>VONZ01000594.1:0-469955 GCA_012976165.1 Labeo catla
TTTCCTTATAGCGTGCTAGTTAGGAAGTTTAGTGGCTAAACGCGGCTAAATGTGGCTAATGTAAACAAGACTGTCCTTCCACAGAGAGAAGAGAGGGGCAGGGCGAGCAGAGCTCATTTGCATTTAAAGGAACAACCCCTTAGAATGAGCTGATTTTTGCAGAGCTGATTTTGGCAAGGTAAAAAGGGTGTTGTTTTACAAAACCATTGAGAATTTTTAATCAAAGTATATTAGAGACATTTCATTAAGACCCTAAAGAATCATATCAACTTGTGGAAAATGGGCATCCGATGACCCCTTTAACAGAACTAGTTTAAATATGTCAATGCATGTGTGTTTGTGTATTTATTTATGTGTATATATATATATATATATATATAATAAATATAGGCTACACAGCACACACACATATATTATGTAAACAATTTGTAACACTTTTATTTTATTTTTCGATTAATTGTGATTAATCTTTTAACAGAACTAGTTTAAATATATCAATTCAGCTGTGTGTGTATTTATTTATATATACTTAATAAATATAGGCTACACAGCACACACACACATTATGTAAACAAACACTTAGTTTGGATGCGATTAATCGCGATTAATTGTTTAACAGAACTAGTTTAAATATATCAATGCGCGTGTGTGTATTTATTTATATATACATAATAAATATAGGCTACACAGCACACACACATATATTATGTAAACAAACATTTTTATTTTGGATGCAAATAATCACGATTAATCGTTTGACAGCACTAGTAAATGCTGGTCACAGACATGGAGATTTGCTTTAAATTTCACCAAGCTGAATAACTTACTAAAAACTCCCACAGATCATGTTTTCATGCCATTTTAAAGTGGTTATATCTAAGTGTGTGACTTGTTTACTTACTTTTTTAAATTAGTCTTCCCATTAACAGCATTATATTGTTCTTTCAGACTGATTTGCGAATGCACATGAACACGAGGCGGGATTTATCGCATAATCATATCGTGATGTAACTTTCCCCCATTCGTTCTCAATTACCCCCCCCAACAATCCCAACGCACACTGTAGGGGATCTGTTAAAACTCAATGGTCTCAGGGGAGGTGAGAGAGACGCGGACTTCCACTGTAACTTTACCTGCTGGTGTCACTGCTGGACAGTGTTTCTTTGGAAAAACAAATGATTTATACACTTTTAATGTTGTATTTTGTAATATTGGCATTGTTTCATTTTTGTACCTTTTAACATTAGTGTTCATTCGCAGTAGAGTAAAGAACATTTGCAGACTCTCATACTAAAAATGAGCCCTTGAATCCAGCCATAAGTTTTATGCACAAGGCCTAATAGCTATACAATCCTGTGGTTATGACCATAGTGCAGTTGGTTCCTAGCAGCAAAGCATCTAAAGCTTTTTGTGGTGGAATCCCAATAACATCTTGCCTTAGAAATGGAAAAGTTTGTTAGGTTCTATTGCATATAAATCTCAAGTTAAGTGTACCTGCTCTAATTCCCACTGTGGTATTTCAGACCCAGACTTCACTACAGTTGCCTCATTCTTGAGGCGTTTCTGGTGTCATAAATATTTCTGTGCTCCAGTTAGGTACTCAGGTTGTCTGGGGCGTGATAACCAATCATTTCCATGTGGTTTAGAAGTGCTTGCGCTTTAACGAGTGACTGCTTTGTGCCTCGTGACTCCAAGCTGTTTTCCTGCTTTTCCGAAAAAGTCCATAGGTGATTACAAGCGTCCTTGCAGAAATATTTCATCCTGGTTGTCACCCCGACCTAGGTGGTGACATTTCGTCTGTGTCACTGGCCAGCCTAACCTTGATGCTTGCACGTAATTGTATTTCAGCCAGCCGAGTCACTCGTGTAACTGCATTACAGAGTTTTCGGGGCAGGTTAGCCGTCAAGCGCCAGCGAACGGTGAGTAAGAGTGCCTCTGTTTCACTGAACAGGAAGGTGTGGAACAATAGTATGATGTCAGAGGTCTGAGGTACCCTCATGCAGTACTTTCCTGTTTTCATTTTATTTTCCCGAAAGAGGGACAAACACACCGGTTACTGAGAGGAATGCACAGTGGCCACTTTTATTGTGCCCAGTCACAGTATGTTGATGGAAACATGGTAATTGGCAATAGAAGAACCTTTAGAAAGTTGACATGTTCTCATCTCAATCTAACACTATTTTAAATAGCATTTTAAAATCTACATGGATTATAAGTAAACATTTAGTATATAGTGTTATATATGGGCCATTCTACAGAATTAGTGCAAACTGCTGTCCCAAACCAAAAAACACATTTAAAAAGCATTTAAGTATTCAAATCTTAGATGTTTATTAGGATCCATCTATTATCTATTGAAACCCACAATCATATTTAAAATTTTAGTAAGCTTAATGTATATAAAATCATAATTTATTGGGTACTTTTAATTGGGAGGTGGCTGTCCCTAACCCTGTTCCGAAAATATTGAAATGGTTTTTGCATTTTTTTCCATTGTTGTTTTTAAAAGTATCTTTTTGATTCTCTTAAAAAGTGAATTCCAAGAGAAATATTGTATATTTAAATTATGAAACTTTATGTAAAAAAAAAAAAGAAAAAAAAAAGTGTCCCACATTTTTCATGTCACTACCGAAACAGTATATGTTTTAGTCCATTGGCTGAGACTGGTTTTAACCACACCCCTACATTTATGTCCCCTTTTCTCATAGCTATATCATTCTGAGGTAAATGTGTTCAAAAGTCTTAAAAATGTATGTAACTTTAAGGAACGTCACTACCGAACACTTTTTCTGCAATTAAGTACACTTTATAAGTTTCGTATGTGTACAACTGTTCAGAACTGTGCTAGCTAAACATGTGCTGATTAGTATCTTTGAGGTAGGTTCAAAAGTATCTAAAATTGTCACTACCGAAACAGTCATCACTGAAACATTTGGTGGAGTTTTGGTAGTGACATCTTTGTTTTTTTTGGGTGTTATCCCATACAATTGTCACTACCAAAACATGCCATCGTTGTTTCGGTAGTGACAAAAGGGAACACATAATT
This sequence comes from Labeo catla, assembly GCA_012976165.1. NCBI lineage: Eukaryota > Metazoa > Chordata > Actinopteri > Cypriniformes > Cyprinidae > Labeo > Labeo catla. Next base: position 3,047 of record VONZ01000594.1, read on the forward strand.
CTCATATTTGGGGGAAATAAACAGAATTTTAGAGCAGTTATGCAATTTTTTTTGTATCTTAGTGTGTTTTAGTAGTGTGTTAGTATGCAAGTTAAAATTGTCATGTGACGTGGTTGCTACCAAAGCATTACTGTCACTACCGAAACATGGGATGGTTTGTCAAAAATGAAGCATACTAAATTATCAACTAAGATGTTATGATGTTATGATGGTTCAATGTATATTCAAACTAATGAATCCTTTAGTTTTTGCCTTTTACAAAGAAAAATTGGATTAAAAATACAACAAATCTCTCAAATTACATTTGAAATATTGTTAAAAAATTTTACTGTTGCGAATTTACCTATAGCAAAAATATGTATTTACAATCTAGATGTAAGCAAAATCCTAATCGGTCAATATAACCCTTCTAATTAAATTATATATTCTTCTGTTTCGGTAGTGACAAAATTGGGGAAAGGACAATTATTCCAAAACTTTCTGAAAATACATTATGAGAATTAACTGCACAATTACTAGAAATGCGTACCTTGGATATTTGCATACATACAAAATGTAAGAAAAAAGACCTTTTTTTCAAGACGCTTCCAACTCTGACTTTGGAGCAATTCTGTACAATGGACCATATCAGGGCGTTTTCTCTGAGGAGGCAAGGGAGGCAGTGCCTCCTCATAATGTTAGATGAGAAAAAAGTGTGTAGTACAAAAATAAAACAACGTCAGTATTACAAAATATAACATTAGAACGCTTAGAAATCACTTGTTTTTCTAAAGAAACGTCCAACAGCAACACCAGCAGGTAAAGTTACAGCGGGAGTCTGAGTCTCTCTCACGTCCCCTGAGCCCTTTGAGTTTTAACAGATGCCCTCAAGCGTATAGTGAGTTTGGTGCGGGGTAATTGAGAATGTCACGTGAGAGGAGGCAATGCCTCCATCAAGATATGATTGGATATGACTGGTTATGTTTGGCTGTGATTAGTTTATAAAAAAAGGCGAAGTGGGAGAGAGAGAAGGGTCGGGATTCGAACTCGGGACGCCTGTAGCACAACGCCGCTGTATGTCGGTGCACTGCCCACAAGGCTATCAGAGCCGACTGCGTCTGTGACCAATATTTACCGAGCTTTGATGCCTGATGATCTATTTTTTTTTTAATTATTAGATTTTGAAATATAATTATTTCCATTTTGTCACATTAGACCATTTACTTAAACCATTTATGTAAACTAATGAACATTTCAGACATCCAGTTGTATTCTGAAATTACATTTGCTAAAATATCACATGCTTTTTCAACTTTTTCTGCACTCAGAATAGATTTAATCTGTCAGTTCGCCAGTAGACTTGATTCATTTTACTTTCCAGGTTCGTACTAAAGCTAATCAATCCAAAGGGACAAGACAGACTAATCAGGCTCCGGTTTCATGTTCCTATGTGGCTTTAGTATAGATTACAAACTTGTTTGCTTGCAAACATTGTTTGGTAAACCACAGTCATCTTGGTATTGAATAGAAGCGCTTGCATTTTAGACACATTACCTAATGTAATGTGACCACAAAGAGAGCTGAGTAGGCAGTATAGCTATAAATTGGTCTGGAGCATAGTCCTTGTATTGATATTACTCATCTTTGCTCTCAATATAGGGTAGAGAAAGTTTGTGCCATCTCACGGGTCAAGACACGAGTATTGCAAAATCGAAGCCTTGTGAGTAACATGATTGCCATTTTTAAAATTGTATCAAAACAATGTTGGGTCAGAATATTTAGAAGGCACACAACGTGTGCCAAAGAGTGTTTAGCAAGGTCAGATGTTGTGAAACACGACAACATTTGCCTTCAGTTTCACAAACGTCCAAATGAGACAACGATCAGCTTCTCCGCTTTGGCGTGTCCCAAAACTGAGGCTGGGGTTTCAGGGAGGAGTTCAGGAGAACGTGGGGGTGATATACTGTAGTAGATTAGGGACTGGGGAAAAAAAGTCCAAACCAAGGAACCCTCTAATGGTTCCCAGATGGAGCAGTGGTCAGGCCTTGAAGGTTTCAAGGAGGGCTGATGACTTTGTAAGATGCTGGCCTAGCCAAGACCTAGCTTTGATGGGGTAGAAACGGCTGACTGATTCGGAGAGAAATAGTCCTAGTCCTTTCTTAACCGGTCAACCGTTTCTGCCAAGTGATTCTTCAGCAGAATGAATGGGTTTGGATGTCTTTCCTGGTGCGTTCGGAGTTGTTTGCCGACTCACGCGCACTACAGCTGTTGAAATGACATCAGCACGGTTTTCTGTTACTCCACCCCAACCATAAGATGGGCAAGTTTATGTTGGACCACGTTTGAGCATGCCCTGAAATAATCCTAATGAAAGGAGTTCTTGTTTGTCATGTTAATGACAGAATTTCCTCTCCTCAGCTTATAACACGATGTGTCAAGCTGTAAAGTCACTAACCAATGGCGTCTTTATGTGTGGCGTCCCCTTCCTGTTGCCAGAGTTTGCCTAGTACTTGGCGCTCCATTGAATTTATGTCTCACATAACGGCAACTCATTTCTCGCCTCCTTCTTTCCCACAGTGTGGTTCCTCTGCTCAGGGAATCCATAGGGATCTTGATGCAACGGACGCCTCCTTCTCTGGACCATGCCCTTCCTGAATGCTACCAAAGGGTGAGTCATTTCCATCTTCTGAATCCTATTTGAGAAAGTTAGCTACTTGGTTAGACAGAGTTAACCTGGGATTGTAGCAAAGGCCCTGTTTACACTTGGCATTAAGATGCGTTTTCGACAATCTGATCACAAGTGGGCAATGCTAAATACAGGTGTAAACAGGGTGTAAAACATTCCACTCTCGTCCACTTCCAAAAGTAGTCGAAAACACATTCACATTCAAGTGGTTGAATGCGTTCAAACAGCCGCTAAAGAAAACACCTTCTCCTCCCCTCAAAAGAAATCGGGACTGAAGTGGCCAAGTGTGAACAGTAATGTCTTCCTCATTCACTTGCGATCTGATTGACCAAAATGCATCTTAACACCAGGCAAACAGGGCCTAAGTTGTCTCGAAATGTAACTAGCTAACCAAGTAGCCACATTTGAAGAATGGGAACTTGCACTCTGTTGAGGGTCACAACCTCAATCTTCATCCTGTTGTAAGATGGCAGTTCCAGGTTTTTGCCTAAAGTGGTTTTAGATGATGGTCCAATAATCGTAGAAGCACCCTATTAAGCATCAGACCCTTCTCAGCTTATGCTAAAAACTTGGGTTGTGTTTGTTAACCACTAATGTCTCCTGCAGGTCCAGCAGCTTCAAGGTGTCTATAACCTCCAAGAACCTCACTTCTGGACCCTTTGCACAGACGTCTACATTGGTACGCTCAAACTTCTTGTGGCGCCCGACGCAGACTCAAGATGGATTCTCAGCCAAACGCACAACATTTTCACACAGGTGGGGACCGTTAGAAAAATTAATTACTCATGTCTCATGCCTCATGTTGTTCCAAACCCATAAGACCTTCGTTCATTTTCGGAACACAAATTAAGATATTTTTGATGAAATCCAAGAACTTTCTGATCCTGCATAGACAGCAACACAACTGATACGTTCAAGACCCAGAAAGGTAGTAAGAACATTGATAAAATAGTCCATGTGACTTAAGTGGTTATGAAGCTACGAGAATACTTTTTGTGCACAAAAAAAACACAAAAATAATCACTTTATTCACACCTGTACACTCGTGAACACACGTCGAAGACTGACACTGAAGAAAAGAAATTGTTAAATAAAGTTGTTCATTTTATTTTCTTTGCACACAAAAAGTACTCTAATAGTTAAAAAAAACTGTCGTTAATCCACTGATATCACATCGATGTTATGTCGGTAAAACGACATCTTTTCTTGTTAAAATTACATCTTTTCTCGTAATAACAAGATGTTATGTCATAAAAACGACCTCTTATAATAACAAGATGTTATGTCGTTAAAATGACATCTTTTCTCGTAGTAACAAGATGTTATGTCATTAAAAACGACCTCTTTAAAAAAAATGACCTCTTTTCTTATAATAACGATGTTATGCCATTAAAACGACATCTTTTCTCATAATAACTAGATGTTAAACATCTTTTCTCATAATAACGAAATGTTATGTCATTAAAATTACATTTTCTGGTAATAACAAGATGTTATGTCATTTGAAATAACATTTTATGTCGTAATAAGATGTTATGTCATTAAAAAAAGACATTTTCTCGTAACAGCGAGATGTTACATTAAAACATTTTTTGTCTTAATAAGATGTTATGTTGTTAAACAACATCTTTTCTCATAATAACAAGATGTTATGTCGTAAAACATCTTTTTCTCAATAAAATGACATTTTCTTGTAAGAACAAGATGTTATGTTGTTAAAACATCTTTTCTCATAATAATGAGATGTTATATCAGTAAAACGACATCTCTTATTAAAATTACATTTTTCTCGTAATAACAAGATGTAAAAATGACATTTTTTCTTATAAGATATGTCAGTAAAACATCTTTTTCTCATTAAAATTACATCTTTTCATCTACTAACAAGACGTTATGTCGTTAAACATCTTTTCTCATAATGAGATATGTTGTTAAAATGACATTTTCTCGTAATAAGATGCCGTTAAAATAACATATTTTCTCAGTAATAAGATATGTTGTTAAAATATCCTTGTTATAACAAGATGTTATGTTGTAAAACAACCTTTTCTTATTACAATGACATCTTTTCTTATAATAACAAGATGTTATGTTGTTAAAACATCTTTTCTCATAATAACGAGATATGTTGTAAAAAAGACATCTTTTCTCGTTAAAATCACAACTTCTCGTAATAACGATATGTCGTTAAAACATCATCTTTTCTCGTAATAATAAGATGTTATGTTGGTAAAACAACATCTTTTTCTTTTAAAAATGACATCTGTTCTCATAATAACGAGATGTTATGTCGTAAAACATCTTTTTCTCATTAAAATTACATCTTTTCTTGTGATAAGATGTTATATTGTTAAAACGACATCTTTTCTCGTAATAACGAGATGATATGTCAGTAAAACAACATCTTTTTCTCATTAAAACGACATCTTTTCTTGTGTTAACGATGTGTTGGTAAAACAACATCTTTTTTTTCGTTAAAACGACATCTTTTCTCATAAGAAGAAATAACGTCTGTTCACACGTATGTGTCATGGTACTCTTGTAAACACATGACAAAGACCTTTTTTTATTTAATTTTTTTGAATTGTTAAATAAAGTTGTTAATTTTGTTTTGCGCACAAAAAAGTATTCTCGTAGCTTCAAAAAATGCATGATAAACCACTGATGTCACATTGACTATTTTAACGATGTTCTTACTACCTTTTTTGGTCAGAAAGCTCTCAGAATTGATCAAAAATATCTTAATTTGTGCTCTGAAGATATGAACAAAGGTTTTACAGGTTTGGAACGTGATTAGGAAATGAACTATCCTTTTTGAAGCATTTCAAAGTTTCCATCACATGATCCTTTCTGCCCTGTGCCCAGGTTGGCGTCAGACAACTGTACGTTCAGGTTGACGTGGCAGCCATGTAGAAGCCCGCCACACTTCTCCTGATCTTTGGGAGTCCCGGGACCAAAGGCCTTCTGTGCTGCTGTGGGGAAATTCTCCACCTCAACCCATCTGTCTTTGGGTTTCTGTCGCTCCACTTCCATCTTGGATCAAGATGGAGCTGGTGCAGTCCAGCAGTCTGACTCCACTCTTACCAGAAAACAACTTGACCAGCTACAACAATGTGATGTTTTTAAGGGGGGCCAGAACTTGCAACATTTGTGCACCCTCTTGATCATTTGAACTTTGGTTTTTGTTTTGAAGTTCCCCATTGCTTTTGATTTTTATAATCCCAAACAAACTGTTTCTTTTCCTCATAATCGCTGCCCTTTTTCATCATCAGAATGGGGTTTTAATTATCGGTGGTATGAGTGTGGAGTTCAGTGGACATTTGTAAAAAATAGCAGTATGTGATTCATTGACTTTTTGTACATCACCTGCTTTGTTTTTCAGTTGCACAGTTGTAAAGAGGTGCAGAATTCGTTCGCCAATGCCATTATGTAAACATAAACATTTGTCTGCATTTCTTAAGTGCCTTTTTAAAAATGATCATGGACAATCGCTTGGACCACCGTGTTTGATGGTCAACGTGAACGCGATGAAACTGGATCTTTATGACCTTGAGTTCTGTCTACAATTAAAACATTCCTTTGCATTTGGCTTCGCATGGTGTAAAATTTGTATGAACACGTTCTTAAAACCTTTTTTGTTTTCGTTTTCATCCGTAAGTCTGATGGACGAGTTAAATGCAGTTTGTTTTTTATGCACAAGAAGGTACAAGCATCAGTAGGCAAGTCCAGCATATTTGTGGTAATATGTCAGAGCCTATTACTGTTTATTTCCTTTCAAGTAATAGGTGGAAACAGTTCATCAAGGCTGATCCTATCTGGACACACAGACCTTTTCCAGTTTAAAATTGATTAAGATTTCCTCCAGTGACGATTTTTTTTTCAATATAAATACTCTTACTTTGTGTTTTTCAGCTCTGCTTGAAACTAAATTAAAATGAAGTTAATTCCGCTCTGGAATGGGTTGAAGAAAGGACACTGGAACATTTTCAGTTGCATTTGAGAGGGTTTGAAAGGATGAAGAGATTTGAGGTATGATTTTCAGGACAGAATTATCATCATAGAAGTATTAAATCAGTTGATAGACTTTGTTTGCCAAGCTGTTATACAGTGACTCATTACTGCCACACACTGTAGTAATTTTTCCACTCAATTATGTTGTCATAATGAGATATGTAGTTTTAACAACATTTCCTCATAATAACAAGATATGTCGTTAAAATATATTTACTTGTAATAATATGTTGATAAAACTACATATTTTCTCATGAGATGTTGTTAAAATGACATTTTTCTTTTTAAAATGACGTCTTTTCTCATAATAACAAGATGTTATGTCATTAAAACAACATTTCTCATAATGTGATGTTATGTCGTTAAAATGCCATCTTTTTCTCATTGGAATGACATCTTTTTCATAATATGTCATTAAAACATTTTCTTGTAATGAGATACGTCGTTAATCACCAAGATATGTCATTAAAACATCTTTTTCTTGTTAAAACATCTTTTCTAATAATAACATGTTATGTCGTCTTTTCTCATAATGAAATGTTAAAACATCTTTTTTCGTAATGAGATGTTACGTCGACATTTTTTTTTTTATAATAACAGGACGTTGTCATTAAAATTACTACTTTTCTCATAATGAGATGTTATGTCGTTAAAACATCTTTTCTCGTAATAAAATATCATTAAAGCATCTTTTCTCGTAATAAGATGACGTTAAAACGACATCCTTTCTCGTGAGATTTGTTAAAATTACGTCTTTTTCGTTAAAATATCTTTTCGGAATAAGATGTCATTAAAACGTCTTTCTTGTTAAAGCAACATCTTTTCTCGTAATACGTTGTTAAAATGTAATTTATCTTGTTAGAACAACACCTTTTTTCTTAAAAACAGGACGTTATGTTGATAAAATGACGTTTTCTTGTAATAAAAGATGTTATGTCATTAAAATGACATCTCACTAAAACATCTTTTCTTGTAGGAAAAAGTTGTCATTAAAACATCTTTTCTCGAAATGTGATGTAAAACATGTTTTTCTTAAAACAACATCTTTTCTCATGTCATTAATGTCATCTTGTTCTCGTTAGAATTGCATCTTTTTTCATAACAGGATGTTATGTTGTTAAAATTCGTAATGATGATGTTAAAAGGTTTTTTTTGTTAAAGCAACATCTTTTCTCATAATATGTTGTTAAAATGCCATCTTTCTCGTTAGAGCATCTTTTTTCTTAATAACAGGATGTTATGTCATTAACATGCCATCTTTTTCTCGTTAAAACAACACCTTTTTTCATAGTAACAGGATGTTGTCGTTAAAATATCTTTTCTCGTAATAACAAGATGTAGTTAAAACCACATCTCACTAAAACATCTTTTGTAGGAAAATGTCATTAAAATTTTTTTTCGTAATGACATCGTTAAAACTTTTCTCGTTACAATAACATTTTTTTCATAATAACAGGATGTTGTCATTAAAGCATCTTTTCTCGTAATAAGATAATGTTAAAACGACATCCTTTCTCGTGAGATTTGTTAAAATTACATCTTTTCTTGTTAAAACATCTTTTCTCGTAATAAGATGTCATTAAAACATCTTTTTCTTGTTAAAACGTCTTTTCTCGTAATGTTGTTAAAATGTCCTATTTTTCTTGTTAGAACGACACCTTTTTCCTTAATAACAGGATGTTATGTTAAAAATGACATCTTTTTTTGTAATAAAAGATGTTATGTAATTAAAATGACATCTCACTAAAACATGTTATTAAAACATCTTTGCTCAAAATGTGATGCTGTTGAAACGACATCCTGTCTCATGAGATACGTCGTTAAAATGACATCTTTTCTTGTTAAATCATCTTTTCTCGTAATAGGATGTTGTTAAAACATCTTTTTCTTAAAACAACATCTTTTCTCATAATATGTCATTATAATGTCATCTTATTCTTGTTAGAATTACATCTTTTTTTCATAACAGTATGTTATGTCATTGAAATGACATCTTTTCTCATAATAAGATGTTATGTCATCAAAATGACATCTTTTTCCTGTTGAAACGACATCTTTTCTCGTAATATGTTGTTAAAACGTCATCTTTTTCTCATTATAACATCTTTTTTCTTAATAACAGGATATGTCGTTAAAATCTTCTCTTGTAGTAAGATGTTATGTTGTTAAAATGACAACTTTTCTCATAATAACAAGATGTCGTTAAAACCACTTCTCACTAAAACATCTTTTCTTGTAATTAAAATGTCATTAAAATATCTTTTCTCGTAATTACGTTGTTAAAACATCTTTTTCTCGTTAAAATATCTTTTTTCGTAATGAGATGTTGTTCAAATGTCATCTTTTTTCATAATACCAGGATGACGTTAAATGACATCTTTTCTCGTAATAACAAGATGTCGTTAAAACATCTTTTCTCGAAATGAGATGCTGTTAAAATGGCATCCTTTCTCATAATGAGATATGTTGTCAAAATTAATTTTTTTTTTTCGTTAGAACAACTTTTTCCTTAACAGGATATGTTGTTAAAACGACATCTTTTTCTCACTAAAACAATCTTTTCTTGTAATAAAATGTTGTCATTAAAACATCTTGAACATCTCGCTAAAATGGCATCTTCTTATGAGATGTTATGTCGTTAAAATGACATCTTTTAACATTTTCTTGTTAAAAACACTTTTCTCGTAATAAGATGTTGTTAAAACATCTTTTCTCGTTAAAACGTAAAAAAATCTTTTTCCGTAATATGTCTTTTTACATCTTTTTCTCGTTAGAACAACATCTTTTTAAACAATAACAGGATGTTATGTCATTAAAACAACATATTTTCTCATATTGAGAAGTTACGTCGTTAAAATTCTCGTTAAAATGTTTTTTTCTTGTAATAAAATGTCGTTAAAATGAGATGTTAAAAAACATCTTGAGATGTTATGTCATTAAAGCAACATCTTTTTCTCATAAATTTTTTTTTTCTCATAATAATGACGTCATTAAAACAATGTTTTTTCCGTTATAAAATATATAATATATGGTTACATAAAGAGGGATAATAAAAATTTAAATGTATTTTAATATTATTACTTTTAGTGTAGCGGCATGTTTATTAGGATTAATCTGTCTACAATATAAAATGCCTATCCAATAAATGACAATAAATAAAAGACGTAACATCTCGTTTTTATGAGAAAAGATGTTATGTGTGGCAAAAAAATGATTATTTATATATAAAAATGTATGTATTAAATTATATTATGTTATTATATATTAATTTATATATAAAATATATATATTTTGCATTTTAACATTGGGTAAAAATATTGAAAACATCCATGAACCACAATATTGTTTACAGATGGGTTGAACACTGTATTCAGCCTCTTGCAGAAAGGGACCAATACTTTTTACATTGAAATTTCACTTCTCATTTATAGGAAAAAAAACATGCTTCTTTGAGAAGCACAGGATATTTTTGAGCGTTTCATCACATAACCATTTTTAACCTGTTACTTCTTAGAATTATGCTAAGAGTTAACTATAGAAGTGTTTTGCACAAAATACGGCAAAGTAGGCCCACACTGATACCACAAGCAGACATGCAAATATCTAAATAATATTCGTAAAACACAACAGTTAGTTTTTTGTCAAAGGTGTGCCGAAAGGTATATAACCTTCACTTGAACTAGTAAATGTTAATTTGTCAAATGCTTTGTTCTTCGATGGTAGTAAAAAAGCAGATGCAGATCTGTAAACCCAGTAATCTATAAATGCAACATGTGAGCTCAAATTTTTCTTTGCATAAATAAAGCAGAGGCGCAGCTACTCTGACAATAGCTCTGTTCACTTCCTATGCAATTCATGCTGACAGAAAATAAATGAAAGATCACAAACAAAACCGCAGATGAAGACCAAAACAGTCAAACCACATGTAAGGCATTGAATCAGTGGCGACAAAATAAGCGTCTTTATTGTACGAAAATCAATCTTCATCCATTATGACAGGCTCAAAGGAATCTCAGCATTCGCTTTTATCTTATTTACATTCTTACCGAGAAAGTTCCATTAAGAAAGCTTCTCGGTTCAGAAACATTATGCCAATTTCAAAGAAAGCTCAATTTCAGAGAGACTAATGCAAACCAGATGCAGTTGGTCCACAATAACCTTTTCCATTTCCCCATCATTTACATCTTTGACAGCAAGAACATGACTGTCACATGTCAAAATAATCATCCCAATCCCAATCGAAATTGAAATCTTGTTATGAAATGCAACCCTGGCCTGACCGGTGCTTAAAGGTTAAAGTGGTCAAACTTGATCTGGAATAACAACTGTCATTTGCGTGCTCTCCTGACCCTCTGGCAGCTCCAGGCTCTCACGTGGACGTCCGCTTTTTATTTTTAAAAAGCTTTAGGAGCACTGGAAAAGGAGCTTTTTTCTCGAAGATTTGTGGATATCAAGAAACATATGTGGAACTATCGGTCATCTTCAACGAATTCAATCCCTCAGGACCGCTGAAGAGTTTTAACATGTCCACCTCTAGAGGATGAAGGTGTCCGCTGATGATCATCGAGTGAAGTGGTCCTCCCAGGTCACAGGACGCCAACTCTCGGAGCGTCCCGGAACGGATGGTCTGGTCCTCGGCTCCGACTCGAGCCAGGCCAACACACACTGTGTCTTCAGTCATTGCTGCATTGAAGGAAAGAACACAGGAGAAACCATAAAACCAACGCTTGCAAAGCGTTCAATCAAACCTAATCCAATTTTCCGTCAATGCTCGCCAGTGTCTCAAGTCAGCCAGACGTCCAGATGGTTCTACCACAGAGTTCACAAAGGTTTTCAGAAAGTTACTTACCCAGCTCCTCGCCCCGATCCCTTCGGTTCTGTAGTATCTCCAAGAGTTGCTCAGCTGCCTGAGCAACAGTCATGTACCTGGGAGGCTCGTAAATCTTTCGACCCCTGGAGAGAGAGGAAACTGGTAAACTTTAAACGGACTTGTATGGCTTAATATAACATAAATGATTTCTCTTATGTAGTATGAAAACCCATAAAAGATTCACGTTATTTAAAAAATCCTCATCGTTTTATACATATTTTGGGCTTTGGAGGGGCGCCATTATTTTTGGTGCACCGATGATGTCAAATGGTTGCATTCGGTGAGCTACTAGCGCTACTTGTTGCTATTTTTACCTCAACGCAACTCAAAATACACAACTTGGGAAATAAAATGTTGATACGATCCTACATTGTGCTGTGTTTGGTTGTAATTTTCAGTTGAAGGGCAACAAGAGAAGATGCTTGTGGACGAATAAAACTTCTTAAATATCCTCGTCTTTTTTCTCACCAATGTAGCCCTGACGCCTTTGAGGCTTTTAGTAGACCACAGCTACTGAAAGAGCTTATGGGTGGCAATGGATATAAGTGTAGGGTTAAACCAAATGCCGTACCATTGATTTTTACCCATAAGGAGTTTAAACGCCCCTGGATATCGAGTGAAATCCATGCTGAGAAACTCCTTCAGTGGCTGCGGTGTCATGACAAGCGTTGGCATGTTTACATCCTGTCAGGATGGCATCTAGCGTTTCTTGTCTCAAACCTAAGCTGCACAATGTTGCATTGTTTCAGTATTTTATTTTCTGAGTTGTGCTGCGGTAAAAATACCAACGGGTAGCACCAGTATCTCACGGAGTGCAACCATTTGACATCATCGAAGCAGAATGCACTGCGCACCACAAAATAATGATGCGCCCCCATAGTCCAAAAATGTAGGTCTACACTGCTTTCCTAGTGATAAGAAGAAGGAAAAGAATGGGAAAATGCCTGTGGACAAATAAAACTTCCTAAAGACCTCCATCTTTGTTCTTTCCACTTTAACCCTGATGCCTTGAGACTTTTAGTAGAGCACAGCTACTGAAAGAGCTTACAAACGGCAGAGATAAGGAACCTTAGGATAAGGAACCAGAGATAAGGATAAGAAACATCCTGGCAGGATGTAAACATGCCAACATTGCCCTTCGACTGAAAATTTCAACCAATAGCAATGTGGCATCGTATCAGTATTTTATTCAGTTGCGTTGCAGTAAAAATAGCAACAGGTAGTGCCAGTATCTCACAGAGTGCAACCATTTGACGTCATTGACGCAGAATGCACTGCGCACCAAAAATAATGGCGCCCCCATAGTCCAAAATATGTATAAAACCATGAGGATTTTTTAAATAACGTAACTCTTTCATGGGTTTTCTACTACATATTTCAGTAAGAGACATCATTTACCTTATATTAAGCTATACAAGTCTTAAAGGGAACCCTGCGTATTAAGACTTGCATGGCTTGATCCGGGTGCCCAACCCTGTTCCTGGAGAACTACCTTCCTGCAAAGTTTAGTTCCAACCCTGATCAAACACACCTGTCTGTAATTATCAAGTGCTCCTTCAGATCCTAATTAGTTGGTTCAGGTGTGTTTGATTAGGGTTGGAGCTGAACTCCAGGTAGATCTCCAGGAACAGGGTTGAGCACCCCTGGCTTAATATAACGTTAATATTATTTTGGACTATAGTGGGCACCAGTATTTCAATGATGTGAAATGGTTGCACTCAGTGAGCTACTGGCGCTACCTGTTGCTATTTTTACCGCAACACAACTCGGGAAATAAAATACTGATACGATGACCACATTGTGTGGCTTCTGGTTGTAATTTTCAGTCGAAGGGCAACAAGAGAAGCGATGTAGGTCTACACTGCTTTCCTAGTGATAAGAAGTAAAAGAATGGGAAAATGCCTGTGGACAAATAAAACTTCCTGAAGACCTGCGTCTTTGTTCTTTCCACTGTAACCCTGATGCCTTTGAGGCTTTTAGTAGAGCACAGCTACTGAAAGAGCTTAGAAATGGCAGAGACAAGAAACACTAGATGCCATCCTGCAAGGATGTAAATGAGTTTCTCAGCGCAGAGTTGTGTTGCAGCAAAAATAGCAACAGGTAGCACCAGTATCTTACAGAGTGCAACCATTTGACATCATCGAAGCTTATAAATGGCAGAGACAAGAAACACTAGATGCCATTCTGACAGGATGTAAACATGCTAATGCTTGTCATGACGATGCAGCCACTGAAGGAGTTTCTCAGTGTGGATTTCACTCAATATCCAGGGGCATATAGACTCCTTGTGGGGAAAAATAAATGGTACGGCATTTGGTTTAAGCCTACGATTATATTCTTTGCCACCTGTAAGCTCTTTCAGTAGTTGTGGTCTACTAAAAGCCTCAAAGGTATACGTGAAGTGGAGAGAACAAAGACGAGGGTCTTTAAGAAGTTTAATTCATCCACAGGCATCTTCACATTAGTTTCACTTCCTCTTATCGCTAGAAAAGCAGTGAAGACTTACATCGCTTCTTTTGTTGCCCTTTGACTGAAAATTACATCCAAAACCACACAATGTGGCATTGTATCAGTATTTTATTTTACAAGTTGTGTTGCACTAAAAATAGCAAAAGGTAGCACCAGAGTGCAACCATTTGATGTCATTTACACAGTATGCACTATGCACCAAAAATAATGGCACCCCTCATAGTCCAAAATATGTATAAAACCATGTAGATTTAAAAAAAAACAAAAACATAAATCATTTATGGGTTTTCTAATACATATTTCAGTAAGAGACATCATTTTATTATATTAAGCCAAGGTACAGGTGGTCTCAGGAACATTGAGCAAGTAGGTGGCCATTAATGCAATTTGCATCTGAGCTTTAAAGTGAAATACTCTGCATGCTTTACTTAAGGTGCATTAGCCATTAAAGGACCGTCGGTCCATCCTTGATGAAATCAGTCAACTTAAGGAAGTTGGAGACATGCTTTGAATTTCTTTTTGGGGCCATTTCCCCCTCCCTGCAGTGAAGGGTACCAACCTCACTGGACAAGCATCTGACTGTGACCAAAATCATGCAGCATATGGTTATTCCATTTCCGAGTAATGGTACAACAGTGCCAATAAATCTGGGAGACATTAGCACACTTTCCAGCCTTGAACAGGGAGCACGCACCAGGCCTAATGCTCGTCTCCTTATAGCGTACATAGTGGAACACTAAAACCCATTTGGGGTTTATGTGGACTGGATATAATATTACACAAAGTGCACAACCAAGGGGGGAGATAATTATAGGACACCGCAGAGAGAGCAAGGAGTTAACAACCGTCTTCAACGACAAGAAATAATTCAGCACTAGTGAAGGTTTTTCAGAAGGACTTCGAGTTCAACTTCGAAAGAAGACAACGAGTTGCCGATGAACATATTTCTGAAGGTTTCATATGGGAAAATTATACCGTGGCAGTTCTGGAGGCGGCCCAGGGAAGGTCCGTGATAACATATCATGCGTCCAAGTCAAACAAGCTGCCACGGTTTTTACTTTTGTTATTTTTTTCCAACTCAACCAGTCAGCCCCCCAACAACTTGCACAAATGTTAACTCAATGTCTGCTGGAAACCACATATCAAACCTCCCGGAAAAGCATTGCAGACTAGATATAAATCAGCCTGAACCTCACCAAAAATCAGAAAGTGAGAGTCTTACCTCATTAAATTCTCCATGGACTGCTCTTTGACTTTGATATCTGTGAAACAAGGGAGTTGTAAGTGTTGTATGATACAATAAGCTCGGGTTTTATAAACTAGGCCTCTCTGGATGTTACTGTCACGTCATAAATAGTAGGTCGCCCCTCCGTCTGGGGCTGTTAACCCCACGCGGTCTGGAGCGTGAGTATATTTTCAGACGGCACCTGAGAGGGCCCCATATTGAGAACAAAGACGGATGTACAAATCAAGACCAGTCGTGTTTTCACACCATGTCTACACTGAAAGTGTCAACGTTAACCTCAAAATGTTCGTAAATAACCGACCAATCAGATGAAATTTCAAAGCTAAACTTCGGCTGCAGTAAAATGGGATGTTTTCTTTCTTTCCTGCTTTCTTTATAAACCGAAATATGGCATTAAAACTGACTTTGCATGCATTTTAGAATAGCAAAATAAAAGTATGCAAACATTAACATAAAACAAAATTACACAAAACTCATTATTGATATTTTTAAACTTACATAAAATTGTCAAAAAACTGCCATATATATATATATATATATATATATATATATATATATATATATATAGACAAAAAAAGTACAAAGCATTCATAATTCATTAATGATATTTGTAGAAAAAACTAAGCCAGATAACTGACAGAGTTAATTAAAAACTAATTAAGGATATTTGTAAAATGACAAAAAACGAAATAATATTTCTGAAAAAAGTTTTAAAAGAATGACACACAATTCATAATTAATTAATGATATTTGGAAAAAAAACTGGCATAACATACATAATTCATTAATGATATTTTTAAAAAAAAGTAACCAGAAAACTGACATAAAATGCATAACTAATTAATTAATTAATAATATTTGTAAAATGACAAAAAAACCCTAATGATATTTCTCAAAAAATGGAAGGTGAAAAACCGAAATAAAATTCATGATTAATTAATGATATTTGTAAAATAATAATAATAATAATAATAATAAAAGAAATTTAAAAAATAAACCCGATAATTGACATAAAATTAAAAAAAAGAAAATTAATGTGGCATTCATAATTCACTGATATTTCTAGAAAAATAAAAAAATCAGAAAATTAATTTAAAAATTAAATTAATATTGTGAAATGACAAAAAAAAAACTCATTTTACATAAAAAAAAGAAAATTTAATGACATCTGTTAAAAAAAGAAAAAAAGAAAATTGGCATAACATTCATAATTCATTAATGATATTCATTAATGATATTTATAAAATGACAAAAAACTAAATTATATTTCTTAAAGAAAGTAAAAAAACTGACATAAAATTCATAATTATTAACTAATGATATTTGTATATTTGTAAAATGACAAAAAATATACAGTATTTCTGTTAATACAAAATAATAGTATTTCTAAAAAAATAAAAAATTAGAAAGTAAAAAACTGACATAAATATTCATAATTAATAATATTTGTAAAAAAAACAAAAAAAAAGAAACCTAAGTTAACATAAAATTCAAAATTAATATTTGTTTAAAAAAACAAAACAGAACAAAAGAATCCAGAAAACTGACATAAAATTCATAATTAATTATTAAAAAAAAAAGAAACCTGAAAATTAATATAAATTCAAAATGTATTAATGAAACTTGATGGTTTTTTGTAGCTTAACAGAAAAAAATAAAGAGGCTGTAGTAGCAGTGTAGCACATCAAAAATTTAAATGGAACAAGTTCACATCGGATGTAAACTTGGATTTGGAATTACAAATCTAATTTTATTGTTCTATTTAATTTAGAAACACCAGCATATAAATCGACCAATATTTGCCAGCTTGATTAATAGCCCACGTCTTGTTAGCAACGTTATGATGAATGGATGCAGTGTAAAGTCCCTGTGTTTTGTCCCTGTGTGTGTGCGTGCTTTTGTTGTGTCTGCAGGTTATTGTGTTAGATAAGCGCTCTTGCGGCCAAGGGTGGACGGGGAGGTGTCCAATCCCCGCCTTCCTATGTTTGCTTTTGAATAATGAGGTTAATAACCCTGATCCCTCTCTTGCTCATTTTTGTCCTCGTCTCCTCAGCTGGGAAGCACCTGGGGACTCCCGCCCCCCCCCCTCTGTCCCGCCAGCCAATGAGACACGACCCCCGACCAGCAGACTACGATTTTTACCAATGTTCATTACCAAAGATGCCTTCCAATGGGAAATCCCACTGGTGCTTTGGAAAACGGAGGGTTTATTAAGAGTTGTCTGGAAATCTCCACGGCACACAGATATAAACGTAAATTATTTGCGGCCATCTGCCTTGGGGGTACCAGAGCGTTTGCGACGGGCCCAAGTTTAATGTGCACCCCGAAGGGAAATGCCTATTTGACAGGACGTCAAAATACGGGGGGCGTCGCATCTGGTTTTGACACATTCATTGCTACAGTGACTGTTAAAGATGCGTCAAACGTACATACTTGGGACGTGAGCAGAGGGACAAAACGAATTGTTCATGCATATAACTTTCTAATTAGAACATATCATTCACAAAGAGTCAAAGGAAGTGCTTACCCAGCAGGCACAGCGTGTGCAGGCCCATATCCCTGTTCTTCTTGATCTTATCATAGAAGCTCTCAGGTCTCCATGTGTCCGTCCAAAACACAATAGACACCGTCTCCCCGAAGTTGTAAAGCTAAGGAGGAAAACGCAATCACATTCATACTCAATTTACTCAAACTAGATCTTATTTTGTGTTGGTCAGTGTGTTCACAAGTAGCCAGCCAGCTCTGTTTAGACACCGACAAGGTGCTTCCTGTTATTCAGTAAGCATGACATCATTCTAAACACTAGAGTACTGCACAGCTGACACAACAAAGTGACATTACAGCAGGCAGACTTGTTACTGGGTACTCCTATAGACCCTCTGAAGCACGTAATAGTGCAATATGAACACGTAAGTCAGGGGTGTCCATAATCAGTCCTGGAGGGCCACTGTCCTACAGAGTTTAGCTCAAAACGCAATTAAACACAACTGAACCAGCTAATCAAGGTCTTGAGACTCACTAGAAACTTCTAGGCAGGTGTTTTGGAGCTGGTTGGAGCTAAACTCTGCAGGACAGTGGCCCACCAGGAGCAGGACTGGACACCCCTGGTAGATGTAGGACGATTTCAACACTACCTATATCAGGGGTGTCCAAATTTGGTACAAGAGGGCTAACGTCCTGCAGAATTTGGCTCCAACCAGCTCCAAAACACCTGCTTGGAAGCTTCTAATGAGCAAGAAGACCTTGATTAGCAGGTTCAGGTGTGTTTAATTGAGGTTGGAGCTGAACTCTGCAGGACAGTGGCCCTCTAGGACCGGGTTTGGACACCTAGTGGCCCTCCAACCACAATTAAACACACCTGAACCAGCTAATCAAGGTCTTGAGACTCACTAGAAACTTCCAGGCAGGTGTGTTGCACCTGGTTGGAGCTAAACTCAGCAGGACAGTGGCCCTCTACGAATGAGTTTGGACACCCCTTGACTTGGTAGATGTGGGAAGACTTCAACACTACCTATGTCAGGGGTGTCCAAACTCGGTTCTAGAGGGCCAACGTCCTGCAGAATTTGGCTCCAACCAGCTGCAAAACACCTGCCAGCAAGCTTCTAATGAGCCTGAAGACCTTGATTATCTGGTGCAGGTGTGTTTAATTGGGGTTGGAGCTAAACTCTGCAGGACAGTGGCCCTCTAGGAATAAGTTTGGACACCCAGTGGCCCTCCAACCACAAATAAACACACCTGAGTTTGGACACCCCTGACATAGGGTTGAAGTCATTCTGTCTACCAAGTCCAGGGGTGTCCAATCTTGCTCCTGGAGGCCCAGTGTCCTGCAGAGTCCAATACTGCTCCTGGAGGGCCACTGTCCTGATGCGTTTAGCTCCAACCCCAATTAAACACACCTGAACCAGCTAATCAAGATCTTCAGACTTGTTATAAGCTTCCAAGCAAGTGTGTTGGAGCTAAACTTTACAGGACAGCGGTTCTCTAGGACTAAGTTTGGAGACCCCTGACATAGGTAGTGTTGAAGTCATCCCACATCTACCAGGGTTGTCCACTTCTCATCCTGGAGGACCAACATCATGCAGAGTTTAGCTCCAACCAGCTCCAACATGCTTTAATGTTTGTAGGGAGTCTGAAGACCTTGATTAGCTGGGTCAGGTGTGATTAATAAGGGTTGGAGCTAAAGTCTGCAGGACAGTGGCGCTCCAGGAGTAGGTTTGGACACCTCTGACCTAGTCAGATAGTGAGGTCAACTATAGACCTCTAACAGAGGTGAATTCCTTTTTGTTTATCTGTAACAAATTAAGTGGTGGTGACTTAAAGGGGATGAAATGGGGATGAGTCACAACTTCATTCAGAGACTTTTTAAAGGATTAGTTCACTCCTGAATTAAAATTCCCTGGTAATTTACTCACCCCTATGTCATCCAAGATGTTCATGTCTTTCTTCAGTCAAAAAGAAATTAAGGTTTTTGAGGAAAACATTTTTCTCCATATAGTGGACTTTAATGGGAGCCAGTGGGTTAAAGGTCCAAACTGCAGTTTCAATGCAGCTTCAAAGGGCTCTACACAATCACAGCTGAGGAAAAAGTGTCTTATCTAGCAAAATGTTTTATCATTTTCTAAAAAAATGTAAATGTATATACTTTTTAACCACAAATGCTCATCTTACACTAGCTCTGTCTATGGTGAGGTAGGGGTGAAAAACTCCAATCGTCAAAACTTTTTTTTTTTTTTTTTTATCTTTTTTTTGCAAAGGGCACTAGTTAAGCTAGTGAAAGACAAGCATTGTCTGATCCTCTACTACATGGAGAAAAATACTGGAATGTTTTCCTCAAAAAAATTAATTTCTTTTCGACTGAAGAAAGAAAGACGTGAACATCTTGGATTACATGGGGCTGAGTAAATTTTTTAGCAAATTTTAATTCTGGAGTGAACTAATTCTTAAAGGGCTCTGCTCACTACACATAACAAATTATTGTACCTACAACTTATTTATTTGCTCCCTCATTTTAGATAAATACACTTGGTCAAATAAAGTTAAAACAAGGCAACAAGCTTGGCCTCGATTTACCAAAAAAGGAAACCAATTAATAAGTTATGTAAATGATATGTAACTAAAATATGACCACAAATCAAGTATATGTGGAAACAAATTTTTACTTTGTGAACATGATGTCTTTTTTCCCACGTCTTGTGTGGCCTTGGCGGGTTTTAGCATGCTGATATTTTGAAAAATGTTTTTGTCCACACAATGAAAGTCAATGGGGTCCAATGTTGTTGTTCTGGACCCCAATGACTTTCATTGTATAAACAAAGACGGCTGAAACATTTGTCAAAATATCTTTTGTGTTCAGCGGAAGAATGGAAGTCAGTCAGGTTTGGAACAACAGGTTCATTTTGGGTGAAATATCCATTTAAAGTGGGTATGAAATGAAATTCAGCTCATCTATTTCTAAATTCATCTACTTTCTTAAGCCGCTTCTATCCAATCAACAACCAGTGAATAGAGCCAAATTCCCATGCTTCATTTTTTTCCAATATGGAAGAAAAGATCTTTCACTGCACCTTTTTAAATTATAGTTCACCCAAAAATGATAATTCTGTCATTAATTGCTCACCCTCATGTCGTTCCAAACTTGTAAGACCTTAAATTATCTTCAGAACACAAATTAAGGTATTTTTGATGAAATCTGAGAGCTTTCTGACCCTGCATAGACAGCAACACAACTGACACGTTCAAGGCCCAGAAAGATAGTAAGGACATTGTTTAAATAGTCTATGTGACATCAGTATGAATGTATTTTCGTAGCTTTATAATATTAAGGTTGAACCACAGGGTCAGAAAGCTCTTGGATCTCATCAAAAATATCTTAATTTGTGTTCTGAAGATGAACAAAGGTCTTATGGGTTTGGATTGCCATGTTAAACCAGATGTTATGGATAACAAAAACAACACACACTTTGGGTGTAGAAAGCCTTAAGTCATGCTTTTTTGTGGCATCTCTGGTTGTTGATTGCTTCCAGTTAGTGCATCACGATCTACACCCAAACAGTAACTGCAAAGTGTGTGTTGACCTACCAGATCCCTCTGTGGCTGAGAGCAGCAGCTGGGGTAGATGATTTAGGACCTGCTTTTCCTACCTAAAAAATATCCTTTAGAAACAGCACTGCTGATCTCAGATCATCTATAGGTGCCTATCATGAGTTTAGGGCGGCATCTGGGGCCTCTTGGTACACAAAGCTGCCCTGACAGGTCAATACATGGGGCTGTTATTGATGGCCACCAGGCTTCGTTGATAGACTCCGCTGGGACGCCTACGGCACAAAGGCCGTAATACCGTTTGATCATTTTCACAAGAGACTGCGCACGAATGACGCACAATGGCGAAGTACATTCTCTGGAAAGTACATGTTGACAATGACACCATGGGAAAGCATTGAGTTAAAGGCATAGTTCACCAAAAAATGCAAATTATCCCATTATTTACTCACCCTCAAGCCATTCTAGATGTATATGACTTTATTCTTTAAGACGAATGGAATTGGAGTTATATTAAAAAATGCTCTGGCTCTTCCAAGCTTTATAATGGCAGTGAATGGGTGTTGAGATTTTGAAGTTCAATAAAGTGCATCCACCCATCATAAAAAGTACTCCACACAGCTCCAGGGTGTTAATAAAGGCCTTCTGAAGTGAATCGATGTGTTTATGTAAGAAAAATATCCATATTTAAAACTTTCTAAGTCACAATCTCTAGTTTCCACAACCTGTCGTACGCAAATTAACGAGAGAGTGACGTTCCAGCGGATGACGGAGAACCAAGTTTTGTTTACAGCAAAGGAAAACCAGTCTCCTCTTGGCTTATATTGAAATCCTCCAACATTTTTCTTTACAAATTGTCATTTTGCACTTCTAATTCACGACTGGTGTTTTGTTTTACTTCCGCGTTCGTCACCGCGTTCGCTTACGTCCTACATCATCCGCTGAAACGCTATTCTCTCGTGAACATGCATACCACAAGTAGCGCAAGCTAGAGATTACGATTTATAAAGTTTTAAATATGGATATTTTTATTACACAAGCACACAAGTACTTTTTATGATGGATGGATGCACTTTATTGGACTTCAAAATCTCAACAGCCATTCACTGCCATTATAAAGCTTGGATGAGCCAGGACATTTTTAATATAACTCTGATTATATTCGTCTGAAAGAAGAAAGTCGTATACACCTAGAATGGCTTGAGGGTGAGTAAATATTGGGATAATTTGCATTCTTGGGCGTACTATCCCTTTGTGTGCGATCGCGGATTTTCGGCAAAATTTTGGGCGCAAATAAGGTCGAATCTGCGTGACCAGTTTGAAATTCCCATTCGTGTCAATTCCTATTGAAATGACTGGAATTCGCTTGGAAAAATTCGCCGAACAACAATAACTGTGACAGCAACTTGAGCCTTACCTGCAATCCACAGCAGCCCACGGCGTTCATAATGGAGGCGTTGTGAATAACGCGATACTGAATCCCAGAATTCAATGCTCGCAGAACCAGGTCGCTGTGGGTCGTAGCTCTGGAGAGAAGAAATACAACGTTTTTTTGCGTAAACGACTCCAAAACAAGCGGCAACCACAGAAAAATGGTTACTTATCAACATTTACTGTGTTACGCGGTTTACAATGTGGAAGCAATCCAAATCGCGCCAAAAACGCTTATCCGTTCGATCATGACTATATCATTAAACTTTATTAAACCCACACATTCTTAAGCGCAGGAAAATGAGGAGTCAGACCCTCGTCCCCCTCCCGCTATGTGGGTTTGGCTGGAAAAAGCTGGAGCCAAACTACGCTAAGTGCAACCGTGACTAGAAACGACCGAGACGGGCGTAATTAGCTCATCTCTTCTGGAGAGTTTCCAAAGAACCCACACCTCAGACGTTCACATCCCACTTCTCGTAAGAGCGATAACGTTGCACCCCAGAGCTTTGGTGCTCCAACCACTCTGTGGTTCTTCAGGCACAATTTCTTGAATAATAGGAAACATTTCCATTATTTATCTTCTGCTAGACTTAGAAAGAGTTTTTTTATTGTTGTTGTTTCATCACACTTATTGTTGAAAGAGACATTTATTTAGAGGAGAGCATGCTTTCAGGTGCACTTAACTGTACTTGAGGGCATTATCACAATCAGAATGGAGTTTATTAGTTAAATAAGTTCGAACATTTCCTCCCTTTTCTCATTTAATTTCTTCTGTATACAATGAAATATGAGTCAAATAGACCGGTGATAAAGCTTTCCAATGAAAGTCTGTGTAACGTCTGGATTTTGAGTTCTTGATGAGTCACTGCACTTGTGGGATTGTGGTATATGTGATGGCAACATGAGGAGCATCATATGACAAATATGCCTAGAAACCTCATAAGTGAAAGTTGACAAACTATACTGTTGATGGATATTTCAGTTCAGGATGAGTTTGCAGTTGTTGTCACATATGGATTAGATATGACTGAGACTAGCTACTGTAGATCTTGAAGTAGTTAGTTAGTCTTACCCAAAAGGATCACCAACCACTAGAAACGCCACATCACTGACATCTGCTCCCTTCAGGATCTCATCCGCCTGTTGTTCCACCATGTCTCTATCGGCCAGCAGCAACTCGCGCCCATAATACTCCTCCTAAAAGAGAACACAATGGCGCCATAAATCTGAGAGCAAAATATCAGTATTTCTGATGAACGTGTTTAAATTTCATATTAGATTTTATCAAGTTTTTTAACAAGTTTGATCTAAAGGATAATGCTTAAATGCTTGATATTAGTTTTGGAGAAACAAATGACAATTGAATATTATATTTGTAAATACAGTTAATATTTAAATTTGATTCATTTAACAGATGCTTTTATCCAAAGCGAACATATGATGAACATTTGGATTTGGATTTTAATTTCCAAACAATATTACTTCTCTACACAAACACACAAATATATACACAAATATATATATATATATATATATATATATACTGTACTTTTTTGTGGGTTCAAAATGTCAAGTCAAAATCTTATTTTCGCCACTGAATAAAAAATAAAGGTTGTGACTTTTTATCTCAGAATTGCGTGATATAAACTCACAATTGTGAAATAAAAACTCGCAATTCTGACTTCTTTCCCAGAACTGTGATAAAAACTCACAATTGTGAGTTATAAAGTCATAATTGTGAGACATAAACTCACAATTCTGACTTTTTTCTAACAATTGCATGATATAAACAGTGTTGCCAAGTCTGTGGTTTTCCAGCAGAATTGGGCTACTTTAACACTGTTGCTGCGGGTTGTTTTTGATGTCCACGGGTTGAAGCGACCCCAATAACATCATATTTAGCCCCTCAGGTATAAATTTTCCAGGGGACAAAAACCCCAGACAAAAAACACTTGTATTTTAACCCCCCTCAAAACACAATTGGGATGGTTTTGTTGTAAAAACCTGGCAACCCTGGATATAAACTCACAACTGTGAAATAAAAACTCACAATTCTGACGACTTCTCAGAACTGTGTGATAAAAACTCACAACTGCGAGTTATAAAGTCAGAACTGCGAAATATAAACTCACAATTCTGACTTTTTTCTCACATTTGCAAGATAAAAACTTGCAATTTTTTTCTCAGAATTGCATGATATAATTTTTTTTGCGAGTTTATATCTTGTAATTCTGACTTTATATTATTACATCTTACAATTTTGAGAAAAAAATGTGAATTGCGAGATCTAAACTCACAACTGCAAAAAAAAAAAAAATCTGAATTGTGAAATAAAAAGTCTCAGTTACCTTTTTTATTTTTTATTCATTGGCAGAAATGGCCTTCCATAACATTTATTATTATTACAAAATGATTATTATTTGAAAAAAATTTGTCCACCAAATAATCAGTGTGATAAAATAATCAGTAAATTGTTCATTTTGTTGTCATGTGACTATTAAACTATTAAACAGGAAATTATATCACAAAGACACCTGTAAAGCTTCATGATTACATGTCAAGGTAAGTACAATTCTTTAAAATATCATATATTTTGACCATTTTATGAAAAGACAATGCAAATTAATAATAACAATCGTAAAGTACGAGATTCAAACATTTCTAAAACTTTTTTTACTATGAAATATGCTTGAAACCTTTCGTTTATTAGTACTTATTCGTACTTTTTTTAGAATCATTAAGTCACACTTTGTCAAATATGAAAAAAGCCTTTTTAAAAATGTCTGACAGTTATAAACACAAATATTACATTTCTTGGCATGTGTGTGTTTTAAAGTACATGTTGTACAACATAATTTTATCACTTCAGGCATTATTATGTGTCGTCGACCAGCATATTGCGGCATACGTGAGTATCTCTCCGTCTTATGTCTCATATGAACGCAATATTTCAAAATGTACTCATATGGTTTTGATTATGATATATATCGAGCTGTCAACTGTCAGGATTCAGATAATATAATGTGTTTAATCATCCACATACCAAAGCTTCCTTCCCGACGGTCAGTATAGACGTGTAAGCCTCCAAATAAACACGACTACACTGACGGACGATCTCTAAACCTTTAACAGTGATGTCTTTAGCATCGCCCAGACCGAGACCGACAAAATACAACATCTCTAAATCACAGATGACACCAGAATGCACAGCTACACGTCGCCAAAAGACTAAATCACAAAATAATATATTTATAAGCGCTTTAACATGCAAAAGAGCTGTCTGGCGATATAGTACTATGTGATCGTTTATCAAACACTGAATAGCTTGCAGAATACATTCAGTTCTTCACAGGTCGATGTTATTCTGCACTCACATGGTGCCACATGCAGCAACTGACAACCGGCTGCCGTAAAGAGTAGAGTAGTTCACGACAGTGTCGTGTATTGTAACCATAGAAACAGGATAAGCGGTGATGATTGCAGCATGGGCTGAAGGCTTATTGAAAAAACGTTCATTTGGAGCCACATTCATTGTGTCTACGATGTTGTACACAGGTAATACTTGCCCATAAGCCATTTAAAAGTTAAATAATAGATATTTGTATGATAATCCTATTAATATTGTATCATTTATGTATATACACGTTTTAATATTGTATACATAAGCCACAATTATATATTTGAATATATTCTGTATTAACATAAATTAGGGCTGTTAATACTTAGCAGATGTCTGTATAACTTTACTCATTTCAGTTTTTACCTGTATTATATATAGCCCATGGAAGTTTTTAGATGCTTTTTTGGTTATTTTGTCACATATGTGGCCCTGGACCACAAAACCAGTCATAAGGGTCAAATTTTCGAAATTAAGATTTATACATCATCTGAAAGCTGAATAAATAAGCTTTCCATTGATGTATGGTTTGTTACGATAGGACAATATGTGGTCGACATACACCTGTTTGAAAATCTGGAATCTGAGGGTGTAAGAAAATCAAAATATTGAGAAAATCACCTTTAAAGTTGTCCAAATAAAGTTCCTAATAATACATTGATAGCATATTGCTAATCAAAAATTACATTTTGACATATTTACAATAGGAATTTTGCAAAATATCTCCATGGAACATGATCTTTACTTAATTTCCTAATGAGTTTTGGCATAAAAGTAAAATCAATAATTTTGACCCATAAAATGTATTTTTGGTTACTGCTACAAATATACCCCAGCGACTTAAGACTGGTTTTGTGGTCCAGGGTCATATATGTGTCTTTGCGTGACTTACAACTGCCACACAGCTCACAAACCATTGGTTTAGAATGAAGTCGGGGCATTTAATCGGTGAACTGTCTTTAACTTTAAAACCACACGTGCAGACATTATGTTGTGTAACTCAGTGCAAGAGTCTGAATAATTGGCAAGTTCAGGGCTATGTGCTGTTTGCTGTTTATTTACTGTGTAAAGCCATCAGTTTCACCCTCAAATTGCAGAAAAACATGAAGATAAATGTGCACACAATCCTCTCAAATACCACAGAATGCAAGTTTTTATGTCTTTGTGTTGTTGTTTTATGATTTGTGTGGCACTTTTTGGATGTTGTGGATTTCAGGGTGTTTTCGAGACTGCTTATGGGTTGTTTGGATTGCTTGAAAAAATGTTGTGAATTCATAGGCCTTTACTATGATTCCTAATGTGAGGGATAAATCCATGGTACTTAATAATCACGGTTTAGCGGATCTTGAGCTTGACCTGTTTTATTTGTAGGTTAATATGCTGTGAATTAGGGTGAGGACCTTTTGTTGCACACAGCTGATACCTGTAATGAATGAACACAGAGTGCAGTCAAAGGTCCTTCATTTAAATATAAGGCTTACAAGCCCTAAAGGCTCATGGACCATCTGGTCTCCACCCCCAATGAACTTCTAACGTGAAGTCAAACAATGACATTTCAGTTTTGTCAGGCTGTTGTAAATTGGTTTGACTGACACATAATTATTTAAATCTATTTGCTTTATTGAGGTGAGTGAAGTAGAGTTGGAAAGTCAGCCGGCAGCAGCCATCTTGGTCACGCTCCAAGACAGATATTTCCAAGCACAGCTCCTACAAGTAAGAATAAAATCTCAGAAACTGTTTGTGAAACGCAAAGTTTCTATGAGTAATGCAAAGGTTTAGAGAGGGAGCAAAAAAGTAGACTTAGTTTTTTTGGGTAAATATAAGCATTTTTTGTTTGAATACAGTGCTTCTTAGGGGAACGTAAAAGTTTTACCCATGAACCAAAAGTTTTTCATTGGAACATGCAAACATTTTGTTTAGACAAACTGTTTCAGTTTCTCGAGAATGCAAATATTTTGTGAATGTTTTTTGATGGAATGTAAATCATCTTGCGAGCAAATGCAAAGTTTTTTGCAAGCAAACAAAAAGTTTCTTAGTGCAGAGAGAAGATTTTACAATCAAACACAAAGTTTTTAGTGGAACGCGATGGAAGTTTTTCACAAGTAAAGAAAGTTGGAAATGCAATGCAAATGGAAAGTGGAATGCAAAGATTTTTCAAGCAAACAGTTTTTGCAGGTAAACAAAATGTCATAGTGGAACGTGAAGATTTTGCAAGCAAAAGCAAAAAGATTTAGCAAGAAACGCAAAGTTTGCTTGCAAAACCTTTGCATTCCACTAAAAACTTCACATTTGCTTGCAAAATCTCTGCGTTCCACTGAGAAACTTTGCATTTTCTTGCAAAAAAACTTTGCGTTTGCTTGCAAAAACTTTGCGATTGCTTGCCAAAAAACTTTGCATTTGCATGCAAAATCTTCACGTTCCACTAAAAACTTTTGCGTTTGCTTGCAAAAACTTTGCGATTGCTTGCAAAAAACTTTGTATTTGCATGCAAAATCTTCACGTTCCACTAAAAACTTTGCATTTGTTTGCAAAATCTTAGTATTCCACTGAGAAGCTTTGCATTTACTTGCGAAAAACTTTTCGTTTGCTTGCAAAATCTTCGTGTTCTACTGAGAAACTTTGTGTTTTCTTGCAAAAAGCTTTGCGTTTGCTGGCAAAATCTTCACATTCCACTAAAAACTTCGCATTTGTTTGCAAAATCTTTCTATGCCACTAAGAAGCTTTGAGTTTACTTCCGAAAACACACAAAGTTTGCAAGTAAATGCAGAGTTTCTCATTGGAAGGGTTTGCAAGCAAATGCTTAGTTTTTAGTGGAACGCAAAGATTTTGCAAGCAAATACGTTTTTTGCAAGCAAAGAAAATTTTCTTAGTGGAACACAAAGATTTTGCAAGCAAATGCAAAGTTTCTTGGTGGAATGTGAAAATTTGGAAGCAAACGGAACGTTTTTCTACAAGCAAAAAACATTTTTTTGCAAGTAAATGCAAAAATGTTTTGCAAGCTAACACACAAAAAAAAGTTGAATGCAAAGTTCAGTTCTACAAACTACAGTTTTGCAAATGTTTTCTGGGGTATGCAAAAATTTTCGGAGAGAATGCAAAAGTTTAGAAAAAAAAATTCTAATTTTTTTTTTTTCATCATGTCACTCTAGGTTGTGTTTTACTCTATTGTTTGAGTAGAAAAAAGTAAAATAGAGTAAAAAATAGGGTGCAAATAAACTGTCTGCAAATAAAAGTACTTTAAGTAAGCTATAGTGTTTTATTGTCATATGCAGTAGTACATCGTGGTTCTTATGCATACTGAGCTCTCGTCCTGTTTACTAAAGTTGCAGACGGCGCATCGAGGCGTTGTTGTTTACCTCAACTCAAACTGACGTGTTAAGCACATCTCAGGCCGAGGTGTGTGTGTGAAAACGTATGACTCGTCTCGAGGCCTCTCCAGTGGAGCTTCCTCACCATTTGTAAAGCGCAGAATGGACTCCGTCAGTCTGCATTGTGCCAGGCAGAATGGGCTTAGTGGAGCCTGGCAAACAGAGGGTTTTTTTTTGCACTGTGGGCATTGGATCCGGTGCTGTCCATTCCACTGCCAGCGCTGCTCGCTGCCTCCCAGCTCGTTGCTACGGCAACCGGACCAGGCCAGCATCTGAAAACAATTTGGTTCTTAATGAGAATTTACTTTGCGCAAATGGTGGGAAAATTGGGGGTGGGAGAGGGCGAGGAGAAGAGGGGAAAGAAAGGAAGGAAGGAATGAGGCGCCTGGATCCCGCATACTTGTCTTGAACTTCTAAGGCATACTGGAGCGCTTTTTTCCCTGTTGTTTATTTTAAAATCTTTCTGAATTTATTTGATTTGAGCGATATGAGCCAATACAAAAATGACCAAAAAAATGTAGATGCATTTTTACAAAAATTCCAAGTTAGTTCCCAATCCCGAGTGATAAACAGCTCGTTTCTCATCATTCTCGTCCCCTCATTTTGGAGCGCAACATTATGTAATGCGTCTCTTGGTGTCCTGTGTGTGTATGAGGGGCATTCAGCTCTCCGATGGATGGGGAACAACGCCAGCTTCTACTGGGATCCCCCCTTTGTACCCGTCTCCCTTTTCCCTGGTTTTGTTTGGGCCCAGTCAGCCAGTAGCAAATTGTCCCAGCAGAAAGGGCCAATCTGGTTGGACTATGGCAAGAGAGAGGGTCCCTACAGAAAAATTAACTGTTTGTCACTGCCAGGGTTTGGTCGGACCACTTCAGCATCAGTTCAGGACCTAGCGCCAATAGAGGACCAGAGGAGAGGTTAAGATTAGCATTAAGGAGTGGGAATTTGTGGTTTCTTTGGACCAGTAAGTCTCCTGAATTTGTCTTGGTGGGAACTAATTGGACAAATGTCACATTTTGAATTTTGAATTTATGTCTTGTTGAATTCTTAGTCGCTGTTTTATCTCAAGACTTAAAACACCAACACTGTTTTATCTTGGGATTTAAAATACCAAGTGAAGTTTGTTTTCTTAGCGATATAAATTATTAGCATACATGGCATCATAGTTTACATTCTGTCGCTGTGCTTGTGCATGTCCAATTTGTTATATTCAAACCAATACAAACCCCCCTGTTTAACCAGGCCTCTCTACATCCATACAAACAAACTCACAAACAATAAATATCTGATAATGCCCAGATCTGTTCAAATAAACCAATAACAGGAAAAACGCCCCCTGTTTCCTATTCCTGTGCTCCAGGCGTTAATATTCCCCCAGTGGCCACTGGCTTCTCCCACGATTCTCGGTGGTGGGAAGTCTCTGGCTCCTTGCGTACGTTGTCGCCGTGAGGCAGACGTGTCAGGGGAATACTGAAGAATGTCTTTTTTTGGGGTCTGTTGTGTTTTCACTCCCCACCTCTTCTCCGTAGTCCGTAAATAGGTTATACATAGATGACAGCATGAAGCTCTGAATAGCAACTAATAACCAGTGGGACCAGAAAGAGAAAACGTCTGCTGACCCAAAATAGTAATGGTCTGCCGCTATGGATGTACGTCATGTGACCAAGTAACACAAATCTCGCTACCTTCAAATGTTCCTGAGATGTTTAAAGTTATGAGTTTGGACGTCATAATATGTGTTCAGTTGATGTGGTTGGGAAAAAGTGACCAACTGACTAACTGACCAACTTTAATTTCAGCTAGCTTTTTAGCATTCTTTCATTAGCATAGCATGCTTAATCACAATTTGTTATTTACAACAGGGCACAAAATGACAAACTAACAATCGATGTGAAAAAGATGTACAAACTATCACTGACAATTAAAACAAGTTCTGAGTAAAACTGACTCGATTCCACCATGATTCTTTAAATTACATGCCTGCAAATTGGAAAAGTTTGTTGCGCAAACCACTTGCCTCAAAAACATGGCTAAATGACGCAAACTTTGTCACTATTTGTTAGGGGTGTAATAAAATATCTATACATGTGAATATCGCGATATTTTGTTTGGCGATACTGTATCGATTCTCAAAAATGGAGTATCGTTATCATACAAGATTCATGGCAGATGCTTCGTTTTGAGTTTATATCCCGACAGCTAGATGGCAGTCTTCTTATCTCTGAACTTAAATAGTGACAGGAAATATTAGCATAAAGGCACGGCAATAATGTTATCGTTAATATAGTTCGCTGCTAGTAATGGAGGGTGAAAGAATAGTTCCTGCCCCCGCCTTGGTGTACAAAGTTGAAGCGTGGTGTAGGGATGGGCGATATCTTATCGTTTGCGATATACCGGTAAATTTTTTCCTCACGATAAGAATGAGTCTTCCCGCGATAATAACGATAAAATCTAGTTGTTGACATATTTCTGTGTGCAACAGTATGGAGTGACATGCTGAAGGCGGACGTAAAACTAGTATATCGCTAAATCGAAAATCAAAAATCGGTCTGAGCCTTGAATAACGTTAACTGTTACTAGTAGCAAGTGTGCGATGCAGATTTGTGTGTGTTTGAGTCTGTTTACAAACGTATTGTCCGACAAAGATATCATTTATTGACATGCTTTTTCTCCAAATTAACTTAATAACATAGTCAAGTGTTTGAAATAACCTTTTGCGATCAGACGTGGCTTCGTATCACAGAATGAGGCTGAAATCACCACCATATGCTGGTAGCTATGTTTTGATGCTGGGATGCTGGTTAGGTATGTTTTGATCCTGGTGTAAGCTGGTCTATGCTGGTCTTTAGCTGGTTTATGCTGGTTTATGCTGGTCCTTGACCAGCAACATGACCAGCATGAACCAGCAAAGGACCAGCATAGACCAGCAAAGGACCAGCTTAAACCAGCATCAAAACATACCTACCAGCATATGCTGTTTTTTTCACCAGGGATTTTATAGTATTATAAAGGCTGTCCATTAGCATTGCATTATAAATATACTTTATCCTTATAAAAATACCTAAGATTGCTTGAAGAACACAGACAAACCATATATTGGAGCAATCGTATGTTTATTGTCTTAAAGTTTCCTCAGTTAAAATTCCTCTATCTGCATTTTATTCAGCTACAGCGATAACTGGATTAGAGATTCCTGAAGCGTCCTCAGTACTATTACTTCTCCTATAAATCATATGTGGAGTTTCAGCGCAAGGGCGCCCTCCGGCTTCCGAATATGAAAGAGCTTTATTGCCAAGTGTGTTTCACACACAAGGAATTCGTCTTAATGTTAGGAGCTTCCAGTACAGAAAGTACAAATAATTTGATTAACATTCCAGTGAGTTAAACAGTCCTTACATTACTTGTGTACTCGTAATGCCTACAACACCCTATTTTGGGTAGAAATTGTAAAGATAATACTTTTCTCTAAAGAAACAGATTTCCATGAATTATCGTCATTGATATCGTTATCGCAATAAATACCAGAAATTATCGTGATAAATTTTTAAGCCCATATCGCCCATCCCTAGCGTGGTGTAATTTCGGCTTTTGTGATAACGTCTGCCCCGGGACCGCGGCGCGGGCGCCGCCTCGGCTGCACAGGCCACGGGGTGCTTCTGTTGTGCGGAGGGGTGGCGGCCGCATGGCAGACCCGCTGCTTGCCGCGTCCCGGGTGAAAGGGTCTTGGTGTTGGGCGGTGATGTAGCTTTCTCTCGCTTTCGCCGCTTTCTCCAAAGAACTTACTCTTTGCTTTCTCTCGTGGTGGGGGTGTTTTGTAACGTTGGCGATTCCACGCGGAACATAAATACAAACTGAAATCTTGCGAAATCCAAAACTTGTCAAATTCTCAGAACAAAAAGTTTCTAAGAATACATGTATTTATTTTATTGTTTTACAATTATTTTGTTTTCGTTAGGATTCCCCCCTTTACTCGTACTTCACAAAAAGTAATTCAATAAGAATGTTACAGGGACTGATCTTTTGAACTTTTTGAACTGAACTTTTTGCTAAGGTTTGCATATGGTGGTGTGTACAGCTTTCTCTTAAAGTATATCCTATTCTTAAAATAAGAAATATCCCAATATATCACGTTGTTTACAGTATCGCAACATATCGTATCGCAACCCCTGTATCATGATACATATCGTATCGCCAGATTCTTGGCAATACACAGCCCTACTATTTGTCAATGTCATTACATGAAAAAGATGTACAAGCTAAATTGTATTACTGTCATTCACAATTAAAACTAATTTTGGGTAAAACTGATTCGATTCTACCATGATTCTTTAAATGACAGGTCTCCAACTTTGAAAACACTGTCGCGCAAACCACTTGCCACAAAAAAAAACAAACTAAATTGTACTATCATCATTCACGGTTACAAAATTTTTTGAGTAAAACTGCTTTGATTAGAATGATTCATTAAACGAGGCAAACTTTGTTGCTATTTTTCATCAACACCAGTACACAAAAAATACATAAAAACTCAATTGCACTATCGGCATTCACAATTAAAAGTGATTAGATTCTACCATGATTCTTTAAATTACAAGCCTCCAACTTTGAAAACTTTGTCGTTATTTATCATCAATGTCAGTACACAAAAAAGACATACAAACCAAACTGTAATACTGTCATTTACAATTAAAACAAATTTAGAGTAAAACTGATTCGATTCTACTATGATTCCTTAAATTACAAGCCTCCAACTTGGAAAACTTTGAGGTGCAAACTGCTCAACCCAAAAACAGTGTTAAATGACCCAAACTTTGTCGCTACTCTGTCGCTTGTATATTTATAAACATCAGTACATGAAAAATACATACAAACAAAATTTGTACTATCGTCATTCACAATTAAAACAAATTTTGATTCAATTTTACCATGATTCTTTAAATTACAGGCCTTCAACAATTTGCCTCACAAACATAGCTAAATGAAGCAAACTTCGTCACTTTTTTTTTATCAACCTCAGCACATGAAAAAGACATACAAACTAAATTGTACTATCGTCATTCACAATTAAAACTAATTTTTAGTAAAACTGATTCGATTCTACCATGATTCTTTAAATTACAAGCCTCCAACTTTGAAAACAAACAACACCAAATTACAACAAATTATGACCAAAATTTATTCTATTCTGACATGTCCCCAGTTTGGGAAGTCAGGAATAATAAAATCTCTGACTGGTTTTCTACTGGTTCATAACCTCGTAAGTTATCATTCCAGTGTGACTTGACGGCAGCATCGGTTTCAGAAATATATACCTGTTCAAACATGAATATATTTGGGAACAGTCGGCAATTTGAGTCATTTGAATTCGGTTCCAATAACATCCAACGTGTGAACGGACAAGTCCTGCTTTAATCGTACCTTGGGGAATCCCAGTAATTTGAGACATACCAAAACTGTTTGATGCATCAGGAATTAGATGCCTGAAGAGTAAATAGCATGCATCATTGAGGATGTTCGCCATGTGTAAACAATGTAAGGTCATGAACACGGTGCAATTACGCTACAGTTTTTTGTGTGTCGGCCTGGAAAAGTCTAAAGTGACAAGGAAGAGCCTGAGGAATGCCGTCCACTTCCAGTCAAGGGATGCACTAGCCAGAATGAGTCACTTCCTCAGAAGCTGACCTTTGTCCCGTTGAGCGTGCCCTACAAATGCCATAGACATCAACACATCCTTCCACTGAAACCCCAAAGTAAAAGTTAGATTTAACAGTTCGCTGAAGTTTCAGATGCATGGACTCAAACAACAAAGAGACGCCGACAATGCCATGCCAAGCGCATACTAAGATTGTTAAGTCCAGGATGCTGTCTCAGCAACTGTTGGAAAGTCCCAATATAGCGTCTGAATGCTACTTGAAATATTCAGACATATTGGGAAACTCTTGAGGAAATTGTGCGCACCTGATTTTGGCGACAAATCGGTATTCGCCATTGCAAAAAACGGGACTTACTGGCACCACATGGCAAAGCAACTGAGGGAATGTGTGTGTGAGTGTTGTCCTGCACGGAGCAGAGCTCCTCTTAGCATTCCGTGTAGTCTTCATTTCCCATGCAAAGCCCTAGTGTTCAGTCCATGCCTCCTGAATGAGCTCCTTTTGTGCGGTAATTGGAGATCGTTCTGTGCGGCTAACAAAGAGTTGCTGGGCCTCTCTCGTCTCTCCTCTGCCCCACTCTCTATTTTCCTGCCATCTTTCTTTTTTCCCTGTCCTCCTCATTACGCCCCAGTCTCTTATCTCTTGTGTAACATATTGCATAAAGATAGTTCAAAGCGTCTGTTTTCTATCTTTGGAGGAGGCCATGTGGTAGCGAGTGGCTTTCGTCGCAATCTTAGCATTTATTGGATTGGTTATCCGTTTTTGTGGTGCACCATTTCCCTGTTTGCCTCAATCACCAAGCTTCTGCAATTTCAGTTGGATGAAGCACAATTCCACAATCCCAGCTGACCAAACATGGGGAAAAGCAGAAGAATCCGGTTCGGGTTATGCTCAAATCCGTATCCGGACCCAACTCAATGTTTGTTTTGCAGACCTTCCGTGGATGTGAATCAGAGTCCTAGACATTGAGGTTTTCTCTGTTGAAAATACATCATCTTGTTGGTACCGATTGGAACGCCGACCATGGAAAATCAACTAAGTACACTCTGAAGTACCTTAAGAATAAATAAATACACTCTTGACAGTTATTATAACCACAATAAACAGAGATTTTACTGGATCTGTACTTGTTGTCCCTCAAGACTAATGACGCTCATGATACTGTTGTTATTTTTCATTTTTAAATGCAGATAATTCTAGAAGTCACTGCTACTGTGAGACATTATCATCAAACAAGTCACATGTACTGTGCATGTACCCCATAGATATATATACAGAGATGCCTCATTAGCAGTGCTGGGGAAAGTTACTTTTAAAAGTAATGCATTACAATATTGTGTTACTTCATAAAAAAAAGTAACTAATTGCATTACTTATTTACGTTTTGTGAAAAGTAATGCATTACGTATTGTGTTACTTTTTGTCACCTAGGCTGGGGTTGCTTCTTTATTTTTAATAACAGAAAACTCAAAAGTTATATTTTGGCAATTGTAAAGACGCTTTCACACCAAAAATCAAATTAATAAGCCTCAGCCAAGGCAAAGCCGTTATCTAACACAGCATTAAAATTGCTATAGTTTAAAAACGTGTAAAATTGAGTTAATACATATAAAAACATTTCACAAATTATCCCTTATCTGTGGGAAATCTAAATCTCGGATACAAATTTCATCAAAAGGATGTTTTAAAAATTTTGTTCTAAGAACGTTTTCTTTTACGTTACGAGAACCTCAATCATGTACAAAAAACAACAAAAAAACATTCCAAGACTGTTGTTCTAAGAGCGTTTTCTCTTACCGTTACGATAACCTCAATCGTGTTCAAATAACATCAATGAAACGTTCAGAGAATGTTGTTCTAAGAACGTTTTCTTTTACTGCTACGAGAACCTCAATTGTGTACAAACAACATCAAAAGAACATTCAGAGAATGTTGTTCTAAGAACGTTTCGTCTTACCATTACGATAACTTCAATCGGATACAAAAAACGTCAAAAGAACGTTCTGAGACTGTTGTTCTAAGAGCGTT
The DNA here is from genome assembly GCA_012976165.1 of Labeo catla. Taxonomy (NCBI): domain Eukaryota; kingdom Metazoa; phylum Chordata; class Actinopteri; order Cypriniformes; family Cyprinidae; genus Labeo; species Labeo catla. Next base: position 40,222 of record VONZ01000594.1, read on the forward strand.
TTATTTTACCGTTACGAGAATTTCAATCGTATACAAATAACAACAAAAAAACATTCAGAGAATGTTGTTCTAAGAACGTTTTTTCTTACCGTTACAAGAACCTCAATCATGTACAAATAACGTCAAAAGAACATTCCGAGAATGTTGTTCTAAGAGCATTTTCTCTTACTGTTAAGATAACCTCAATCGTGTTTAAATAACATCAATGAAACGTTTAGAGAATGCTCTAAGAACGTTTTCTCTTACCGTTACCAGAACTTCAATCATGTTCAAAAAACATCAAAAGAACGTTCTGAGAATGTTGTTCTAAGAACGTTTTCTCTTATCGTTACGAGAACCTCAATCGTGTACAAAAAACGTCAAAAGAACGTTCCGAGACTGTTGTTCTAAAAGCGTTTTATCTTACCGTTACGAGAATTTCAATCGTATACAGATAACAACAAAAAAACATTCTGAAAATGTTGTTCTAAGAACGTTTTTTCTTACGTTACAAGAACCTCAATCGTACAAATAACGTCAAAAGAACGTTCCGAGAATGTTGTTCTAAGAACGTTTCGTCTTACCATTACAATAACCTCAATTGTGTTCAAAAAACGTCAAAAGAACGTTCCGAGAATGTTGTTCTAAGAACGTTTTCTCTTACCTTTACTATAACCTCAATCATGTTCAAATAACATCAAAAGAACATTCCAAGAATGTTCTTTAAAGAACGTTTTCTTTTACCATTACAAGAACTGCAACTGTGTACAAATAGCATGAAAAGAACGTTCCGAGAATGTTCTTCTAAGAGCGTTTTCTCTTACCATTATGAGAAGCTCAATCGTGTTCAAATAACAAAAAATAAACATTCAGAGAATGTTGTTCTAAGACCGTTTTGTCTTACCATTACAATAACCTCAATCATGTACAAATAACTTTTAAAAAATGTTCAGAGAATGTTGTTCTAAGACCGTTTTCTCTTACCATTATGGATAGGACAAGCCTTACAAAGACACATCGATTCACTTCAGAAGGCCTTTATTAACCCCCCCAGAGAACTGTCCCTTTAAATGTGTGAGCAAACCTCAAAGTTTGAAAAGTTTTTGCTAACAATTTAACCTATATTTGGTGTTTGACCAAACTAAAATTAGCAGTGTATGTATATGGCTATTGTCTTACTGGCTAGTTTCATTATGATTTCCTCCATCATGATCCTAAATCCCTCTTCACAATGACTCATTACAGTATTGTACAGAAAAAAGCCACAGATGATGAGGCTGGTACACTTTCCCTTCAAAAGGGCCACCTGCGGCTCAGTCATCTTTTTGATCACCCTTCATAAACTGTATCCATGTGGATGTAGATCGTATCACTGCGTAATTAAGGAACGTCTCAGCTGGTTGTAGCGGAGCAGATAAGAGAGTCTGCTACTGTCAGACGTTATCATCAGACATCCCAGGAATGTCACTTTCACTTAGGCAACGCATCGTTTAAACGTGATTGTTCACTAGACGTTGACAGTCGTAGGGTGTCATGCTTCAAAGATTTTTGCTAAGTTTCACAGCGTTCTTGTTTACGTTCATTCTTTGAGTTGTATGTATGTGTGTGTTTGTTTGTTTGTTCATTTTTGTGGTGCAGTCAGTGAATAAGAAGTCCTAAATGACTGAGTTTCCTGAACTTCGGAACAATCTGTTCAAAGGAAATTCAAGTACTTTGTAAATAAACACTGCAGTGTGTCACTGACATTGTAAGCTGTCTAAAGCAAAGCAAGGTTTCCTGTTACTTTGAGCTTCATAGTGTTCCTGTAGACCAGGGGTCACCACACTTGGTCCTGGAGGGCCGGTGTCCTGCAGAGTTTAGCTCCAACCCTAATCAAACACACCTGAACCAGCTAATCAAGGTCTTAGTAGTCATACTTGACACATCCAGGCAGGTGTGTTAAGTCGAGTTGGAGCTCAACTCTGCAGGACACCGGCCCTCCAGGATCAAGTTTGGTGACCCCTGCTGTAGACATTTACATAAACTAACTTCACAAGTAGATTTGTATGTCTTCCCGAAGATATGAGTAGTGTTTGCCTGTGCGGTACTCTTTTCTACAATGCTAGAGTGTTCTGATTGGTTGCTATGGCGTTGCTAGGTGGGTTTTATTTGTAGTGTTTTTTTTTTCGCCATTTTTGCTTTCATTATTATAGGACACTGTAGAGATGACAGGAAGTGAAGTGGAAGAGAAAGTGGGGTGGGATTGGGAAAGGTTCTCAAGTCGGGATTCGAACTCGGAACACCCGTACCGCAACATTGCTATATATCGGCGCTATGTGTTGCTATGTGATTGTTTTCTGAGTAGTTGCTATGGAATTGTTGTATTCCAGTGCAATACTCTTTGCTACAATGCAAGAGTGTTGTGAGTGGTTGCTATGGTGTTGCTAGGTGGTTGTCAAGAAGTTCTAAAGGTTGCAATGCGGTTGCGTAAATTCCTGCGTGTTTGCACGATTCCACCATGTTAGGTGGTTGCTAAGTTGTTTTTGGTGGTCGCTGTGGTGTAGATAGGTGTTCTGAATGGTTGCTATGGCACTGCTTTGTGAGTGACAAGGTTTTTGCTATGGAACTGCTGTATTCTCACACAATACTGTAGTGCTCTGGGTGGTTGCTATGGTGTTGCTATGTGGTTGTCAAGAAGTTCCAGGGGTTGCAATGTGGTAATGTGGTTTTGTAGGTTTCTGAGTGTTTGCTCTGGTGATGTTCAGTGGTTACTAAGGCGTTTAGGTGCTTGATAAAGCATTCTGAATGGATGCTATGATGTTGCTTTGTGATCGACAAGGCTTTCTGAGTGGTTACTATGGAATTGCTGTATTGTCACGCAAAAGCCTGCTGTTTGCTACAATGCTAGAGTACTCTGAGGGGTTGCTATGGTGTTGCTATATGATTGTTTAAGTTTTCTGAGTGGTTGCTATGGAATTGTTGTAATTCAGTGCAGTAGTCTTTGCTACAACGTTAGAGTGCTCTAACAGTTGCTATGGCATTGTTAGGTGGCTATGAAGATGTGCTAATTGATTGCACTGTTGCTTAGGTTTCTGAGCATTTGCTGTGGTGTTGCTAGGTGGTTGTTAAAGTGTTTTTGGCATAGCTATGTGCTTGATAAGTCATTCTAAATTGTTGCTATGCTATATGCTATGTTGCTTTGTGATTGACAAGGTTTTCTGAGTGGTAGCTATGGAATTGTTGTATTCTTGTGTAACATTGTTTGCTACAATGCTAAAATGTGCTGGATGGTTGCTATGGTGTGTTGCTATGTAATTGTTTATATTTTCTGACTGGTCGCTATGAAATTGTTGTAATCAGTGCAGTAGTTTTTGCTACAATGATAGAGTGTTCTGGGTGGTTGCTATCACGTTGCTAGGTGGTTCTCAATACGTTTTGGAGGTTGTAATGTGGTTGCTTAGGTTTCTGAGTGTTTTCTCTGGCGATGTTAGGTGGTTGCTAAGGTGTTTTCAGAGGTTGCTATGGTGTAAGACATTCTGAATGGTTGCTATGGTGTTGCTTTGTGATTAACAAGGTTTTCTGAGTGGTTGCTATAGAATGGTTGTATTCTTGTGTAATACTGTTTGCTACAATGCTAGAGTGTTCTGATTGGTTGCTATGGCGTTGTTAGGTAGTTGTTAAGATGTTCTAAATGATTGTAGTGTTGTTGCTTAGGTTTCTGAGTGTTTGCTGTGGCGTTGCTATGTGGATGCTAAAATGTTTTCAGTGTTGCTAGGTGCTTGATAAGGTGTTCTGAATGGTTGTTATGGTGTTGCTTTGTGATTGACAAAGTTTTCTGAGTGGTTGCTATGGAATTGCTGTATTCTTGTGTAATATCATTTGTTACAGTGCTAAAATGTGCCAGATGGTTGCTATGGTGTTGCTATGTAATTGTTTCTATTTTCTGAGTGGTTGCTATGGAATTGTTGTAATCCAGTGCGGTAGTCTTTGCTACAATGCAAGAGTGCTCTGGGTGGTTGCTATCGTGTTGTTAGGTGGTTCTCAAGAAGTTCTGGAGGTTGTAATGTGGTTGCTTAGGTTTCTGATTGTTTGCTCTGACGATGTTAGGTGGTTGCTAAGGTGTTTTCAGAGGTTGCTATGGTGTAAGACATTCTGAATGGTTGCTATGGTGTTGCTTTGTGATTAACAAGGTTTTCTGAGTGATTGCTATGGAATTGTTGTTTTTCAATGCGATACTCTTTGCTACAATACTTGAGTGTTCTGATTGGTTGCTATGGTGTTGCCAGGTGGCTTTCAAGAACTTCCAGGTGTTGGAATATGTTTGCTTAGGTTTCTGAGTGTTTGCTCTGGCAATGTTCGGTGGTTGCTAAGGTGTTTTTATTGGTTGCTATGGTGTAGATAGGTGCTTGATAAGGTGTTCTGAATGGTTGCTATGGCATTGCTTTGTGATTGACAAGGTTTTCTGAGTATGGAATTGTTGTATTCCAGTGTAACACTCTTTGCTACAATGCTAGAGTGCTCTGATTGGTTGCTATGGCATTGATAGGTGGTTGTCAAGAAGTTCTAGGCGTTGCAGTGTGGCTGCTTAGGATTCTGAGTGTTTGCTATATCATTGTGGTCACTAAGGTGTTTTTAGTGGTTGCTAGGATGTTCTGGATCACTGCTAACCTGCAGTAAATGCCCACCTCAAAACTCTGATATTCTGGTTTCACATTCAAGGGCTTTTTCGCCTGGTTTGTAGTTGTTTCATAAGTGATGCATATAGACAACTAATAAAATAGAGAAAGGACGTCAGAAATGGAAAAGAAAGAATGCAAAGATGCAGGTTTGCACAGTAATAGTGCTGCTATGCTATCAGTCAAACTAACTTTAAACAACATCCTCTTCTTTGAGGTCTAAACAGGAAAACCAAAAGCCTACTAAAGACAATACATAAACCTAAACACACACACACACACACACACACTCTCGCTCCATATATAGTGGTGTTTGTGTATAATGCATTAATGTTCTAATGACAGATCGGCCCACTTGTATGTATAAAAGCACAGCATGACCTTTGACCTCTGTGTCTGGAAACAGCTGCAATGTTACTGTAACAGGAGCACATTGCGGTCTGGGATCCTGACCGCTAACTCTGCCTTACCCAAACATAAACACACACATCACTGATGTGCTGATGTCTGCAGCCGGCGGCGGATAAGAGGCAATGGAAATGACGCAATCAAACAATTACATACAGGACTTTCTATATCACATCAGTTTTTATATCATATCTTCATGCTATATGATTAAAGTGTTGTAGCTTATTATACACTTAAAGGCAAAGTTCATCCAGAAGTCATCATTTATTCACCCTCATGTCGTTGCAAACCTCAGACATGCACAGAAACCTGCACGTCTCCAGATTAAACTCCTCTGTGTTTGTTATGAACACTTTAAGACTAGACGGTGTCCATCTCAAACTGATGACTGATAACACAGGGTTTACTATTACATAAAATCCTAATTCAGTTCTAAAATGTTCATACGTTTTCGATTAGTTTATGATTGATGTCACCTTAAAAGAGGCTGCTGGTTAAGAAACCATAAAATTGATCTTCAGTGTAATGAATAACTGCTTATTTGATAGTGTGTGTGTGTTTATCGCTTTGTATTGTTTTAAGCTTTCACTGACTTAAATAGTAATGGATATACATAGATTTAACCACAACAATGGATTATGCTGTTTGTTGAACCAACAGGGCCTGGATACCCTGCAGAAGAGCGTATTAAACCTAATTTATGGTATCTTTTGTTTATGGACAGCTAATCAAATTCAAGTGAACCCTACAGATGAGTTTACTCTCACTCCAGTGGGATTTACTTTACAGTAAATGTTATATGTCATGTCATGTTTTAACTAGTGCTATCAAAATTAGCACGCTAACACAGGTGAAATTAATGATGTGAAATTATAGCAATGTAAAAGTATATTTATAAAACTTAATGATCAATTGCGATTTACTTCAGAAAAAAAGTGCAATTAATTAGTTTTTTAATTTTTTAAACCGATTGACAGCACTATGAAAAATATACTGTCTTTGTTGTTTCTACATTAATTCGAAGATTTTTTTGCATTTTGTAGGTGTTAGGTGTTAAAGATGTTAGGTTGGATTAAATGCGATGAATTTCAGAAAAAAAATGATTTAATTGGTTAACTTTTCAATCGATTGACAGCACTATTAAAAATATGCTGTTTTTGTTGTTTCAACATTAATTTGAAGATTGTGAAGTTATTGCAATGCAAAAGTATATTTAAAAATCGTACTGTTAGGTGTTGTTAATTACGATTAATCATGATTAATTTCAGAAAAAAATGTGTGAATAATAATTTATTTATCAATTGACAGCTCTTAAAAATATCCTGTATTTTATGTTGTTTCTACATTAATTTGAAGATTAAATGTAAAAAATTATTGCAATTTAAAAGTATATTTAAAATCATTAATGTTAGGTAGGATTAATCATGATTAATTGCAATTAATCGATGGACAGCGCTATTAAAAATATACTGTCTTTGTTGTTTCTACATTAATTTAAAGATTAAATGTGAAATCATTGCCATATAAAAGTATATTTAAAAATCTTAATGTTAGGTGTTATTAATTACGATTAATCATGATTAATTTCAGAAAAAAATGTGTGAATAATAATTTTTTTAGCGATGGACAGCACTATTAAAAATATCCTGTTTTTTATGTTGTTTCTACATTAATTTGAAGATTGAATGTGAAATTATTGCAATATCAAAGTATATTTAAAAACCTTAATGTTAGGTGGGATTGATCACGATTAATCGTAATTAATTTTAGAAAAAAATAAGATTATATAGTTAATGTTTTTAATCGATCGACAGCACTATTAAAAATGTACCGTCTTTGTTGTTTCAACATTAATTTGAAGTTTGAATGTGAAATTATTGCAATATAAAAATATATTTAAAGACCTTAATGTTAGGTTGGATTAATCGCAATCAGTCGCAGTTAATTTTAGAAAAAGTGTGATTAATTAGTCATTTTTTAATCGATTGACAGCACTATTAAGAATATACTGTCATTATGTTGTTAATGTTTATACAATAATTTGACCATTGAATGTGAAATGATTGCAATATAAAAGTATATTTAAAAACCTTAATGTTAGCTGTTGTTAATCATGATTAACCGTGATTAATTTCAGAAAAAAATGTGCGATTAATTATTTTAATTGATTGACAGCACTATTAAAAATATAGTTTTTATGTTGCTTCATTCATTTGAATTCACATTATTTCGATATAAAAGTATATTTAAAAACCTTAATATTAAGTGTTATTAATCACGATTAGTCGCAATTAATTTCAGAAAAAAATGTGCGTTTAAGTTTTTGAATGAATTGACAGAACTATTAAAAATGTACTGTCTTTATGTTGTGTCTACATTAAGTTGAAGGTTTATTGTGAAATTCTTGCAATTTAAAAGTATATTTAAAATCCTCAGTGTTAGTTTGGATTATTTGCGAATAATTTTAGAAAAAATGTGCAGTTAATTAGTCAATGTTGTAATTGATAAGCAGCACTGTTAAAAAGTAATCTGCCTTTATGTTGCTTCTACATGAATTTGAATTGCAGTTTAAAAATATATTTAAAAACCTTAATGTTAGGTGGGATTAATAGCGATAAATCATAATTAATTTCAGAAAAAAATTTTATTTGATTAACACCACTAGTTTTAACCTAGCAGTTTGTTAAAAGTCAGTGCAAAATGGCTAGGAGAAGTGATTCAATCACATCTGCGACAGGAAGCAGTATCGCACTCAACTATGCCTTGATCTTTGTTATCTGATGAACAAAAAAGCCATCTGCCCTTATAGCACCAAAATGATTTCAGTCTTCTCTGAGAACCTGCGGCCCAGGCTATTTTATTTTATTTTATTTTATTTTGGGGAAATTAAAAGATATTTAGATTTTTAAATTATCCTTTTTTTTTATCAAGTCATTAAAAAAATTCTTAAAGTATGTAACGATCTACTTATTTGATTATCAGTAAATTTTCATCATTACATCAGTGTTATTTTTGTATTGCTGAGATACTTTTATAGGTTTTATTAATATTTTTTTTTTATTCAGTTACATTTTAGTGTTAATAGTTGTGTGTTTTTGTCAATTTAATTACAGTATATATACGGAATGTATATATATTTTTTTATATTAATTTAAAATTTAAATTTTTGATTAATTTTTATTTTAGCGTTAGTTATTTTACATCAATTTAAAATAAATTAGAATTTTTTTTGTTTATATTTTGTCAGGTATAGTTTTATTTCAATTCTGCCATATGTGACTGACTATTGTCCTCTTCTCTATACCATTATAAGAAATTGCGTCTTTTGTTTTTCCACCCTCAACATCTGGTCATTAGCGCTTTCCGTTGTCGTAAGAGTGAATTGAATTTTAATGACCAATGAGACGCTTTAATTATGGCGTGTTTACATATCTGCTTCAGTGACCACGCCCCTCTTTCTCTATATTGTTTGTTTGTCTAAAAGATTTCCACCGTTGATATGCTTGATTATACAGGCGCATTTACACACACAATCCAGATGATCACCAGAACACACACACACACAAGCATAATTCTGTTCACTTTCTATCTGAAGTCAGTCGTGCCACTTCCGAGCTTCCGTATCACTGGTTTGTTTTAGTGAAATTATCATGACTTCCTTTTTCTTCTCACTTGAGTTGCTCTTATCCCAGAATCAGAGGAGCAGCGGGGGCATAAACAGGGGAATTCCGTCTTGGATACAGACGTTCTGCTCCTGGGTTTTCCATTACATTCTTCCAAAGATTTCCCTTGTACCTGATGCACTGTTGCTTCTGTCTGTTTTCACCTCTTGCTTTGATTAACAGTGTGGATTTCAGCTGCGTGCCTGTTTTCCATTCTGGTTGTTGACGCAGCCCCTTTTTAATGTGGTATGCAGGAAAAAGAGACAAATAAATGATAAAAATCTCTTCCGCAAACATTAATAACCAGACTTACATCCCTCGATTGTTTCCCTTTTCACTATTTCATAGTTTGGGAGGGGAAAAACACATTTTTATTGGCCCTCTCTGATTACATAAAAGCTGCTGTATTTGTACAACTGTATTTAAGCAATGTTGCTTTCATATTTTACAAAGTTTTAATATTCATTAATTCCGAATTCACATACTTCACTCAAAAAAACTTTAAGGGAGTTTATTTATTTATTCATTGTTAAATGATTTTAATTGATTTCTTTTTCATTTATTTTGATATGTTTTATATATAAAACACACACACACACACATAAATATATATAATATAAAGGTATGATAAAGGTTTAATAATAGAAGATTTGAAGATTTAAAAATAGTTATATATGGAATTGTTTTAATTATTTATTTGTATTTATTTTGAGATATTTTAGATGTTAAGGTTTAATGATGTGATTATGTTATATACCAAAACAGTAATTTATTTATTTATTCGTTTGTTAGTTTATTTATTTTAATACATTTTATATAAATATTTTTATAAGGTTTAATAATAGTTATATACCAATTCAAATTATTTATGTTTATTTGTCTATTTATATATTTAATAAAAGTTATTTACCAATACAACTGTTTTAATTATTTATTATGTGTATTTATTTTGAAGTATTTAATGATGGTTTAATGATGGTTGTATACAAATAAAATATTTTGATATTTATTTATTTTTAATGCATTTTATATATAAAAGGTTAATAATAGTTATATACCAATTCCAACAATATTTATTTATTTGTCTATTTATTTATTGATATATAAAGGTATAATAATAGTTATTTACCTATATAACTGTTTTAATTATTAATTATGTGTATTTATTTTGAGATGTATAAAGGTTTAATAACAGTTACCAATACAATTATTTATTTATTTGTTTATTTATTTATATAAAGATTTAATAATCGTTATATACATATATATATATATATATAATTTTTTTTTTTTTTTAAACACACACCCTTCAGGTGGGCCCTAGACACATCATCATATATTTGAGATATATAAAGGTTTAATAATAGTTATATGCAATACAACCATTTATTTGTTTATTTATAGTTACCTATTTATTTATATAAATGTTTAATAATAGTTATATACGTATGCATTTGTTTAATTATTTATTACGTATATTTATTTTGAGATATATAAAGGTTTAATAATAGTTATATACAAATAAAATATTTATGTATTTATTTATTTTAATTTATATATAAAGGTTTAATAATACCTATATACCAATTCAAACATAATTTATTTGTCTATTTATTTTTTATATAAAAGTTTAATAATAGTTATATACCAGTATATTTATTTATATTTATTTTGAGATATATAAAGGTTTAATGATAGTTATATACAAATAAAATATTTATTTATTTATTTTAATACATTTTATATATAACATTTGTTATATATAAAATAAATTAACATATACTTTTATAAAATATTCATATACCAATACAAACATTTATTTATTTATTTATTCATTTATAAAGCTATGTTATTTACTTATTTATCTATTTAGTTGTTTATATATAGGTTTAATAATAGTTTAATAATATACTTTATATATATATATATATATGTGTGTGTGTGTGTGTGTGTGTGTAAAAAATAAAAAACAATTTGTTGAGTCAGTTTAAAATAATTTGTTACCCTGCTGCCTTAAAATTTTAAAGGTTTAGTCAACTTGAAATGTTAAGTTATACTAAGTAACAACTTAGATATTTGTGTTTGCTAAACTTAACAGATGGGTAAGTAACCCAGCTGCCTAAGTTGATTTAACTCAAATATCTAAGTTGTCACTTAGTATAATTTAACATTTCAGGTTGAATAAACTAAATTTGAGTTGACTGAACTTAAAATTTTAAGGCAGCCAGGTTACAAATTATTTTAAGTTGACTCAACAATTTGTTTTTTACAGTGTATGTATCAAAAATTAAATTAAATTTTAAAAAATCTTTTTAATGATTTATTTAATTTATTTAACAGATATGATAATATTGATTGATTGAGTTTATGTTTAAAGATTTAATAATATCATGCCAACACAATAGTTATTTGTACTTATTTTAAATATTTATGTATTTTAATAATTTACAACTGATTATCAAAGCAATTGATTTTTTTAAATTCGTTTATTTTTATTTTTCTATATTTAGTATATGAAGTTTCAATAGTAGTTTATTCCAGCTATTGGTCATTATGAGTCAGAATGCACCTGTGAATCAGTCTTTCTGTGTGACATAATCATCTGTTCTTTTGTAGGTTTGCTTCTCTGATGACCAAAAAAAAGATCTCGGATGAAGAGGAAGATTCACTTCAGCCTAATGCTTTCACCATCATTACTCACAGCCTCTCTCTTTCTCTCTGTCTTACTTTCTTGACTCTCTCCTTTATGTCCTCTTCAGAAAAAAGAAAAAGGATGTGAAGAAAAGAAAGAAAAGTTGCCTCTCCGCTGTTTTTTCCACAAATGCCTCTCAGGGAGGCCTCAAGGAAATGACCATTTAGAGGCATAAGCCATTTTTCCTCTGTCAAGAGTCGTGCAGCTGATGGGAACTATCTATAGATGACTTCAGAGCCACGATACACGTCACATCATCGCTGTCCTTCGGCACTCGTGACCACAAGGCACGTATTGTCCGACGCATCCCACGAACCATGATTCAGATTCTCAGGAAAGACATCCACATTTTTGCATTGTGATTAATTGAAATGCAATGCCACTATCACGCTGTTCGACAGGCTTGAAACCGCGCGGGCAGCTCATTAGTAAATTACAGGCTCCGGATCTGAGCGAGCGGGGTGGGAGTCTCCTCCCTATGGGTGTGCTTTTGCTCGCTCCAATTCAGTGAAATCCCATTTCCATTCCCTTAGCACGCTTGGTTGGATGGTTTAATACACCGCCCACCCTCAGTTTCCCCCTAAAGGAGCCTCACTCCGAGTGCCCCATCACTAACAGCCCTCTGATAACCACACTCACACACACACAGAGGGATACAATATTAGGGACCTGAACTTCATTCCATGCCTTCCCACATCTTCCCTTTTTTGTCTTTTCTTCATTCTGTTTCCTTCCCCCTGGAGAGTTTGAGCTTTATTAATAGCCCTAGTGGCTGTTGGGTCCTACAGCTGCTGGAAGAGTCACCCAGATTAGAAAAGCTGGCATGAAATTACTGTGAAAAAACAGAGGTTTAAAAGTTGTATCTAAGTTAGGCTAAGTTAAGTTAGGCTTAGTTAAGCTAAGTTAAGTCTAAAAAGCAGCATTTGTGTAGATTGATTGGCTACGACATCATTCAGTCAGCAATTGTAATTTAACAAAAGATAGTTTAAAGCATTTAACCCTTTCACTGGGGAGTTTAAAATATTCTATGTGACCCCCCAGAGTGAGTTTTTTAGGCGACCTTATTTTAGAATGTTCCGTTTATTGTTTCCATGGCAACGCGTCATAATTGTCAGGTGACACACCGCAGCCACTATACCGCTGTGTGACAGACGTATCGCGTTTATTTCGTTTCTTCTTATTTTATTCAAAATATTCACACACTTGCTTACCATGTCTTCAACTATCTGGTATTCCGATTCACGAATATGTGTAAGTGAGCAGAGATGCTTACAAGTCTCTGAGCTAGAGTCCAAGTCAAGTCTCAAGTCTCAAGCCTCTTTATTATATTCAGTCTCTGGTTATAATAAGTGTTGCATCACATACAGCGACCCATCCAACACTGCATAGCTATATATAAGGAATTCAAAGCATGTAATATGTTATAATGACTCCTTTATCTATTAGCATACAGTATCAGCTTTGATTTTGGTATATAATCAGTGTAAACGGGCTATTGCAACATGACAAAAACACCAAGAATGCTTTACTTTTAAGTTAATGTTAAATGATTTAAATAACTGCCAGCAGGTAGCGGCAAGAGACTGATTTAATTACTGAATCATATCATTCATTTGATTCGTTCGAACTGCTGCTTCATTTAGGAATAAAGAGTGACTGTCTTTATGAATAGGAAATTGAATAATTTCACTAGTTTTAAAAACGAGTTCATTCATAAACGAAACACCGCTGTGTTTGAATGGAGATGCGCAGCGGCTCAGTTGTGACTTGTTTCAGACTACTTTTGACGACGAAATAGAGCAAAATCAGGCAATAGTGTTATAGTCAGACAATGTAAGTCACTTAATAATAACATCTTGTTTATTTAACTGCTGTATTAAATCAGTATCTCATTTACAAACTCCCTTAAAATTAGTAAAAGCTTAGTTCGCGATATCACAAAGCTCTATTATAATCAACGACGCTGTCTATACTGTCACTAATCAGTCTCTTATTTACACTCTCTCTATGTAACACTCTACACTCTACACACACTCTACACTTTATGAAAGGATTCGTAAAATGTATGTGATACATTACTGAACGTTGCAAAAACACGTAGAAACCTTTAAATCTCCCCTGAGCGCAAACACAAATATGCTGATCGGGTCAGTCTCACATGATGCTCGTTTTTTGTTCGTTGTCCTCTCATGTGTGGCTGCCCCGCCTAAAATAAAAAAAAATTAAAAATGTGTGGCTGCGCCCGCGCGCAGCAGATACACGTCACGTGTTACATGGGCAGGTTATAGGTAACGGAGGGAGGGGAATAACAGCGAGCTCATCAGTTGTTTCCTAAAAATAAACATTGTTCACGAGTCCCGCAGCTCGAGTCCGAGTCGAGTCTGAAGTCTTTCGAGGACGAGTCTCAAGTCGAGTCTGAAGTCACTGTGTGTGCGACTTAAGTCGCACTCGAGTCCGAGTCTCAAACTCGAGTCCCCATCACTGTAAGTGAGTGTGTTTTGCCGTTTTAAAACCTTTATAAATGTGATGATTACTGGATCGTGATCCAGATCGTGAGATGGGCGCCGCCATGTTTATTCGCGCTGCCGTTCAGAGTCCTGTCAGCTGGATTTACAGCATGTAAATTCACCAGTTTCTCCCGAAATACGTGTAAGTAAGTGGCTGGTGAACTGGGGAAGGAATGGAGTGAATTATATCGTTACTTACACTATGTGTATCTGATATGAATCAAACACGTCTGCAAATTATACTTGAATTGATTGTTTTTGCTGCTTCCATAGACGTCCGTGTGTATTTTGCAAACTCTAAATGTATTGTTTTACTAGTACTTATGTTTATTTTAATGTCTGAAACCTAAAATAAACGTTATGTGGTTGAATACACTGCATAATTGTGATATGACAAGCGCAGCGCGTGTCTCTCTCTGGCTCAGCGCCAGCCAACGAGCGAAAACGCAGTTTGAATTTGGCAGTTGCGTGACGTCATCGGACGTTCTAAATCCCATATGTGGGACCGTAACACACAACGGGTTAAAGTGTCTCAAGTTTAAACCTAGTCTAGAGGTAAGTCTAATGCTGGTTCTAAACACTTAGTCTTAGCTTAAATTTACAGTGTTAAAGAGTTAGTTCAGCCAGAAATTAAAATTCGGTCATTAATTACTCACTCTCATGTCGACCAAGAAGGTTTGTGTTTAACTCAAAACGAAATCTACGTAGAAAAATCTTCCACATTCACACGTCAATTGAAAATGAAAATTCAGTTGAAATCACTTTCGAATTTTGCTTGCGAAAATTATATCAATCAAAAATTAAGTTTTGATATATTTACAGTAGGACATTCACAAAATATCTTCTTTACTTAATATCCTAATTTTTTGGCATAAAACAAAAATCGATAATTTTGACCAATACAATGTATTTTTGGCTATTGCTACAAATATACCCATGCTACTTAAGACATAGTATTCAAAAAAACTAAAAGGAAAAGATTTCTTGGATGAATAACAACATGCAGTAAACGGTAAAACAGTTTGCACTACAAACCATTGTGCTCTTAATTAAGATAATACATTAAAATAATATGATAAAACACACCAATTATAATATCAAGCAGCAAAACCAGCTGTTTTGTACAGCTAAAAATAGCTGGAGGGAAGAGACCGGAAGCCAGACCCATCAAATTTACAAATGGCCATGCCCACTCTTACGGGAAGAAAAAGGTGGATAGCATGGCTGTTGAAGAGTAATTATCTTAAGTGAAATTACATATTGCAGAGAAACATTGTAATGTTTACAGGCGGATATCATGACAAATGTCAGCAGACCGGGAGCGGTTCATTCATTAATTTCTACGACCTTACTTTCAGGCTGTGGAAATTCAAACGGAATAGGGGCGGAGCTATATAAGATCTATAACGTACTTTTGTAACGGTCACAAAGTAATTTTCAAACCAAATGTAGTACCTACCAGACAGTGTGCAGTTTCGGAGACAGGTAAGTCTTTAAAAACTGGTGGAATAATTCTGTATCCACTCAAGGCGGACAAACAGTGTCATGTTTTAAGCATCGACGATTCAGTAATGATGTCGGGACAGATGAAGATGCCGTCTGGCCGTGGGCCTGCATCCAGTTGGAGTGTGGCTGATTAGATTTGGACATAATTGATTATGCAGTGATTTAATTTAAATTCGTAATCAACTGAAATAACATTGAGACGGGCTGGTGCCCCGAGATTAGCGCTAAATAAACAAGAGAGACGGAAGTAAACAAGCCGTTTATGACGAGCTCTAGAAACAAAACAACCGCGCATTTAAGGTTGGTATGAAAAAACACGACTGAACTCAAGTTTAATGCGGAGTGAGTCAGTTGCGTTTCTTTGTTCGCAAACATCCTATATTCTCCGCAGGAAACCCTCCCGCATGCCTCGTACACAACAACGACTTGTTCTCTTTATGTCAGACCGCCTCTGTGCAATGTAAATGAAACATTGATGGCTGTATAGATGATTTATGCTTCTTTCATACACAGCATATGTGTTTTGTGAGCGCTGACATTTTGCTTCAAGTTGAAGCGTTGATGACTGGATACACAAGCGCTTTGTGTCAAGCGCGTTCTTTCATATTATAATAAGCTTTCCACTCAAACAAATGTCAAAAATATGTAAATTATCTCGGTATTATCCGTTTTAAGTGCTGTATCACGGCCACTGGCGTCTAATTAATAAAACATACATTTGTCAAAACAACCCTGGTGAATTATTAATGAACTTGACCGTTTGTTTGTTTGTTCTACGAACGTCTTCTAACGGCTAAAAACTGTTGTTAAAAGGCCTTTTTCTCCTGTACTAATGTACTGAAAAGTCTTTAATATAAAGCCTGCATTTAATAAATGAGTATTAGCCATGAGGCTTTGGTTTCATAAGCATATCATTACTGTGGTATCAGATTTATACGATGAGTCAGACAACAAAATGGCCGTTGGGATGAAAAATTATGTTCCTTATATACTGTATGACTGTTTGATGGGACACCAGGTGGCAGATGGATGTTCCATAATTGAGCAATTTCAGAGAAATATATGCACCTGATGAACACTTTTTAGTGGGCTTAGTTTTCCACTAGCAATGCCAAGGTCATGGGTTCGATTCCCATACTTGACGTGTATTTGAAGCTGTAATTACCATCTTAAACATAGTGAAAATCTTCATGGTCAGTTTATGGGAAAGTTGCATATGGAATTTTTAGAAGCATGTAGTTACTCCAGTGTAAAGTTTACTTTTGGATATTCCCGGGATGTGAACCCTCGTCCACCTGGTATATGGCACTAGCCACATGATTATATGATAAGACAGGGCCAGGCTTTTGTATTGGGCTTGTGGTGCTGGATTTTACCAAAGGAACCGAGTGTAGGAAACCAGATTGGAAAATAAGAGGCAGTCCTTCAACAAGATGGTCATTACAGCTGTGAGTAATGCTTTAGTCATCTACTTGCATCCTGGAACATGTATCCTTTAATGTGCAACACTCAAGAATTTAGTCTCATAGGGTTATAATGGAAACACTGTTGCGTTATAGTGTACAAATGGACTTGAAGATGTAGAGGCAGGCTTGGTTTGGCCTTCAGTGTAATATTGGATTAGGGTAAGAGGAGAGCGCTAGCTGTAGGAAGCACGTCTGTGACTAAAGGAAAGCTTTAGCGTCTCGGCAGGGAGGCTTAGGTCATTATCTGAGCAGTCAGTCTGCAGGAGGAAATTAGACAATTGTTTGAGAACTGGGTGTTTGTGAGATTTAAAATAATGAGATTTCGGCTCTGCTGGCTTCCAGTGGTTAAAAGGCTGTTGATTAGAATGGCAGAAGTCATAGAATTTATGTAATTTGTCAGTGTGCATGTAATATGTTAAATGCAATTCTTATTTTTAATACACACACACACACACACATATATATATATATATATATATATATATATATATATATATATATTGCTTCCATTGTCCTCTTTTGTAAGTCGCTTTGGATAAAAGTGTCTGCTAAATGTCTAAATATAAATGTAATATATATATATATTTGCCTTTAAATTTAATTCAATTATAGTATTGTATTCATAACATTTTAATTTATTTTTAAACAATATTATTGTTTTATTGAAAATTAATGTAGAAATGTATGCACTTTATTTATAATGTATATAATAAATCAGTGCAATTCTTATGATATTTGCATTAATATAAAACTATTATGTAAACAAAAAAATAAAAAATAGTATGCATATAAAAATACAAGTATACTTCCACCCCTATTCCATAAAAATAAAAATAAAAGTAAAAGTATAATATTATTAAAAATTAATATGTAAATGTATACATTTTAATATATATTATATAACATTTTAATTAATTTGAGAATTTTTATATTTTTAAAATATATTTGATATTTTTATATTAAATGGAATTAAATTATTGCAGTATTCATTAATTTATAAATTTAAACTGTTTAACTGTAACATTTTAATTTTTAAATAACATGATTACGTATTATTAAAAATTAATGTATTCATGTATGCACTTTATTTATAAAATATATAAATAAATGTATATTTATATATATATATATATATATATATATATATAATATATATTAAAATGTAATTGTTATATATATAATAGTATATAAATATATAATTGTGTGTGTGTATATATATATAACAATTACTTTTAAAGTATATTATTTATACTTTTATATAAGTGTAAATAAGTATATAAAAATAATTTATATAAAGTATTTTATGAAGTATTATATTACTAACAATTAATATGTAAATGATATACTGTAATATATTAAGTAACATCAATTAATATGAGAATTTTATATTTGCTTTTAATTGTTTTAATTATTACAGCATTCATTGATTTAAAAATCTTAAAAAGTATGTTTACATAATTAATTTTTAAATAATACATTAAATATTATTGAAAATTAACATAAATGTATGCATTTTATTTATAATATATAAAATCCATAATCAAAATAATAAATAAATTCAATTGCTATATATTTTTTATAGATTGACAATTAATGTATAAATATATACACATATAATACATTAATGCAATTATTATTACAATTGCATTTTTTTTTCACATTTAATATTACATTTACATAAAACGGATAGCCTATATATATGATATTATGATTTTATTATTAAAGTCACAGAAAAAAAATCAGAATTGCATTATTTTTTCACATTTTAAATTGCAATTATATAATACAGTATTATTACATTAATTAATTTGTAAGACTGCATATATCTATAGCCTATATATATAACTTTATTATTAAAATCTAAGAAAAGTCATCTTTAATCCAGGCCTCTGATATAGCAATATATGGTTTACAGCACTATGTCTGGGACATCCTAGATTAGGAATGAGGTCAGATGACAGCATGAAATATTAATCACTGTTGGTTATGTCCTCATGCGACACATGTATTGAGATTATACAATTTTAGAGACTAACCCTGGTTCAAATGGCGGCATTGACGTCGGTCAGCATCCCGTCCCGTTACGTTTCCTCAACTTCCTTCCAGCCCTGATAAACTCTCAGTGAGTCAGACCAGCCGCTGCTGAGAGATGGCCTGTTGTGTTTATACTCCTCCAGAAGTGTGGTGGAATATCGATTGGAGTCGTGCAAGAGCTATTTGTGACAGATACGTGTAAGAAATGAGTCACTGGAAAGGGAAAGAGTGAGAAGAGATGGTGACAATAGCATGGGACCTCTTGAGAGTGACTGTGAGCCAGTGTATATATTATGTGTGTGTGTGTGTGTTTTGACAGGTTTTGTCATTCTCTCCAATGAAAATTTTGAAAGCTGGAATAGTGTTTCAAGAAAACAGATGGACTAAATAGTGTTAAACTATTTCGAAACGATTAATCATACTGCAAATTGGAGAGCAGAGCCGTGCTTCTGCTTTTCTAAGCAATTGGACTTACAGTTTTTGCATAGCGGATGTTGTGGAAATTTTCCCACAAAAGTTTTTTGAAGATTTTCTTGCAAGAAAAAGTCCGTTTTAATAGTCATCCAAACTGGCAGCAGAGTGGGACAAAAGGAAAATACGCTGACTTAGCATTTAAACCCCAATCAAATCCGGATGCTCCTATTTCATCCAATCATAATGCATTTTCAACAAATGTACTCATTTAAAGTATGCAACCAGATGCGTTTCTAAGTATTCCATGCAAATTATTTCCCAAGAAACTAGGACATCTAAGAAGCTAAAATAACATTTTCAGTCACACACTTGTCTCACACTTCTCAGTTCTTGAAAAACTTTTGCATATCAGTGAAGCATTTAGGGAAGAAGAAAATAAGAAAATTTAAGAAAATAAAGCTAATAGTAATATTTCAGATAAAAAATAAAATTTCCTCTAGCAGACAAATGGACAAAGTGGATGAAAAAAATTCCATAGACTTACATTAAACAAAGAGACCTGAGCCACGTACTTATTTTAGATGGGTTGCTGACCAACATCATATATTTAAAAGAATCTTTATTTATTTATTTAAAACAAAAATATCATTCATAGTCATGCATATTTACTAACATTTTATGTTAATTATATCTCAGTAATGACTATTTTTTTAACATTTAAATGGTTAGTAGTCATAAAAGCATAACATTTAAAAAAAAAAAGCAAAAAGTATTTTAAAAAATGTTTCTCTCTCTCTCTCTCTATATATATATATATTTATGGGCTTTGAAATTAACATCAAATCATCCATGTTTTTGAATAATGTGAACGACATTTCATTAAGTTAAAACTTGCTCCGCTTATGACTTTAAATTTCACCTGACATCAGCAAGCCATCTTATTTTGAACAATAATGTTTAACAGCATACAAAAAATCAACAAGAATATACAAAAATGTAATATTCAAGTTCAATACCTGAAAGTATAGTATTTATTTATGCATTTATTCATTATTTATGTATTTGTTTAATGTTTTGTAGAAGAAATGTTTTGAAATATTTAGTATATGTTTGTTTGTGGATTTCTAAATTAAGTAAGTTAAACTTTTTGAGCAGCCTGATTTAAACAATATTTCAGTAAAAATAAATAACCGCTTATGACTTCACCAATCCCACTTTTTTTTACAGTAATATTTAATAATCATAATAACATACAAAAATAATGAGAATTTAATGAGAATTTACAATAATAAATGATATTCAAATTCAGTTCAACTTACACTGTAAAAAAGTCTGGATTAAAAACAACCCTGTGCTGGGTCAAATATTTAATTTATTTAAAGTTTGTTTATTTATTTTTTATTTTGTGTTTTGTTTTACCTCAAGTTTATTTTAACTTTTTATTGTATTGTATCTACTGTTTATTCATTTATATAATTTAGCTCATTATATATTATAAAATACTATATTTTATTTATTTTATCCATTAGGTTTTTATTATATTGATTTTATGTTTTGCTTTGTTTTGTTTTGTTTTATTTTAGTGTCTGTGTTTTTATTTATTTATTTACACTTTTTATTTATTTTATCTTATTTTATTTCATCTTATTTACTTATTTATTTACTATTGTTTATTATTTGTGTTATTTATTTTATAACTTTATATTGTATCTATTTTTTATTTATTTATATATTTTAGCTTATTTTATTTGTTAGCTTTTTATTTTCTTGATTTTATCAGTTTTTTTTTTTATTTTGTTTTGTACAAACCCATCAGTAGGGTTAAATGTTTATAATAATAATTCATTACATTTATAATGAATTATTATTATTTAAATGTGTAAAATTAAATGTTTATATTTAAATGTTTAACCCAGTTTTCTGGGTAGTTTTATTTAACTTAACTGTTGCTTAAAAATGACTACATTTCTTGCTTAAAATAAACCCAAAATAAGTTGGAAATTAACGTTTATTAATATATTCAATAAATTTAAATTTACTATTAAGTCAAATAAATAATAAATAATAAACATTTTTAAAATCGCTTAATAATAAATGTTCACCTTTTGATGATTCCGGAT
This sequence comes from Labeo catla, assembly GCA_012976165.1. Lineage (NCBI taxonomy): Eukaryota > Metazoa > Chordata > Actinopteri > Cypriniformes > Cyprinidae > Labeo > Labeo catla. The sequence continues at coordinate 61,665 of VONZ01000594.1, forward strand.
GCCTCCAGTAATAATGTGTCTCATTTTTAATTTACAAAAAATTTTGGGTTAATTTTAAGGCAGCCATATGGTAATTTTATTTCTTTCTTTTTTTGGCCTTTTTGCCTTTATTATGTTAGGAACATGGCTGACAGAAAGCGAAGCGGTGGAGAGAAGGGGGCGGGACTGGGAAAGGTCCTTGAGGCGGGATTCGAACTCGGGACGCCCGTAACCCAACAGCACTATATGTCGGTACGTTGCCCACAAGGCTTTCGGCGACGACAACCATTTAATATAAACATTTAACCCAACGGCTGAATCAAAACAAGCCAGTTGTTGGGTTTGTTCATATTTCAAATAGCACTAGGTTGTTTCTTAACCCAGCATTTTTATCTACCTTTTTCTTTTAGTAAGAATTGGCATTTTGTACATTTTATGTGCAAGACTTCTGATCTCATCCACATTCAGCTATTTTTAGGTTGTTTTGCTGCATAAATTGCAAATTGGTGTGTCTTACCATTACATTTTTAAGGTATTATCTTAATTATGAACACAGTGGTTTGTCATGCAAACAGTTTTACCGTTTACTGCATGTTGCTGTTCTTCTCGTTATTTCCCTGTAGCGGCTAATGAACCGGAAGTCTCATCCGTAGGATTCCGCGTTGAAGAAATATGTGGATAGTGTTTTAAAAGTTCAATGTAAGTTCTTTTTTAATATCTGTTAACAGTATTTTGGTAAAAGACTTTACTGGCTTCATGAACATAATATACGCTGTTAAAGTGAAACACATTGCGGAGTATACTCGACCACAAGCAGAGACACGTGACTTGTCTTTTGAGGGACTGCTGGAGATGCGAATGGAGAGGGAAGAAAAGCGAGGGAAGCGAGTGCTGGACTCCGCATAGTTTTCCCGCGCCATGGCAACGGCTGTATGAGCGGAGCGCTGAGATCTGCGGACGGGGACGCGCCTTCACCTTTATACCGCTGTAAGAACAGCCTATTCTGCCCCAAACCTCGTCATGAAAGAAAGCACACAACTGCTGTGATATCTGCAGTGGGAAATGGTTGTTTTCTGAAGTATTGGCTCACATAATACTGGCGAAGCCACGGCGTCCCTCTTTTGTTATCTCCTTTCATAATGCATTGGCTCGTTTTGTTCGCGTCTTATTATCATCAACCGTTTTGGCAGCTGACAGTCAGCTGTTTCAACAGCTATTGTGGATTAGCGAGCTGATTGTCATCGAACTATTCAGCCCGGTGTAATATTAGCTTAGTGTCCAGCGCTTTGTTGCCCTTGATAAAAGAGGATAATCAATAAAAGGTTGTTTGTTTATTATTTTTCATCTTATTATCTATTTTATTGTTTTTTTAATTTTAGCTGTTTTTTATTTACTTTAGCTCATTGTATTTTATTGTAATTTATGTAAACATATTTTATGTTAGTGTTTTTTATTGTATATTATTTTATTTTAGTATCTAATTATTTATTTATTTATTTACACTTTTATTTTATCTTATTTTGTTTCATTTAATTTATTTTATTTATATTGTGTTATTTGGTCATTTAATTTATGTTTTTCATTATTTGTTAATTTATTGTACTTTTATTCTATTGTATCTATTTATTTATATAATTTTGCTTATTTATTTTATTTTTTACATTTTTATTTTCTTGACTTTGTTTTGCTTTATTTTATTTTAGTATTTATTTACACACTGTTGTATTCATTATTACACATATTGTATTTAACTTTTTTTAATCTTATTTTATCTGTTTTATTTTTTATTGCTTTATATTTAATTATATATTGTAGCTTATTTTATTATATTTTTATGTTGTTTATTTATGTAAGCTTGTTTTATTTATTGTAGTGTTTTAATTTCACTTAATTTTTTTTTAGTATCTAATTATTTACACTTTTTTATTTATTTTAACTTAATTTAATTCTTTTGTTTTATTTATTTTTATTTTAGCTATTTTATTTCATTCATTATATATGTATGTATTTTATTATATACTTTAGCTTTTTATTTTTTAATGTAAGCTTATTTTATTTATTTTTATTTTATTTTAGTATGTAATTATTTATTTACACTTTATTTTATTTATTTTAACTTAACTTAATTTCATTTTTATTTTATTTTATTTGGTCTTGTTTTATTTTAGTTTTAATTTGAGCTATATTTATTTATTTATTTTTTTAATTGTTTTGTTTTCTCTTACGTTTATTTTATTTGTTTTATTTGTATTGTATCTATTTTACTTTATATATTTCTTTATATAATTTTGCTTTATTTATTTTATTTATTAGGTTTTTATTTTCTCGATTTTATGTTTTGTTTTTATTTTAGTATTTATTTATTTATACTATTTTGTTTATTTTAACTTATTTGTTTGATCTTATTTTTAGTCTTTTTTTAATTGTCAATTTATTTATTTTTGTATTGTTTGATTATTTTAGAATTTTGTATTGTATCCATTTTTTATTTATTTGTATTTTTAGATATGATAGATATATGTAGAAATTGTTAATATATATATCTTAAAAGCTTGTTTAATGAAGACAGTAATCCCATTGGTCATAAGTCCTGACCAAGCTCACCACAGTCAAGCTCAAAGTGGTGAAAAGCATGTAAAATCATGTTGGTGTAACTTCATGGTGATCAGCACAAACACACCCGGAGCAATGAGGGCCGGAGGAAAGTGAAACAAGCGTGGAGCCCAGAGTCTAGAAAGCCACCCGCCTGCTCTTTGTTGTCCAGGGTAAATCCAGCCGCAGCGTGATTCAGCTCAGTCTAAGCTTTTCTGCCGACCTGTTTATAACAGAGGCTTTGCAGATATCTGAACAATAGAAGACTTTGTGTTTTAAACACAGGACGAGGCACACATGCACACACACATGATTTGGCCAGTGTTGCGTAAGAAGATATTGAAGCCGGTCATTAGAAGCGGAGTAAAATAAAAACACTATTATATGCTGAACATTGACCTACAGATTGATCCTCTCAAATTTCAAAACTGATCTCAGTTCAGCAACAACAACAAGAAGTCAATCTACCAAAGGACATCCAAGGTAATCGTGTCAGCACCCCACATAATCTAGAGATGATTGTAAGTGATCTGTCATTTAGAAGCAATCTCTTTAAAATTTGAAAGTGTGCTTGATACGATGTTCAGATATCCCTAAAACAAAAACAGATAAATAAATAAATAAAATAAAAACAGATAAAATCAAGAAAATAAAGAAACTAACAAAAAATGAATTAAATTACAATACAAATATAAATAAAAATGGATACAATACAAAATTATGAAATAAATAAACAATACAAAATAAGATAAAACAAAAGTTCACATAAATAAAATAGTGTAAATAACTAAATAAACAAAACATAAAATCAAGAAAAAATGAACAAATTATACATATAAAATGCATGTTATTTTTTATTTAGTACTGTCCTGAGCAAGATATTTTACCCATAAGATGTTTAAATATAGTCCACAAGACCAAAAAAATAGCTGAAATGATTAAAATAACCCCTTCAAAACATCTACGACTGTTTTTTTGCTTTGTGATGGTTGTTCATGAGTTCCTTGTTTGTTCTGAACAGTTAAACTGAGCACTGTTCTTCCGAAAAATCCTCCAGGTCCTGCAGATTCTTCAGTTTTCCAGCATCTTTTGCATGTTTGAGCCCTTTTCATCAGTGACTATGATTTTCAGATCCATCTTTTCACACTGAGGACAACTGAGGGACTCATATGCAACTATTACAGAAGATTCAAATGCTCACTGATGCCCCAAAAGGAAACACGATGCATTAAGAGCCGGGGGGTGAAAACTTTTTCAATTTGATGATCAAGGTAAATTGTATTTAAAGGAGAAGTCCACTTCCAAAACAAAGATTCACATATAATGTACTCACCCCCTTGTCATCCAAGATGTTCATGTCTTTCTTTCTTCAGTTGTAAAGAAATTGTTTTTTGAGGAAAACATTTCAGGATTTTTCTCCATATAATGGACTGCTATGGTGCCCCGATTTTGAACTTATAAAATGCAGTTTAAATGCGGCTTCAAACGATCCCAAATGTGGTTGCAAATGATCTCAGATGAGGAAGAAGGGTCTTATTTAATGAAACGATCGGTTATTTTAATTAAAAATAGTACATTTTATATACTTCTTAATGTCAAACGCTCATCTTGTCTTACTCTGCCTGAACTGTTTTTTCCGGTTCATGACAGTTAGGGTATGTCGAAAAGCTCCCATCTTATGTTCTCCCTCAACTTCAAAATCATCCTATATTGCTGTTTTACCTTTTTTGTTAAGGGTGTTTGATCTTGTTTACATGTTCACTTTGCAAAGACTGGGTCGGTACTTCTGCAGTGATGTAGGATGATTTTGAAATGATTTTTGAAGTTGAGGGAGAAAATACGATTGGAGTTTTTCGACATACTCTAACTGTCACGAACCACAATTCAGTCAGAGCAAGACAAGACGAGTGTTTGAGATTAAAAAGTATTTAAATTGTATTATTTTTATGAAAAAAACTAATCATTTCGCTAGATAAGACCCTTCTTCCTTGGCTGGGATCGTTTACAACATTTGGGATCGTTTGAAGCCGCATTTAAACTGCATTTTGGAAGTTCAAACTCGGGGCACCAGAGCAGTCCATTATATGGAGAAAAACGCTGAAATGTTTTCCTCAAAAAACGTAATTTCTTTACGACTGAAAAAAGAAAGACATGAACATCTTGGATGACAAGGGGGTGAGTACATCATCTGTAAATTTTAGTTCTGGAAGTGGACTTCTCTTTTAACGCATTGTGTTTCCCATCGTGCTTCATCGTGTAAATATAAAGAGAATACTAAAAAGCATCTTTAAGGTTGTCAACACAAAGTTTCTCTCACCTTTTGCAAAAAAAGTCATAATTTAACATAATAGTCTTGGTCTAGACATCTTCCCGTGCAGTGAATAGATGTCTGTAGGTGTTTACCTTTTGTCTTGCCCAGTGAACCTCAACAGAAACAGACGAGAAACGTCATTATTTGGGAAATATTTTTCCGCCGCTCCAGCCGGGCATGTGGAACTAATTACTGTCGAGGAATTTACACAGCAAGTGAAACCGAGAACATGTGCTGTATGTCACGCAGCTCGTACGGGTCGCTGTAGCAAGTCATGACGTTGTTATGAGTGTCTTCCTGCCTCAGGCTTAACGGACGAAACTCAAGGTTAATTTGCTGTCAGTGAAGCCAGCAATCATGCATAGATGTCACAGACATATTCATTGCTGTTTATTGATTACTAACGGCATAACGGAAGTACATACACAGCGGTTTTACTTAGTCTGTGCGCTGTTAGTGTTTACGTTTTTATGCTAGCTTTGCCTAAGAAGATAAAAAAAACACGATGCATTGTTTTTTGGTTGTCTGGGTTGTGAATAAGAGAGTCAGCAGTTCCAATTTTATGGTTCGACCTGTTTTAGATCTAGCGTTTGCAAAGCCGTTTAATTTTCCTATCTGGCGTTTCAAACAAATAGAATAACTGAAAGAGCAGCTATTTGTGCCGTGTTTTTTGGCGGGCAGCGCGACCTCGGAGACCGATTATAGCTGTCCTGCTCTCTTTCCTTCTTTCTAGGAATATTTTTCGTTATCAGTCACTTTTCCCACATTTGTCAGTTAGATCATGTCAGCCTGTGTAAACCCCTGGACAGCCTTGTTAAAATAGCAGCACGTTGTGTGTGTGTTGGCTAGCTGAAGCACGTCAATTCATTTGTTGTTTCCTGAGATCATATTCCCCAGGAATGCTTTATGAGGTCAATTTAATGTAGTGACTACAAGTTACAGCCATTTTTATTACCCGCGCCTGAAGGGGCACCAGATCTTTACACTTTTTTAAAGACTGCAGACTGTTCTGCAAGTGGCCTACATCTGGATTCAAAGAAATGATCTGGGTTTAATAATCAAAATAAGCTGTAATGGACAGCATCTGTACTCAAATAGAATCTTGACTTAAATAATAATAATAATAAACTCTGAAATATTTAAATAATGTTTTCATTAAAAATATTTGTGTAAAGAAATTAACTGATTCAAACATTTATAAAATAATTACTAAAAATATTAATTGGTATTTATTAATAATAATTTAAAATGTATAATAAATGTATTTAATAAACATATTAAAATAATTAATTGATTTAGTGTAATATTAATTAATAATAATAGTTAAATGTGTAAATAATGTGTATTATTGAAATTATTTATTATTATTTAAATAATTGATTAAATATTTGTTCTATAAGTTTTATTCATTTAAAAGTAATAATAAATTAATTAATGTATTAATAATACTTAAAATATTTAAATGCTAAATGTATTAATATTATTTTAATGTTTAGTTGCTCTTATTAGTACTTAAACAATTTAAATAAATTCATTAAGACATTTATTATATAATATAATGATAAACTCTTATATATTTAAATGATGTATGTTTTATTAAAAATTTTCAAAAAGCAATGTATTGATTCAAACATTTTTTATGTAATTATTAAAAACATATTTACTCATTAATAATAATTTAAAATTTGTGAAATAAATGTTAAAATAAGAAATGTATTCATTATAATATATTATTAAATGTTTAGTTGTTGAATTAATAATAGTAGTTATTATAATTAATAGACACTGTTAAATATGTAAATAATGTGTATTATTTAAATGTTTTATTATTATTTAAACACTTGATTAAAACATTTATTTATTTATTTAGAATATTTCAAATATTTAAATGCTAAATGCATTCATTATATTATTATTTAAAAGTTAAGTTGTTCTTATTATCACTCAATTTAAATAAATTAATTGAATTAGACATTTATTATATAATTTTAATAACAATACTAGTAATAATAATAAAAATAATAATAAACTTAAATATTTAAAGAATGTATGTTTTATTAAAATATTTGTAAACAGTTATTATATAATAATTGAAAAATTAATTATTTATTAATAATAATTTAAAATGTATAATAAATGCATTTAAAAATCAATGTATTAAAATAAATTTATTATTTATAATATTCTTTAAATGTTTAGTTGTTGAATTAATAATAATAATTATTATTATTAATATAAACATATAGAAACTAAATATGTAAATAATGTTTATTTAAATGTTTTACTATTAATATAATTTAAACATTTATTCAATAACTAATTTATTTGTAAAGAAGTTATAATTTTATTTATTTATTTATTTAAATGCTACATGTATTCACTATATTATTATTTTAATGTTTAGTTGTTCTTATTATTACTTAAACAATTCAAATGCATTATGTAAAATGTATTATATAATTTTAACAATAGTAATAATAATAGTAATAGTAATTATTTATTTAAAAATATTCATTTGTTATTTGAATGTTTAATTGTTGTTGTTTTTAATTAATCTATGTAATTAATAAATGAATTTATTTAATCATTATTTAATTGTTAAATCATTACTAGAAGTTGTTATTATTATTATTATTATTAATAAATGGATTAATTTAATCTGATACATTTATTTTAAAAAAATTACTATATTCTATAAACTAAGATTGAAGAACATTTACTTCCCGTTATTATGTAATTCTATAAATTCCACTTCTTGTATATAATAAATACATAAATAATAAAGAAATAAAAAAAGTAAAAGAACACAATTTAGTACAAAAAAAAGAAAAGTTACTTAAAATTATATTATCATTTTTACTTTTTAACCCTCCTGAAGCTTGTCCCATAGATATCCATTATAAGTATGTTATTGTTAATGTTTTTTTTCAAAGGGAGGGTTGAATGGATATTGTTTGTGCACTTGTTTTCAACCCAGAACTCATTTTAAGGAAAGAGTTGTTCAAAGATTCATGTGAGCCGTGTGATGGAAACAGGATCTGTGATATTTTTTGTGTGGGTCAAACATCCTTTGCCTCCACCAATCATCAGTTTGGCACTAATTATAAAGCTTTGTGATCATGAAATGTGAACTGCAGCTGTATGGGAAATACTCACATACTAAGTGCCGAAAAATTCACAGATTTCGTGTTGACGGACTTATGTGCGAATCGTGTATGATGCTCCAGATGCTTTCCACGGAATGTTTCTTTAATTGTCCGAAAATCATCAGCGTTTAGTTTGTATGGGAACGAATGGGGTGCGGAGTTGACAGGAAACACATGGCATGTTGGGTGAAAGGCTGGGAAACGGAAAGAAACAAATGACAAGATCTCTCTGTGAAATGTTGTGTAACCGCAAAACACACATCACGTGCCACGCCGGTGCTCAGAAATGTGTTTTGAAGAACTTTCTTAGAAGACACACCGAATTCTTCTGCCCCCAGTGGGACTATTGGCTTTCCTGGAGCTGTGAAACAGTACCATAGGTGAAGTCAGAGAAACACCATTATAAATAGTGCTCCATCATCAACTTTGTCCTCTTCCCACCCCCCAGTCGCTCCGAAAAATATACAGCTGCAGGGTTTCTCACAGCAGCGCCGGGTGTGTGACCTTTGACCCCTTGCAACCTTGACCTCTCGATCTGATCTTTGAAGAAACCGCTTGAACAAGAACAATCGCTCTTGAGGACGTGACTTTAAGGTGCTGTGACTGAACACATAGAAATACAATGACAACCACATAGAACACCCTAGCAACTGCTATGCAATGCCTTAGCAACCACCCACAACACCCTAGTAACCACCTAATAAAACAAATCACCTAGCAGTGTCCATATCTTTACGATTATGTCACTGAACACCCTAGCATCAACCTAGCAACCACTCAGAAAACCCTAGCATCCACCCAGAACACTATAGCAACCTCATAGCAACACCCTAGCAACCACATAGAAGCACCCTAGAAACACCTCGTCAACCACCAACAAATAAACAATCGCTCATGGAGATGTGTCTTTAAGATCTTGTGATTGAACAGCCTAGCAACAAACTAACAACACATAGAAACACCTTAGCAACCACTCAAACACCCCGTCAACCACCAGCAAATAAACAACAATCACTCTTGAAGACATGTCTTTAAGATTCTGTGATACTGAACAAACTAGCAACCACTTAGGAAACCCTAGCAACCACCTAGAACACTCTAGCAACCTCATAGAAACACCCTAGCAACCACTCAAAACACCCTGTCAACCACCAGCAATTGAACAATCGCACCTAAAGACGTGTTTTTAAGATTTTGTGACTTAACACCCTAACAACAACTTAACAACACATAGAAACACCCTAGCGACCACATAAAAACACCAACAAATGAACAATCGCTCTTGAAGATGTGTCTTTAAGATTTTTTACTTTACACCCTAGCAACAACCTAACAACAGATAGAAACACCCTAGCAACCACATAGAAACAACTTAGAATCCACTCAAAACATCCTGTCAACCACCAAAAGAAAAACAATTGCTCTTGAAGATGTGTCTTTAAGATTCTGTGACTGAAGACCTTAGCAACAACCTAACAACACGTAGAAACACCCTAGCAACCACCAACGAATGAACAATCGCTCTTGAAGATGTGTATTTAAGATTCTGTGACTGAAAACCCTAGCAACAATCTAGTAACCATCCAGAATACTCTAGCAACCCTATAGCAACACCCTAGCAACCACTCAGAACTACCTGGCAACCACAAACTCTAAGACATAATGGTGCTAAGTACTGTAATGGTAAGCACCTTTATTATCTTTATTAACTATACAATTCTAGTCTGTTTTTCCAAAACAAAGGTGATCATGCAAAAAGATCACAACCTCTTATGTATTTTTTTCAGCCTCAGTTTGACCTGTCACACATCCGACCGACTGTCGTTAAAAGTAGGGATGAACAGAAGGTTTTATTGCTGGATGGATGAACAATGACTTAAGTGTGGCTTAATACTTTTTGGGGTCACTTAAACATTCATAAACGTATCACAAGATGTAGATCAGTCCTAACTGAACAAATCTTCTAATCCAGCTATGAAGATGTTCCTCGGAGGTGTAAATCCCTGACACATCAAAGCACTTCCCTAACAATAGTCCTTTGCTCTGGGAGGTGCAGACCGCTGGATCTGCATTAGGGGTTTAGGGGCCACTGTGAGCAGCAGACCTGAACAGACCGGGCAGCACATGTGATTAATGCTGAGCTGAAATTAGGGCAAATGGGGGGTGGATGAGCTGTCATGCTTGGCCAGCCCACCCGGTTCCCCAGCTCGTGGTGTTTGGGGTGAGTCTGTTCACAGCTGGGACATTCCCATAGGAAGAGACAAAAGAATACGGGATATGGGGTTAATCTGAATTTAGCATAATGTGATTTGACACAATACAAATCAGATATAGCTCTATAATGAACTATTAATAATTATGTAGTGTATTTATGTTTAAACTCTATATTTAATAAGTATAATAAAAATAGTTATATATATATATATATATATATATATGTGTGTGTGTGTATGTATGTATAATTTATCGTTGAAAGTTATTATTTTGCGCTATTTATACCTCTATAATGAACTATAAATAACTAAATAACTATGTAGTGTATTTATGTTTAACCTCTATATTTAATATATGTATGTATGTATGCATATATATATATATATATATATATATATAATTTATCGTTGAAAGTAATTATTTTGCGCTATTAATTATTATCCCAGTGCTTGAACTGATGCCAGTCTGTTTCCAGCATATTGTTTTGGAATGTCTTGGAGAGCTTTGGATGCTGTGGAATAATAAGAGGCTAATGAGACTGAGGGAAAGGGGGAGGGCATTAAAACTGGTGGGTTGAACTGCAGAGGGGAGAATTGGCTTTCCAGTCTCTCTCCAGTCAGAGAAAAATTACCCCTACAATCCTCCACACGAGACTCCAGCGATGCGGTAAATACTGCATCTTTGATATCTGCACTTTTGATATCTGGCCATATTGCATCAATATTGCAGGATTACACGGTTAAACGTTTGGTCTGGAATTCAAAGGTAAGAAGAACTCTTCTCGTCCATCTTTAACTTTCTGAATGTCAAGCGACAGCTTAACCGTCAATAAGTCTTATTAAGTTTTACTGTTAAAGTTCGTAAAACCGCTAATGGTTTTTAAACATTAGAGTGAAATAAAACTGACCAGTTTTAACGCGAATACGACTTTTAGCTGCGATTGCAGCATCTCTTGTCAAGTCGTACAAATTAGACAGTGTTGAAATTAGTATTCGCAAAACGATATCGAACATTCAAATAAGGAATAGTCTATATAAAATTTGACACGTATTATTAGCGCGATTTTTAATCGCAGTTCTTTCCATGTGTTCGTTTTTCTGGGTTCAACAAAACTTTTGTTTTAAACAAAAAGTACATTAGTACCATAATTAGTTAAGATGTTTTATTTTTTCCAGTATGTAGAATGTTGTTATACAACATAACAGTTAAGTCGTCTTTTTTTATTGATTTATTTATTTATTTAATCTTGGTTGTGGCATCTTGGCATGTCGTCTGAATTTGACGTTGATTAGTTTCGTATTACGAAAAAGACAGAAATTCCAGTAGCGAATACTGAACATTCGAATTCGTTCTATTTTAGCGGGATTATTTAAACATATTTAGCACATGTTTTCTGTGTTCTGTTTGTTCTGAAACTTTTTAACCGAACGCTTTCGTGTATGTGCTTCGCTTTTATTAAATTACTTTAGTTGTATAATTGTTTTGTCACTTTTCTAACTTAAACTTGTTTTCAGTGAAGCTGCGTTTATGTGTTTAACATAATGACATAAAAGTCAAGATAATATGCTGTTATCCCAATTTGCCGTTTCAGTTATCTAATTTATGGCTATTTATTCCCTCTAGCGTTTTCATGATGCAGTTGTTGGATTTGTGGACCACATTCATCCTATCAAAGGATTTTTACCTGACTTGAGAAAACATGACATCATACTAAGAGGAGAACTGGATACCCAGCTTTCCAAGTCCACCAGCACCCCTCTGTGGCCTGTGGTGGTTTGCACGTTGGATTTAAAACTACCAAGGCAGTGCGAACCATGGATGACCTAATTGCCAGACACTACAACTTCACTGGGAAATTTCGCAAGGTCGAGAAGGACCCGGGACTCAGAGCGGACTCTGTTGTGTTCATCATTGTGTGCTGCTTCATCATCCTTGAGAATGTCCTGGTTCTCCTCACCATTTGGAGGACCAAGAAGTTTCACAAGCCCATGTACTACTTCATTGGGAACTTGGCCTTATCAGACTTGCTGGCCGGAGTGGTGTACACGGCGAACATCTTGCTGTCGGGAGCCAACACGTACAAGTTGACCCCAACGCAGTGGTTCTTCAGGGAAGGGAGTATGTTTGTGGCTCTGGCCGCTTCGGTGTTCAGTCTCTTGGCTATTGCTATCGAGCGACACCTGACCATGCTGAAGATGAAGCTCCACAACAATGGGAAAACGTGCAGGGTCTTCATGCTCATCAGCACTGTGTGGTTCATCGCTGCAATCTTAGGCGGTTTACCAATCATGGGATGGAACTGCATCGAGAGCATGGACAAATGCTCCACAGTTTTGCCACTCTACCACAAGACCTACATCCTCTTCTGCACCACCGTGTTCAGCGTCATCCTCATGGCCATCGTCATCCTATACGCCCGCATCTACGCTCTGGTCCGCACGCGGAGCCGCAAGCTGGTCTTCCGCAAGGTCGCCAACGGCCGCTGCAGCAACAAGAGTTCGGAGAAGTCCATGGCACTCCTGAAGACCGTCATCATCGTGCTGAGCTGCTTCATCGCGTGTTGGGCGCCGCTCTTCATCCTGCTTCTGCTCGACGTGGCCTGCCAGATCCGCACTTGCCCGATCCTCTACAAGGCTGAGTGGTTCCTTGCTCTGGCCGTGCTCAACTCCGCCATGAACCCTCTGATCTACACCCTGACCAGCAACGAGATGCGACGGGCCTTTATCAAGATGCTCAACTGCGGCGTCTGCGACCAAGCGACGGGCAAGTTCTCCAGGCCCATCATGGGTGCCGAGTTCAGCAGGAGCAAGTCGGACAACTCCTCGCACCCCAATAAGGACGAGCCCGAATACTCGCCCAGGGAAACCATAGTGTCTTCTGGGAATATCACCTCTTCTTCTTAAAGGGACTTCTTGTGTACATTTACGTCTCAAGTGTGTGTTTGTTTGGTGTCCTCGTTGTTTGTGATCCATAACGGTAGCGGAAGGCTGGGAGAAACCAGGATTTGTTGGAAGTCTTGGCTTGCGCTTACATTAAAGACTTCGTCTTCTGCTATTCCTGAACGATCGCCAGAACTTTGCTGCAACTTAGGGAAGCACTTAACCAACCGTTATTCCGTTTTTTTTATCCCTGTCAAATGGAAACCTGTAGACAAGCACTTTTTGGGGGAATTGCTCCTTGAGAACCAACATAGGCATTACTGACTTGGTCTAAAATGGATTGATGTGAAACATACTAGCTTGTTATGGTTGTTTGTACTACATTTTTGGAATTAAATTGAAGAAATGCAGTCGAGAGGTACTTGTGTTTCTTTGAGTTAACACTATGGTATTAGGATGTCATTTTGCCCCTGATCCAGAATGTATTTTGTAAATGTATTTGTTTTTCTTCACCTTTCAACAAGTAAACTGTTGTTGTAGAAGAGCGTGCATGTACATTAGTTGTCAATATTAATTTATCTTGAAACAGTGCCGATAAATTTGAAACTTGGAGGGATGGAACTAAGTGTTGTGTTAATTAATTGTAAATATATTTTATTATTTTACGTTGATAGTACGCCGTGCATCATAGCTCGTGCACATTGATCTGCTCTGCCGCCCGTCAGGGGTTGCTTTGTGTGGGTTGCTTGAAGTTAATGAAGTTAATTTGATGGGATGGAAAGATCTGCAGAATTTAAGATTAATGTCTATGTGAATTTTCTGTTGGCATGTCATGATACAACAGAATCATTGTACAGGCTTGTATTTATCCATCTGTTCCTCATACATACAATCAAGTCATGAGCCAGTTTTATCCCTGTTCAGTGTTGCACATTGTAACATCTAGTCCGTGTGTTTTTGTTCTGTTAGTTGTTAATAAATATTGTTGAAGAAAAAGCAAAGTTGTGATTTGTTTTCATTTGAAATTACATTTAAATGGTTTGCTTAGTATTTAGAATTGGCTTCTAAATTGAATCAAGTTTTAAATTCAAACCTAAAAATAAGTACTTTATGGATGAAAATGGTTTGCTCAAGTCATTAGCAACAATGTAGACATACTGAAATTCATCTTAATTTTTAATGTTAATTATTTCAGTAATTATTATTAAACTCAAATTGTTACGTTAGGATATAATTTGTTATTAAAAAATAATTTCTCTGTAATTTGTACATTTAGAAAAATGCAAAATATAAGCATTTTCACAAGTGGTCTTAGTGGAACCACAATGTAGCTGTAAATTGAATTGTAATTGAATAATATGATTATGTAGATGCAATTAAATTAAGGCAATTTGATAACTCCTGAAGGACAATAAAATCTAACGGAAACAAATCTGGTTTCTCACAGCAGCAAACAATTCTCATATATGAGTAAAGAGCGCCACCTACCGGACAACTACTGAAATGGCTTCTTCATTTGATTTTGAGATTTTCACGAATAATAATAATAAACCACTCGCAAGTCTTCAAAAATGCACATATTTACACTGAAAATACACATCTACATTTAAATAGAAGACACAATATTAGGGTTTTCACACACTTTTAGTTTCATTGTACTATTTCATGATACTTCTACTGAAAGCAATATGCTTTTTTACATTTTTGTGTAATAACCAACTTTCCTTTATACATCCATATATATTTAAATTTAAAATCCTGATGCTGATAAAAACGATTAATGAATATGTTACGAATCAACAACCCATTTAGCCTGTCTGGTATTATAATAATAGACTATAAAAAACTAACTAAAACGGAAAACTTAAGTTTAATCGCATCCTATCGCTTAGGATTTGATTACTGATGTTTCAAAACCCTGATATTTAGAAATTCAAACTGAAATGTATCAAATGAAATGTAGAAATGACTGAAATTATTGTAACAAGTTAAACTAGTGGAAACAAAGATGTCGCTATAACGTGTTTTTTTCTTTTTCTTTCAGTGAACCAAAACTTAACTATGACAAAGTATCTATGACATGCAATACAATAATTTGAATATAGTTATCAGTCATTGTGTAAATTCAATGCGAATCACGACTATTAAGGTATGAATAATGAATAATTATGTCAGTTTGTTAGTTAAGACACATGACTAATTTTTTTTTTTTTTTCATGGGTTCAGTGGGTTCATTTTTATTGATGTCATGGAATGGGCCTGCATTGCCCTGCAACAAGAGTTTCTTTTACATTTGTGTAATGTAGCAATAAAATGCAACATGTTAATGTTTAAAACGGCTTACGGTATTTGAGTAAGTACATTCCTCTTTGTTTATATCTTTATGTACCCCCTCACACATACAATAGAGGAAGAAACTGTCACCAAAAAATGCAACCGAACTCTTTACCCACTTTCACAGCGATGGTAAAGCAAAGCATCATGGGGGCGTGAGTCTCTTTCGCGGAATTTCTCCATTTTTGGTCGCTATGGCTGTGGCGCGATAGAACTACATTTCTCAGAATGCCATTTTCTGTACATTGGCTCATGTTATACATGGGGGAATATGAGAGCGGCGGAGGAACCGAAAGCGACAGCAGAATCCCTGGCGATAAGTATAACGATAAATAGTGGTCGCGAAATGGGGGGAATTCAAAGCCAAATCACTCAGAACAAGCTGTCGTAAAAGGGAAACCGCATTTTGGTGTTTTATTTTTTTTATATATATAAATTTGGCGTGGACTGGGGTAAGGCACCTCCCTGCCTGCTCTGCGCCGGGGTGTGTGCGTGTTTTTCGGGTAGGCTTCATCGCATCACCGCGCTGCAGTGTGTTACTGGAACCGAACTGAGGTGCCACGCCGCCGGTTACAGCTGCCCTGCGCCGTCGGCCGATACTATGTCAAAAACAGAGAGAGACAAAGTAACACTGCGAATCAATCCTACTGACCTATGCAATGAAAAAATGGCAACTTTGCTCTCTAACAGCTGTGCTTTGTAGCCATAAAGAAGTGCAAGTGTGCCGAAAAATATAGTGGAGCGGTTTTTGTGCCTGTTATTAAAAAGGTGAGGTAACAATTTGCATCTCACTACAAATCTAACTTTCTTTGAAGAAATTTGGGTCATGATTTACATTACATTGTTATTGTTGCAATGCTACTATTTCATTACGTAACTTAATGTTATCCTGAATGTTAATAATAAATATGTATTTATGGTGTTCACGAAACTGCTAATTGCACAAGCTTGCAATTAAACAGGTTGTTGTAATTGCTTCGGTTAACCCGTTAATTTAGTTATACATCATTTAAGTCTTTCACTTTGTTTGACTTTTTGTTACATGAAAAGTCAGCTCTGATAGATGAAATGTGTAATTTTAGTAGAACAATGGGTTTGTTTAAAAAACCCAATCACGCCATGCAATATATGTATATATTATACATTATATATTATATGTGACCACTTTAAGTGAAATATAACAGCTTTGGGAACTGCTTAGGGAACAAGTGTACATCGGCATATGATTTCACAGGAAGTTGAAACGAGGCATTTACCCACAAGTCATTTTGTGGCACCTTGAATATGTGTACTTCCCTACTACATAGCATGTCAAGTGAACGTTGTGCCCAAATATGGAGTAATAATGAAACGGTAGGCAAAAAATATCCAAATTGACAGATTGGATCCGCTGACATTGTGAGGTGTGCAGCCAGGAAACTTTTCTGTCCCATAAGACCTATTAAGCTGAGGAGCTGTCAAGATTCAGAAAAGCTGACAAATAAAAATAAAAATGATGAGCCGGGTGGCTCTTTCTACATGTAAGTGCTATAGGTACCAAGAATTTTGGTCCCACTAGTCAGTTATTTGTCGAATATAGTACATTTAATTCAGAATGGGATTTTGGACGCAGAAAAAGTTTGGCTAAAAAAAAATGTGACTTGCAATTTTATTCAGGCTAATGGAAAAAGTGCTGTTTATGCTGTGTAAAGTGAGATGTGATTACTGAGAAGTCATTTATTACTAAATTGTGTTTATTTACATACACAATATTATATACTACCAGTCAAAGGTTTTTGAACAGTAAGATTTTTATTTATTTATTTTTTATTATTTTAAAAAAGAAGTCTCTTCTGCTCACCAAGCCTGCATATATTTGTTCTAAAGTACAGCAAAAACAGTAAAATTAAAAAAAGAAGCTGTTTTCTATTTGAATAGATTTTAAAATGTAATTTATTCCTGTAATTTCAAAACTGAGTTTTTAGCATTATTACTCCAGTCACATGATCCTTCAGAAATCATTCTAATATTCTGATTTGCTGTTCAAAAAACATTTATTATTGTTGAAAACAGTCGAGTAGAATTTTTTCAGGTTCCTTTGATGAATAGAAAGTTCATAAGAACAGCATTTGCC
Source organism: Labeo catla (assembly GCA_012976165.1). Classification (NCBI taxonomy): domain Eukaryota; kingdom Metazoa; phylum Chordata; class Actinopteri; order Cypriniformes; family Cyprinidae; genus Labeo; species Labeo catla. The sequence goes on from VONZ01000594.1 coordinate 79,233, forward strand.
TGTAAAGAAATCTTTTGCAACATTATAAATGACTTTATCGTTAAAAAAGTTACACTGACTCCAAGCTTTTGAATAATATAGTGTGTAATATTACAAAAGCTTTTCATTTCAGATAAATGCTGATCTTTCGATGTTTCTATTCATCAAAGTATCCTGAAAAAATGTACTAAACTGTTTTAAATAGTGATAATAATAATAATAAATGTTTTAAACAGCAAATCAGCATATCAGAATCATTTATGAAGGATCATGTGACACTGAAGTCAAAAACTTTTGACTGGTAGTTTATATAAGTACAGTATGGTATTGGGAGTTGTTATATACATTTATATATTTTAAAGTTAGGTAATGTACATATTTTTTCTAAAATACCTACCTGACACTCTGGTATTGACACTGACCGAGTGTTTCAAATGACCAAATTTGTGAACACGAAGTAATGAACCTGTAAATCGGAGAGCAGCTAATTGCTGTTTTTTTTTAAACAGGTTTCCGAACACTCCCATGTCAGCTACTGGTTGGCTGAACAGAGTGACAGTGTTTACACTTTTTGTGGGAATCAACCTGCGAATGGTTTACATATTGCCGTCTCTTTACTTAAAGTTGCAGTAGCATTTTGAAATAATTACATTTAACATTGTTTGCTAATAATGGTGATTGTTGTGTGTTGATGCATGTTTTTTTATTGCTGACTTGCTCACTCTAACAGTCCTAAACTTCTCTTGTTTGTTTATCAGAAGCTTTGAAAAGCAGCGCAATAGGCAGCCCGCATGGAACGAGCAGGAAGCATCCAACTTGATATTCCGGACTTCAGCAACTCCGTCCTGTCGCATCTGAATCAGTTGCGAATACAGGGCCGTCTATGTGACATCGTGGTCAATGTTCAGGGCCACAGTTTTCGTGCCCACAAGGTGGTCCTCGCCGCCAGCTCCCCCTACTTCAGGGACCACATGTCACTGAGCGAGATGAGCACCGTGTCCATATCAGTGATCCGCAACCCAACCGTGTTCGAGCAGCTCCTTTCATTCTGCTACACGGGGCGCTTGTGCTTGCAGCTCGCCGATATCATTAGTTACCTGACGGCTGCCAGCTTCCTCCAGATGCAGCACATTATTGACCGTTGCACCCAGATTTTAGAGGGAATCCATTTTAAAATCAGTCTGTCGGACATGGATGAGGAGCTCGGGAACGGGGCCCACAGGACCGCCAACCAAACCATTGAGTCGGGAAGAGGTGGGACCGGGCTGGGTGGGTCCCGCTCCCTAAGTCCCAGACATAACAGCTCCCGACTGATTGGCAACACTGGGGTGATCAACATCCGTGATGTGAGGGAAGTCCGAGAGATCAGTCCGCCTGGGGAGTCCATGAGCCCCCAGATAGTGGAGCACAGCGGCATTGGCTCGGAGGAGGTGGGAACTGGGAAAGAGCCCATTCTCCGCATTAACCGAGCTGGGCAGTGGTATGTCGAGACGGGGACTGAAGTGGAGAGAGGCGGAGAGGAGAATGTGCGAATGGTGGACGGGTTTCGGATTAAGACGGAAAGGATGGAGGAGTGGATGGGGGCGGAGACCCAGGCATCGGCGGAGGAGGGTAGTGGGGCTGAGGAAGGGCCGACAGTTATGATTGACACCTCAGGACGTAGCACACTGGTGCAGGAAGGTGGAAGAGGTGGGAAAAGCTCCCAACCGTCCAGTAGCTTCAGTGAAACGGAGAGGTGTGTAAAATCTTAGTCTTATTGCACAAAATTCATAAGTTCATGTTATTCTTTAAAGGATTGTTCAGTCAAAAATGAATATTCTGTTATTAATTACTCACTGTCATGTCTTTTCAAACCTGTAAGATCTTTGTTCATCTTCGAAACACAAATGAAGATATTTTTGATAAAATCCAAGACCTTTCTGACCCTGCATAGACAGGAACGCAACTGACAAGTTCAAGGCCAAGAAAGGTAGTAAGGACATTATTAAAATAGTCAATGTGACATCAGTAGTTCAACCATAGTGTCATGAAGCTATGAGAATACTGTGCACAAAGAAAACAGAAATAACTACTTTATCCAACAATTTCTTGACTTCCGTGTCAATCTTTGACACGTGTTCAGGAGCGTCAGGAGCACCACACATATGCGTCGTTGTATTCTCCTGATTGTGCGTCGGAGACTGACATGGAAGAGAAGAAATTGTTGAATATAGTTGTTATTTTTGTTTTCTTTACGCACAAAAAGTATTCTTGTCCCAGATAGCTAAATTCCTGACGCCCACACCTGACAGTTTCATCTGGCCCATATACCGCATGGAATGATGGCACTTGGGCAGTCCGCTCCTGTTTGCCAGATTTGGGCCACAAGCAAGCCAAAGGAAGGCCCAATGTCAGCCATGAATAAATCAAATAAAGCAGAACTGGCCCAAATCTGGGCCACATTTATTTCAATTCTGGCCCAGATCCGGCCCAGATCCAGCCCAGATCCGGCCCAGATCCAACACCTTGCTCTGGCCCACATACTGTGTAGAATGATGGCGTTAGGGTGGTCCACTCCTGTTTGCTGGATTTGTGCCACAAGCAAGCCGTAGGGAGGCTAAATAAAATAAACTAGAACTGGCCTAATCTGGGCAACATTGATTTTAATTCTGGCCCAGATTCAGCCCAGAACCATCACCTTGCTCCGGCCCACATACCACGTAGAATAATGGCATTTGGGCAAGCCCGGTCCTGTTTGCCAGGTTTTGGCCTCAAGTAAACCTTAGTATTGCTGCATGTAAGCCAACCGAATAAACCAAAATGGTGGCACTTTGGCAGTGGTCCACAAGTAGGCCACTGCACAGCCTCATTTTAGCTAATAATGAACCAAAAAAAACATAAATGAACATTATTTGGGCCACAGTAAGCCTTAAGTGAGTTTTGCATCAACAATACTCAACATATTGTAAAAGTAAATTTAAAAATGTCCTCCCTAAATGTTCAAATTAGTTGATCCAGAAATGTGTTCTACTTGGTAAAATCATCCCAACTCAACTTTTGCACAAGCAGCAATTCAAATGTCAAGTGCTACATCTAAACCAGAAGTGGCCATGTCAAATGTGGGACAAGTTAGGCTTATATCTTTGCCAAAATTGGCCCAGATACATTTTAGGATAACTGGGCCACATTTGTGGCATCAAATGCGGGCCACATTAGCCAGTGTTTACTAATGCCATATCTTTGCCAAAATTGGCCCAGATATGTTTTAATATACCTGGGCCACATTTGGTTTACACCCTGTTTAGCTTTTGTTGATTGTACCACATTTTTGCCAAAGGTGGCCCACATTTGGTTGGCACTATTTGGGCCATATTCACTATTTATGACATCGGCCACTTTAGGGTCACATTCAGATTATACACTGCCATGAACACCACATCTTTGCCTAAAGAGGCCCACATGTGATTTGATACATTTGGGACATTTTTTTGCCATTTTACATTTGGGACATGTCAGGCTATAAATTTTGTCCGGGCCATAAGAAGGCCAGCAGTGCCATAGCATTGCCTTAAGTGGCCCACATCCGGATACTATCTGGGGTAGCTTCATAAAATTATGGTTGAATCACTGATGTCACATGAACTATTTTAACGATGTCCTTACTACCTTTCTGGACCTTTGGCGTGGTAGTTGCGCTGCTGTCTATGCAGGGTCAGAAAGCTCTCGGATTTCATCAAAAATCTTAAAAAGGTCTTATGGGTTTGGAACGACATGAGGGTGGGTAATTAACGACAGAGTTGTCATTTTTGAGGGAACTAACCCTTTTATGGTCTTTTATCGAAATGCAATGCCTTTCTCCACTTCTGAAAGAAGTTCTTATTTCAGCTAATGCCTCAAGCCTTCTTACTTTTCAACCGCTTTTAACCATTTACATGATCTAATCAGAACTGGGTGGATACCAGATTGAATAAATATCCAATTCTACTTTGAACTGGATGCCCAGTAACCCATTTTCTTCTGTCAACAAGACTGTACCAAAAACTGTGTTTTTCTTTCAGGTTTAGTCCAACAGGAAGTGTGGTTGTGATGGCTGATCGCCAGAGAGCGAAGAGTGAGTCCCCAGGACGAGTTGATGATCAGAGACACCCCACCTCACAGGTAGAGCAACCTTAAGACTTGATCAAGACTTGGCACTATACACTTACGACCCTTGGTCAGTGGAGCACACCTTCCTGAGCAAATAAGAAACTTTAGATTGCCTGCAGTTGTGTAATACTCAGAACAGCTGGTGTGCCTAACTTGGGAACAATTTAGAGTGCATTTCAGTTTGGAGAAGGGGTGGGAATCATGAAAAACAAACCATAACCTGTCATCTTTCCCTTATCAGGGAGAGGAGCAAGCTGTGTTTGACATGGGGGGATATGAGGAGTACCTCCGAGAACAGGTAGGTGACCGGTGGTTCCGCTACAACCCCCGGCTCACCTGCATTTACTGCTGCAAGTCCTTCAACCAGAAGGGCAGCCTAGACCGCCACATGCGCCTGCACATGGGCATTACCCCCTTCGTTTGCCGAATCTGCGGGAAGAAGTACACCCGCAAGGACCAACTCGAATACCACATCCGTAAGCACACAGGAAACAAGCCCTTCCATTGCCACGTCTGCGGCAAGAGCTTCCCGTTCCAGGCGATCCTCAACCAGCACTTCCGCAAGAACCATCCAGGCTGCGCCCCACAGGAGGTGTCCCACAGTGCCTCGCCCGAGACCACCACGGTCACCTCCCGTGGAGGCCAGAACGAAGATGAGTCGCCCTCCCAAGAGGATGCCGAAGGCAATGGCGGAGGGGGAGGTGCGGGCTCATCCTTCGGAGAAGGGGTCCAACCTTCGGTATCCACCACGGGGCCCGACTGAAAGGCTTTGAAGGAAATCGTTACAAGTTTAGGGAGACACAGGACAGGACAGATCTCTTGAGAGATCCCTCTGTCCCTTGTCTCCCACCATCCACACTGAACGTTGGAAGGAGTTGAGCGAGCAGGAGGCTCTCTCAGCTGCTGTCAACAAGGAACGGATTAAATAAGGGAGAGTCTTCTGCGTCCTACTTGGACGAAGATCCTCTATTTTTTCAAAGATGCAAGGAACAATTTGCTAGGAATAGTATTCTCTAGGGATTTATAAATGGTATTTCCGCTTTAAACCGCATCTACCTTCACCATACAAACTGAACAGGACGTCAATATATGAAGACAAGAAGCCACACTCCCAACAACCTCACACACCACTGGATGCAGTGATTTCTTTTTTTTTCGTTTGTTTCCTTTTTTTCGTTTTTAGTCTTTCCTGTCTTTTATATGTTACATTTTTTTATATTTTTGTACTACTACAGATCTTTCAGGAGAAACTAAAAGAGAAGCTCTAGCTACGATTTGGTCAAATTGCGTCGAAATTGCCAAACTTCTCTGTGCCAGAAGGTGAGTTGTAAAACTAGAGGACATCGTAGTCCTTCGCTACTTTGCCTTGAGACAATCTTGATCAATTAATCTGGGGCTAGACTTGTGTTCCCCAGGCATGGCAAGCTTAGGAAAACGGGTTCAGTTTTTTATTAGGGACCCTCAGGTCTGACCTAACATCAGATTCTTGATTTTCGTCTTGTGTTAAGTGCCGATCCGGCCTGCCATAGAACCGAAACACATTGCTCACACCTAGCCTCAACACAAGGAAATGGTAGTTCGGGTTTATAACGAGAAACACTCGCGTCGTGTTATTTCAACTTTTAATGTTGGTGGTAATACTGTGATATAGGCACGGTGGAGAACGAATATAGCAGTGACATATGTATTTATTTCGCATTTAATTCCCGTTAAGGCCTTCATACATCTCCGAACTAGACAACTCAGCTGCTGAATGTTGGCGAAAACACAGGAAATTCTTCAACCTCAGATAAGCTACAATAGACCGCTCAGTTACCTCTCTCTCACATCACTACGCAATACCGATCTGTCGCACGCGGACGCGTGGATGCACTCAGCCGAATTTAACGTTCAGTGTTTATTTCTTTCATTCGTTTAAGACGCTCGTTGAGATTAGCACGTCTCTCTCTAACTTGTTTTACTAGTCTGGCGATATTTTGTTTGTAAGAATGTATTTGAGCGGAGGAAGGGGTCCGTCAGAGGACTATTAACCTTCTTCCTTGTTGTGTCAAGAAATGAGTCTAAGGCAAAGACGAACCAACGGACTTGGTCGCCGATGCCGTTTAGGAAAATGGAAACCGTATGTCTGTGATGACTGGGAAACGCCGAAATGCCACGGAATGACTTTGAGTAAAATCTCCCCTTCATCTGATGGAAGGCACTTTAACCTTGGGGTCAAGTGCCTTTACACTTGGCTTACAAACAGATGTTTCCAGCTGGTGCTATGACGTGAATTTACTGAAGCTTTCAGTAACCAAAGGAACCGAAATTTATTGTGGAAGTTCTTAAACCCTTGAGATTGGAAGGGCGAAGAGGAAAAATGAGATTACATCAGGCACTTAAAGAATGGGTGGGGGTGTTTTTTTTTTTTTTTGGTTTTGTTTTAGAATATTTGTATATCTATATACATGTCACTTATGCATATTTAGACAAATTTATACTTGTAATAATAACTATACAGAGACAGTTTCTAGAGCGATCAACAAAAGCAAAGGCGTTTTAAGCGAAAGCAAAGCTGTTATCATTTTTATAAGGCTGTGAATCACACTTGGTTGTGACTGATTTTTTAAGGAAAGGGTTGATGCATATAAAAATCAGCTACTGATGTTTCCAATAGGGATTTTGTGCACCTCACTTCATATCAACACAGGTTAGAGCTTACTTTTACCGTTCCTCACATCTGTGAACACAGGTCAGCAGGTAAACACTTCTTACAAATATCAGGAACTCACTGTTTACTTTTTGTGTTTACCTTTACCAAGCGGATTTTCTTACTTGGAATTCTAGCTCGGGGTAACTTGGGTCGACATATTTCACAAGGGCAGCAAAAAAAATAACCTACATACAGTACATACGAACAGTACATTTCCTCTCGATGTAAATACCCATGCCTCAGAAGCAGTCGCAGTGAAATACAATCCCGAAACTGTATAATTTCTCGTTTGTTGTACAGCGCAGAACCCAGGTAAATAGAGGAGCATGTTAATACTGCTTTTATTTGTCACAATGCAACCTCATGATAATAGAGAAGGGCAAATGGTTTGTCTGTAAACAACATAATCATAATCTATGTTATAATATATCAAGAAAAGATGTTTGTTTTAAGACTTTGCCTTTTAAGTTTAAGATTTTTAGATTTGGGGCATGGGCCTGTTTTGTGTATGCCAATCATATAAGGGTGATAGTGACTTAAATTATCTCTATGTGAATGAATTAATAACAAGGGATCTATATCTGTAATCAGTCATTCCAGGTATTGTACTGCACATTTTAGCAGTCGAAATTGAATCATGTTAATTTGGGTTTTAGGGCTAATGATAACTCTCAGCATGTTTTCCCTATGTGTTGACCTTCAAAGCATTGATGGTTGACCATCCTGCCTGTTCTTGTTTATTTTAAACAATATTATTCATTCAAATATTAAGTTTGGCTTTTGTATTTGTTTTTAAGCTTTAAATAACATGCGGAGGATAAATGTGTTGCTACAGTGTATATATATATTAGGCTGTAATATTTAATGTTTCTGTATGACAATACATCTACTGCAGTTTATTGACTGATCAAGTCATTTCTAACCAAATTATGTCTAATTTTAACAGTGTTACAGAATGTGTAGTTTCAAATGGAGCTACTTTTGAAGCAATACTTCACCTGAAATTAAAACACACCATGACAAACAAAGTGATGACCAATTGATTTTGACAAGAAAAAATTGAAGTCAAAAGTTTACATACACCTTGTAGAATCTGCCAAAATAAGAGGGATCATACAAAATGCATGCTATTTTTTTATTTAGTACAGACCTGAATAAGATATTTCACATAAAAGGCATTTACATATAGTCCACAAGAGAAAATAATAGTTGACCCCGTTCAAAAGTTTACATACACTTGATTCTTAATGCTGTGTTATTACCTGAATGATCCACAGCTGTGTTTTTTATTTAGTGATAGTTGTTCAAGAGTCCCTTGTTTGTCCCGAACAGTTAAACTGCACACTGTTCTTCAGAAAAATCCTTCAGGTCTCACAAATGATTTGGTTTTTCACCATTTTTGTGTATTTGAACCTTTTCCAACAATGTCTGCATGATTTTGAGATCCATCTTTTCACACTAAGGACAACTGAGGGACTCATATGCAACTATTACAGAAGGGTCAAACGCTCACTGATACTTCAAAAGGAAACAGGATGCATTAAGATCCGGGGGGTGAAAACTTTCGGAATTTAAAGATCAAGGTATATTCAACTTATTTTGTCTTCTTGGAAACATGTAAGTATCTTCTGTAGCTTCTGAAGGGCAGTACTAAATGAAAAAAATATGATATTTAGGCAAAATAAGAAAAATGTACACATCTTCATTCTGTTCAAAAGTTTTCACCCCCCAGCTCTTAATACAGCATGTTTCCTTTTGAACCTTTTGTAATAGTTGCGTGAGTCCCTCAGTGTGAAAAGATGGATCTCAAAACCATACAGTCAATGCTGGAAAGGGTTCAAATACACAAAAAAGCTGAAAAACCAAAGAATCTGTGGGACCTGAAGGACTTTTAAGAAGACCAGCAGGCAGTTTAACGGTTCAGGAAAAACAAGGGACTTATGAACAACTGTCACTAAACAAAAAACAGCTGTGGATCATTCAGGTAACAACAAAGTATTAAGAATTAAGTGTATGCAAACTTTTGAACGGGGTCATTTTTATACATTCAGATATTATTTTCTCCTGTGGACTATATGTAAATGTCTTTTAAGTGAAATATCTTATTCAGGTCAGTACTAAATAAAAATAACATGCATTTTGTATGATCCCTCTTATTTTGGTGAAACAATTAACATTTTGCAGATTCTGCAAGGTGTATGTAAACTTTTGACTGAACTTGTAAAGCAATTCTACCTATTGGCGAATGTGCTAAAATTAATTTCAGCGATTACATTTACCTCATGTTTTTCGGTTTGTTTGTTTGTTTTTCATGGTCTGGCTTGTGAAACGTGATACAGTGCATGTCTCTACTTAGTAGTTTTTTCGGGAAGACCGGATGACAACACTGAGCCATGTCTTCAGAGTTCGTTCAGTCTTGTCGCAAGTCCCTCTGGAGCAAATATTTTGTACAAGAAACATTTCAGAAGAGGACACTTCAATGCAAATAGCCTACGTATACATAGTCTGTCTGAATAAGCAAGCAAACGTGATGCTTTGTCAAAAAAAAGTTGTCAGTTGTTTTCTTACCTCAAAAGAGTCTTTGTACAAGGAAACAAGACATCGTTTTTTTCTACTGACCTTCAGTAGAAACTGTTTATTTGCATGTCGTGTTTGTCTTTTGTAACGGCCAAACATAAAGACATTTCCAGGCATCTAAATTTGCACCAAGAGAAGCCAAAATATTGACATTTACGATTTGTCTTGCTATATTGTTTTATCTTGCAAAAAGCAATATAGTCTAAGTTCTTTCCATGTGTCTTGAGATGTTAATCACTTTAATTTAAATCATACTTCAGAAATATTTTATTTTACATAACCATGAAAGAAATCGAAATATAATAGGTATTTTATTGTTAAAAAAAGGTCCAAATTCCAAAACATAGTCAATTAATTTTAATATCAAACCAGTATATTTATTAAAGAAAAAAAATGTTTTAAAAAGAAATTATATTCGTAGGTGATTAAGGTTTAGTAATTAATCTGATTTTACGATTACTTAAAATCTGAGACTTTTCACATTTAAAATGGTACCGGAATCAGAAAGATTAATCATTAATAATGTGAATGCCATTTTCACAATAACCACTATGTTTTTCCTCACTGGCAGTGTGTCAAGTCCATTCTTCTAAATAGAAATAAAGCACTTTAAGTGTAACTGTGAAGGATTTTTAATTATGTTCTTTAAATGTATACTTATGTAAGCCCAGATTGTGTGATACTGCTAAACCCAAATTTCTAATATGAAAAAATAAACCTGTTTTATCCTTGTTCTGTGCCTGTACATATTGCATTTTTTATTTCTCTTTCAAATCCTCTCGATGTGTTCATTTCCAGTATTTGGTGGACTGATAAAAACAACATATTGTGACAAATTTAACATTCATTATTAAGCAATAATAAGAAACAAGGCAGCCTCGTCGAAATTAAAAACAAACCACAAGGATAATCAATAATCATTCTCATAGTGTTAGATGCAAATTAGCTGCTCCCACAAGGATTTGCGACTCGGCCGGTGAAGATCAACGCGTTGATGCTTGACTCGCGGATCAGCAAAAGAAACGGCCGGTCTGCGATAAAATGCTCCCGGTAGAGGTTTAAGGAACGTCCGGTAGCAACAACCGCTGTGGCAGCGGCAGCCTCGCTACCTTCTTCATTCACCTGAAGAATTGGAAAACCTGGTCATTGGCTAATGCATAAAAACATGGTACTTGAGTTTGCAAACAGTAATGAATGAATTTTACCTCAAGGAAGGCCTTATGGTAGGCGTCGGAGATGTACAATTTGGGTCCTTCGTCGGCAACCATCCCTAGTGCAGCATAACATGAGAATATTATTGTGTAGATTCATCTAAACTTAATATTTCACCCCAACAATGAACACAAATCCATTCAGCAAAAAAATTCACAGTACAATGTGCTTAAAGTGCTTGAAGCACTTGAGTTTGACTTTTTGAAATTTAAGGCCTGGAAAACCCTTTAAAATAGCAATGTTCCTGAAGAGGTACCTAAAAAGTTTTTGAATTATTGAAAGACAATGTATCTAATTTTGTCAATAAGCACATGTCTTTTCACGCAATTCAAAAAACATCATACCTTTTTTGCTTATTTCACTTAATGTTTGAAAACAATTAAGCAAGTAGTAGTACTGACGGTGTTGTGTAAACATGGCTGAAGACGCAAGAGAAACTGAACCAAATCGAGTCATTTACGCTTGAACGACTCCAATTGATTCGAACTCCTGACTTTGACCATTCATTTCAAGTGATTCACTAGCAAAAACCGGATCAAATTTTCGCTTGTAAAGATAAAAAAAAAAACTATGAATCAGTTAAACCATTGTGTCGCGAAATTATTCACTGTTTCGAAGCGTTACAATCGTATCGCGAATCGCAGATCATTTGTTTCAGATGAGGACTTCAAATCACATAACGTGAATCATTTGAATCAGATCAGGACTTTGTGTATCGCGAATCATTTGATTTAAATCGGAATGGGTTCATATCATGAATTTAATAATTCAAATCAAATGATTTGCGATGCGCAATTTGAAGTCCTGATTTAAATCAAATGATTCGCGCTACACAAAGTTGTGATCTAAGTCAAATGAGTTCTGATCAGTCGAGTCCTGATCTAAAAATGCTGGTTTGCGAATCATTATTCAGATCTGGACTTCAGAGTGTGGATTGTGAATGATTTGATTTAGATCGGGACTTTGGAGTGGGTTCGCAAATCATTTGATTCAGATGGGGACTTCGGAGCGTGTACTGCGAATAATTTGATTTAGATCGGAACGGGTTTGTGAGTCATTTTGCAAATTAAATAATACAAACCAAATGATTTGCAATATGCGATTTGAAAAGTTGCAATCTAAGTCAAATGATTTGTGCTCCATGAGTCCTAATCTAAAAATTCTGGTTCGCGAATCATTCAGATCTGGATTTCAGAGTGTGGATTGAGATTAATTTGATTTATATCGGGACTTTGGAGTGGGTTCGCAAATCTTTTCCTTTAGAACGGAACTTAGGATCGCAGATCGCGAATCATTTGATTCAGATCGAGACTTTGTGTATCGCGAATCATTTGATTCAGATCGGGACTTCGGAGCGTGTATTGTGAATCATTTGATTTAAATCGGAACATGTTTGTGAATCATTTTGCAAATTAAATAATGCAAATCAAATGATTTGCGATACGCAATTTGAAATCTTGATCTACGTCAAATGATTCACGGTATGCAAAGTTGCGATCTACGTCAGATGATTCATGCTCCACACTCCAAGTCCTGATCTGAAATGATGATTCGCAAATCATTATTAGATCGGGTCTTCAAAGTGTGGATCGTGAATAATTTGATTTAGATAAGGATTTTGGTTTGGGTTCAAATCATGTTTCAGATTTCAGATTTTTTTTTTTTCTTAAACAGTAGAAAACATCAAACCATTAAGACAATTATTAAAACAAAACAAAGGAAAATGAATGTATATAATTCAAATCCCTTAAGAAAATTAACTGGATTTATATAGTAAAAGTGTAGTATACTTTCTAATACTTTCGTAGTAATATTCTGCATGTGCTTCACTTTAGTTTAGCCATTTTCTATTAGTATATTTTTATTGACCTATTTTTTCTTTTTTTTTAGAATTTGAAATAGAAGACATTGTTTGATAAGTGAGATCTCTGATTGAAGTCCTTGAAAATCAGAAAAGTAGTGCTTGAAAGTTTATTTTACAATGTCTGTACAGACCCTGAGTCTATATGACTTGTGCTCAATATTCCTGATGAAGCTTGTAAGTTCTACAGCAGAAAGAACATGACCACGTTTTTTTTCTTTTTTTTTTTGGTGAACTATACCTTTGGAAGTTTTAAAGCCAAAGCAATAGCAAAAAGTCTTTCTATTTTCATACCTGGGAGACTGGCGTTTTCTGGACTAAAAAGGTCTTTAAGGCCCATTTTCGATAGCTGCTCTTTGAGGCTGAAGTTGTCCTCAATACGGAAACGAGGAACCTGGACGGTCACCGTGGTCTCCTTCATGGCTTGTAACCAACCCTCAAGTTTCTTGAGGCTCATGTTTTCCACCACCTTAATTGGATGCAGTGTTGTTAGGTTTGATCTTTGAGGAGAACATTTTGTCTACTGTTTATAATTGACTTACTTTTGACAGGGTTGTATCTTCATCAGGTAATATGAGCACCATTGTGATGTCACCACCATTGTAGGGCAATTCAAGGATCTTCACGTTGTCTTCTTTGATTTTGGCATACTGAAATTTCCTCTCTTGGTACATCATGGGGACTGGACACTTATGTGTCTCGCTGACATGAAAGTCTAACTTCATGATATTTTGCTTATCAAACTTGTGTTTCCATTGACCCTGGAACACAAAAACTACATTGTAACAGAGTTCTCAATCAGGGGTGTTGAGTCAAGCTCATGAAGGGCCACTTTCTAGAGTTTAGCTCCAACAAATGTTCTTTCTACAAGTTTCTAGTCATCCTGAAGAATTTGCCAAGGTCAGTACATGAATAAAACGAATTAAACTTTTAATTTTTTAAGTCATCATTTTATTTCAGCTATTCATAACCTGCAAATCAAGATCTAAATAAAATGTTTCTGAGGAAATAATCCCTTCAAATCGGCCTGTTGAGATTGTGTTGGAATGTGTAGGGTTACATAAAAGACGCCGAATTCTCCCGCCTAATGCATTAAGGTCTGTGATTGGTGGATTAGCTATAAAACTACCAAGCAATAGTAAATCAATGAGACTAATGAGCCAAACGATAGTAAATCAGTGAGACTAATTTTAACTGACAGGAAAATTGACCAATCATATCTTTCCCCTAAACGGGTGGAGCGATATCGCTACACTTATGACAAGTTCAGCTACTATGGAAACCATTCACGTGGAAGCTAGTAACGAAGTAGTCGTTTGCAAGATTAACTTTTAAAGGAAAGTGAAGGAAAGACACACACCAGAAACCTTTTGAGAGGCATTTTAACCCCAGCAACTTACATCTGTCTATAAGTAATTCAGTCGTCAGTGGGTAAGTTAACTAGATATAACTGGCCGCCGTGCCAATTGTTTTTATTTTCTGGCCGTTGCTGCAACGTAGCTTACGCGCTTTATTTGAGAAAAGACATTTTGCAGAATTAGTGGGTAGTCGGACAATTTACTAACTTTGTGTTTATTTGCTGTAATTCTCCACAGTAATGACATGTAAGTTTGTGTTTTGTTACTTTGGATTAGAAACAAGTCTCATCCTTTAAATCCTGTCAATTTTGTCAGCGAGTAAAAAAAAATAAAGGCAGTTTTGACGCTCTTGAAGTAACATCGCCTCAGTTCAAGCGGCAAAAAGTTGTAACATGAAATTAAAATGAATGAACATCGCAAGTCTCCTTTAATCGCTCAATCAGTGTTTGAACCGCGGAAACCGTTAACAAAATTGCTTGTAAACAATATAACTTAGCATTACTTTTACCTGAGGCAAGTCATTGTGTCCACAAATCCTAGTTTGCTAGATAAAGAGCACTTATTTAAATATATGTCCTATATTAGCTTGTTTTATTTAACCTGCTAGTGATGTCTTAATTATTGAAAGTATGTTTACGTCATAAAAACAGACGCTGTGTAGAAATTTGAGTAGGCTAGATTACATCAGTAGCTTAGAAAATGTTAACTAACAACGAATTTATGTAAAGACCACAACTTAAGTAAACCACTGTTTAATAAAAAAAGAAAGAAAAGAAAAGCAATTTTATGTTTAGGCCCAATTTTCCCTGCTGCTTTACTGAGCACGTAGCGTACCATGACTTCAAAACTTAGGTACGAACCAAACCGTCATTTTGCGTACAATTACACACCATGACTTTGTCTAGGGTGCTGAAGTGCATGTCACTAATTTGCTTTGCTGTTAACTCTGTCATGATGTGTTACATTCAGATTTGTTGGTATTTATGTGTTAGGAGGGGGTGTCTGTCATACATTTTGCCATCCAGCTCATTGTCATCCTATCCTGCTTAAGTGCACACATTGATTTTGTGATGATGCAATTATTTGTAATGAGGATTTGCGTTTTACTTGAATGAGCTGTTTTTTGCTTGTGCTGTAATTTGTTAAAGGTAACTTAGAAGAGGACACAGTAAGCTAGGCTAGCTAGCCAAGGTTTGAGGGCAGAGATTGTCTTACTGTTGGGAGATGAGAGGGTCTGTATTACTTACCCTGGGGAAAAAAAACAGCATAAGTTGGCAGGTATGTTTTGATGCTGGGATGCTGGTTAGGTATGTTTTGATGCTGTTTATGGTGGTCATTTTGCTGGTCAAGGTCCAGCATAAACCAGCAAAGGACCAGCATAAACCAGCATCAAAACATACCTAACCAGCATCCCAGCATCAAAATATACCTACCAGCATATGCTGTTTTTTTCACCAGGGTACTATTGGAGAAATCGTAATGGTCAACTTGGATTACGTGTGCCTTGATAACCAATCACATTACAACCTTGATGTCATTGAATTTCAGTTGGAGTTGTGCGAGAATCAATCGCAGTTTACGGATACCATAGGAACAAATCAGAAGCGCCGTAAGCTGAATCCCACCTGTCGCAAAAAGTCAGTGACTTCTCTTATAAAAACACTTTTTTTGGTGTAAACTCTAAAAATAGTTAAATCCAAAACAACTGTTTAGTGTAAAACATGATGAAGATTAGCCGTTAGGCTGTCGATTTAATAAATAAGCTATTTCCTCAATTTAGCATAGTGAAGCCTATCCTACATTGACATCCGTTAAAAAAACTGTCTGATTTCCTTCCCTGCACCACAGCATTAGCTTTAGCATTTAACCGATGCTTTTTTGGCTAAAGGTTGCAGACTTGCCTTTTAGCGGTTTTGTAAAGGGTATATGTAAACAACAATGTGATAAATATGTTAAGATTTTCGTTTGCGTTTTTAAAAAGTTTCGACAATGTTGTCGAAATAGATCTGCAAAAATTACTAAAAGCACTGTATTATGCATGCCAGGCCAGTAGTTGGCGATGTCGAACACTACCTGCCTGTGAACGTGCGTTTCTACAGACTGAACAAATAATATGAGTATGATTTCACCGCTTCCAAAAATTCACATTTTCGTACTTTAAAGATAATTAAAGTACACCATAATTTTCAAAAACGTGCACTTTGAAACATATTTTTGAAAAATTGCATCTTCAGGTCCCCAAAATGCAGTTGTTGTGTAAATGAATGCCAAAAAGTTTTTAATTGAAAATGCTAGATAGAGCCCAACTAAGGGTACGTTTACACTAGTGCGCTTTCGTTTTAAAACGCATAACTTTTGCTACAGTTACGCCTGCTTTTTACACTATTTTGGCATTTTCGACCCTTGAAAATTAAGACTTTTTTGACTAGTTTGAAAACTCTGGGGTTGCATTTCATTGTAAACAGACCAAAACTTAAGATTTTTGAAAACGATAGCGTGGCTGCCCACATTCGCTCTGCGTATCGTTGACGACCGTGTAAACAATAACAACATGCTCATGCTCATTAAATGGTCATGTAATATGTTATCGGTTGTATGATGTGGATGGAGATTGTTTGTGAAACCGTGAAAACACAGTTTTAAAATGAAGCCAAGTGTAAACATGGCTTAAGAATCACAGTTCACGATTTAAATGGTGTTGGAGCTAAACTCTGCTGGATGGTGGACACCCCAAAAAAAGGCATCTTAATTACATATATCCTTCTGCATCCTCACTTACTTTGAAGTAGATTGCATTCACCAACACTAATATGGTGTTGGAGTCTATTGAACCTTGTGGCAGGGTGTCTTTTATTCGGTTCTCAGTCTTGTTGGCAATCCATTCATTTATCGTCATCCTTGAATCTTCCGGTTTCTCCTGAAGGATGAAACTTGAATGTTTAGTACAAGGTGAAGCATCAGATGCCCAACATTTTGACACTTATGCCAATGTAACCTTAAAATCGAGAGGCAGCAATTTGGCTCCATAGACCATCTCACTGATGTGCTGGTAGGACTCATTAAAAAGCGTAGATTTGTCTCCAAACAAACGGTTTGCGGAAACCAGTTCCGTCGTTTCGTGCTTTTTGCGGTATAGTCGGCAATTCAGCTTGGCGAAGAAGAAATGAACCTGGTCTGAGGTCTTCTCCTTTATCGTGTCGAACTGAAACACCTACATGTGAAAAATAGAGAAGTTGTTGACTTGCTCAAGTGTGCTTTATTTGGCGTTACAATTACTTGATCTTACTTTCATAAGCTGCTCCAGTGTGGTGTTACAAGCCCCCAGCTTGGTCATGGCGAAAGCTGTTGAGATACTAATTGGCGACAGAAAGATGTTTTCATCGTCGGACTTTCCCTCGGCAAGCTGCTTGAAAAACGAGAGGGCGAAGCGGCTGTTGGCTTTGGACAGTTCCCACACTCGAGGGTTGGTGCCAGCTGGGATCTTCTCAGGTTTTTCAGTTGGTTGTGGTTCAAGATCCGGGCTGCGGTAGATGCACATTGGCTCCAAAGGTAGATCTTTGGGCTTTGCGAAGCAGATATCTTTGGCTGCCTGGACTGAACAGAGGGCGAGTGCCCACAAAGCCCACGTACATGCCAACAACTTCATCCTGCCCAAGGTGGAATGGGAAAGCAGCCCAGGAAAAGCAGATCAGTGCAAATTCTAGTGGTCAGACAAGTCATGGAATCATGCAGTACAATAGCGAGTTGAGACTTGTATGGTTTTATATAACATAAATGATGTCTCTTACTGAAATATGTAGTAGAAAACGCATGTAAGACTTGTGTTATTTAAAAAATCCACTTCGTTTTATACATATTTTGGACTATGGGAGGCGCCATTATTTCGATGACGTGAAATGGCTACTGGAGCTACCTATTGCAATTTTTACCACAACACAACTCGGAATAAGCAACTTGGAAAATAAAATACTGATACGATGCCACATTGTGTGGCTTTTGGTTGTAATTTTCATTTGAAGCGCAAGAAGCGGTGTAAGTCTTGACTACTTTTCCTAGCGATAAGAAGAGGAGCAAAGAATGGGAAGATGCCTGTGGACAAATAAAACATCCTAAAGACTCACGTCTTTGTTTTGTCCAGTTTAGCCCTGAAGCCTTTGAGGCTTTTAGTAGACCACAGCTACTGAAGGAGCTTACAAATGGCAGTGACAAGAAACACTAGATGCCATCCTGGCAGGATGTAAACATGCCGACATTTGTCATGATGCCGCAACCACTGAAGGTGTTTGTCCGCGTGGATTCCACTCAATATTCGGGGCGTTTAGACTCCTTGTGGGGGAAAAATGATGGTACAGCATTACGCTTGTATCCATCGACACCTATAAGCTCTTTCAGTAGCTGTGGTCATCCAGGGCTCTACGTTTACTTTTCTTTTTAGGAGCACTTAAAAAAAATGTAGGAGCACAGTCAAGATTTCAGAATCACCTTCTAATAAAATAATAAATATTAAATAAATAATAAAATCTGATTTAAAAATTAGCCTACTTTTTACGAGGTGATATTTGACTGATTTACAGGAGAGTTTTGTTTTTACCTTTTATAATGGCATTTTTCTAACTTTATTAAAAATGTCATTTTATGTCAATTTTTTTAAAAAAATTATATTTTATAAGCTTTTTAAAATTTCTAATTAAAACAACAGAATAAGAACAAGTAAAATAAGTTACCAATCAAATCAGTATTAAAATTAATTTGTGGTGGCACAGAAGAAAACAAAAGTGTCTTGTAGGTGTATATTCATGTTTAATGAGGCTCAGAGGTGGCATGAGTGTAATCAAATTCATAAATTTGTTGAGATTAATGTTTTAAATATAATATTTTGAATATAGAAATATTAAATGATTTAAATAACTAAAAATATAAGTAAAAAAAAGAAACTAAAATTAATCATTCATTCATTTGATTCATTCGAACAGCTGATTCAAAATGTGTCTTTATGAATGGGAAATTGAATCACTGATTCACTAGATTAGTTTAAAAACGCACGTTCATTCATAAACGAAACACCGTTGTGTTTAAATGGAGATACGCAGCGGCTCAGTTATGACTTGTTTCGAACTATTTTTGACGGCAAAATGAGGCAATAGTGTTGTAGTCAGACAATGTCACTTAATATTAAGTTCTTATTTAACTGTATTAAATCAATATCTCATTTACATTCATGGGTTTTCTGCTACATATTTCAGTCAGAGATTTATTAATATAGGTTATATTAAGCCATACAAGTCTTAATACCCTGGGTTCCATTTAAGCAAACAGCAAACTTTTCAACAACAAAATACAATGAAAAACAGCTTTCACTATAAAATCCTCAACGGTTACAAAGAAATAAAACCATTTTAAGTTTAAAGTACCATATCTAAGCCAATTTTGACAGTTTTTACTTTATTAATCATACACTGCTATGAACATGCTATTATATACTGCTATTTATCTTAATACCGTCACTTCCAATGGTTGATTTGACTTACACTTGTCTAATTGAGGTAAAAAGTTCAATTTTAAACCCTACGAATCACCAAAGTTTCGTATAACTGTTCTAGTACAGTTGCTCCTCTAATGCATTTAAACGTTTCGCATACCTGATGGTGTTGTATTTCCTTGTTAAAGACCAGTTTTGAGGGTATGTTGTACTAAAGTAAGCAGCAAAGTGAAGAAAACCCTGTTCTCTGGACAGGTCAGTGCCCTTAAGAGCACTGGAGTGACTAGAGATGAAAATTTGCTCAGGACAACCTTTGTGCTATTGATTCGTTTTGCTAGGTTAGACACGAGCAAAGCAAATTTGAGTAATATTGTGGAACCTGTTTTTTTTTTTTTTTTTTTTGTAACAAAACATTGGTAAACTATTTCAGTACAAACGCCTGAGGTAAAACCATTTTGTTTGTTGTCGTATAAGTGCAAGAAAAACAAGACGAACTTGGTTTACAATATTATTTATTCATAATCCATGCCAGAATCACTGTTGCACATAAAATACATTTCTTATTAAATAATTTTTTTCAAGTTTTTCATGTCTAATTCAAAAAATCCAGTTAGTAATACCCCCTGCCCTCTCAAAGAAGAAAAGCAATTGTATTATACAAAAATGCGATCCAAAATTTCACACAGTGAATTCTTGTACAAAGAAAAAAAAAAAAAGGTATTACAACTACATCCACATTGGAGAAATATTCTAAACATTCCTTAATGGAGTATAATATACAAACATTTACTTTCTTATTCAGGTTGAAGTTAAAGTGTACCTTAATTTAAGCAGTCTATCATGAGATAACATGGGAGAAATCATCAAAAACAATCATATATCCCGATGTTAGAAATCATGGTGAAAAGACCACAATGCAACACCCCATCTCACGAAAACAAATAGTCAATACATGAGTGCAAGCAATGAGTTACAGTGGGAACAAACATACAGAAATAAGATGGACAGCACTCTCTTTGGACACACTTGAACAAACACAATCATTCGTTTCAAAACTACTTTCTACAGCTAGAAGCTAAAACACTAAAGCCTGTATTTGTGCACAACCTTTGTTTTCAAGTAACATTATGACTTCTCATAAATCTACTACGTGTGTATGTGCACGGCACATACTTTCCCCTTCAGGCCAGGGAACAATATGTACCATTAATCATTTATCTGTGTGGGAAAACATACTACAGTCTTGGGTGTTTCAGGCACCAAGTGTCACTCAATTTTCTAATTTTTATGATGATTGACACTAATTAGTTCTACATTCACATTTTAAAATGAAACCTGAATGTAGTCAACAATCACAATAAGAAAATGAGTTCCAGTGAGGAAACTTTGAGGCTTTTCATTACACACTAATCATAAATACAATATTTTTTTTTTTTTTAGAAGTCAGCACTGGGTAGATGAACCTCATGAAAAAAAAAAGTGTCAAATTTCACCTCAAAATCAAAAGAATTTTTAAAAACTGCATTAAAATGAAGCACATCTTTAGGACTATTAAGATTTGTTTGTTTGTATTGAAAGACTTACAAAATGTCATTACCACAATGCAGGAAAATCGATTTGTGGATCGATTCAGTGATTTTTCTGAATCCGTCATTTATTTTTTTTTCTCTCTTTTAATCAATTCTAAACTAGTTTTTGACGACCTTATGTAATACAGTAACAAACTGTTTTTTTTTTATTAAAAACAAGTAGTACTTTAAACTAGGGGTCGACCGCTTATTGGCACCGATATTAAGCATTTTTATAGTTATCGGTATCAGCTGTCTTCAAAATCAATTTGCCGATAAAATGATTTAAAAGCATTTAAAAAAAAAAACGCCCTTGTTATTCTTAATTTTGACTTTAATTTTCATTTTTACACCAGACATGTATATTATTTAACATATCGATTATCATCTAAATGATCTGTAATAATTGGTACCAGCATCGGCCCTGAAAAAAAAAAAAACATTATATATCGGTTAAAAATATCGGTTATCAGTCTACTTGATCTGTAATAATCGGCATCAGCCGAAAAATGCATATCTGTCAACCCCTCCTGTAAACATTACAGTGATGTATCAATAATTAAATTTTTTTACATTTAAAACTATTACAATAAACTAGGGCTTGACCGATTATCTGTGCCGATATTAAGCATTTTTATGGTTTTCGGTATCAGTAATTTTCAAAACCGATTTGTTGATTAAAATATTTTAAAAGCATTTAAAGAGTTCTTGTCAGAGCTCTTGTTATTCTTAATTTTGACATTAATTTTAATTTTTACACCAGACATGTATATATCGGTTCAAAATACTGGTTATTAGTCTACTTGATCTGTAATAAACAGTATCAGCATTGGCCCTGAAAAACGCATATCTGTCAACCCCTACTGTAAACATTACAATGATGTATCAATTACATTTTTTTTTTAAATTAAAAACTAGTATTATAAACTAGGGCTTGACTGATTATCGGCGCCGATATTAAGCATTTTTATGGTTAACGGTATCAGTAATTTTCAAAACCGATTTGTCGATTTAAAATGATTTAAAAGCATTTAAAGGGTTTTTGACCGGTTATCGGTCTACTTGATCTATAATAATCTGTGTCCGCATCGGCCCTAAAAACACATAACGGTCAATGCCTACTATAAACGTTACAATGATGTATCAATAATTATTTTATTTATTTTTAATAATGTATTACAATAAAGTAGTACTCTGTGCTTTATGTAATGAATATAATATTCACAATGCAACTGCAAATGCACACATTTTGGGGTAAAATGTGTTAAAAACTAACCTCAGAATTGATTCCAGACAGAATCACGATGCATTTGAAAACAAATCGCAGAATTGATCCATGAATTTATTATGACACCCCTTTGCAATTCAGTAACAAAAACACTTTTTTTAAATCAAAAACAGGCAGTACTATAAACCAGGGCTCGATCGATTATCGGCGCAGCTATTAAGCATTTTAATGGTTATTGGTATTGATGACTTTCAAAATTGATTTGTGATAATTTAATAATTTAAGAGCATTTAAAGAGATTTTGTGAGAGCCTGTGTTATTCTTAATTGCTTAATTGGTTCAAAATATCGGTTATCGGTCTACTTGATCTGTAATAATTGGTATCTGCGTCGGCCCTGGAAAAAAAACAAACCAAAAACAAAAAAAAACATCAGTTGACCCCCTACTAGTACAATGATGTATAAATAATTTAATTTATAATAATTTTATTTATAGTTTTAATGTATTACTTTGTGCTTATGAAAATACTATTCACAAAGCAAAAAATGGGATATTTTGGGGTGAAATGTGACAAGTTTCATGTGATTCATCTTGGTAAACATTTTGGTTCCCTTTTCAAATCGACAGTGATTCCCACTGGCTCATGTGTGATCATATAAATGTTGCTTTGCAACAATAGTTCAAAACGATTGGTTTTCAAACGGCTGACTTCAAATACAGAATTTCAAAACCACAATAAATCGAGCCCTTCTGCAAGAGTTTATACAATCTGCATTTCGTTTAAGAAAATCTTGGTTAGGTACAAAGGAATTGTATTAATGGCTTTTATGAGAGCAGTAAACCTTGATTTGTTTATCAGTATCATCAGAGCTCCAATATTGTCATTAAATATGAAAATAATCCTTGATACTTTCCTCTCTAAAATATCAATATGAAACTATGACAAAATACACAGACTTGTCTTTGTTTTCCTGTTCCGATTCAGACTCTTCAAAGAACCCAAACATCAAAAGACCACCATCACACTATGAAACATGCTTAAATACTCAAGTTCAATTGCATGAAACATATACAAAATGGCTACAAAAACAAATGACCTGGCAAAAAATTCCTTTGTCTCAGAAAGGATAGGCAGTACTCTGTTTGGCGGTCTGAAAGCCTGCAGATTCGAAGAGATCATTTAATATAAATGCTGACTTTGAAGACTGAGAGGAGCTGAATATTATAAATAGAGATGGTTCGGCTACATCTAAATACCCAACGCGTGAACAACTGCAGATCTGCATAAAGGCACAGTCTTTAAGTCTTCAAGTCTCGAAACTGGTTAAGCGACAACTGCAGTCCTGAAGAACAAACAAACAAAACAAAGAGCGCGCAACATGATGTTTACACCCAAATATACTAAACTCAACCCTGAGATAAAGACAGAGGTGTTCCTTTAAAACAACAACAAAAAAAGATGGTTACCCATTGTGGATCCTTAAAAGTCCTACAAGAGCGTTTAACATGCCTTTTCGCGTTCGCGTAATCCATTTAGTGGCTTTAAACAAACAACAAAAAGCTTTCTCTGTTTCTTTCAAACAAATTTTGGATTCGTGCTATCCTTAAAATCTACACTGTGCTTCACAGCGGTTTCCTAAACGAAGTTGCGATATCCAATCTTGACGATTGCTTAAATGTCAAAAGCTCAGACCAAAGCGACAGTAATAACGAAAATAATACAAACAATAAATCAACTCCAACTTAAGAAAAAGTTCCACCAAAATAGGTGCTTTTAAGGTTGCGGTAGGATGTCTCAAGAGACCATTATATGCTAGCAGAAAACAAAAAGCTAAAACAGACTAACCTCCAACTTAAAGCTAAATTATTGAGGCATGACAGTGTTTCATAAGTGATGAGATCTCACCACCGAGGAAGAAACTACAAGGAAGAATGCAAGTTTGAGATGTACAGTGCAAGTGTTTTGGTAAACCGACTGGCTGACGGAAATATGATGTTGTGTACTTTAACGATAAGGCAAATTCCACATTTTTCTTCATTGTTTATTTTGGCTAGTTTGATAACTCTGTCGGATTTCCTTCTGAAATCTGCACAGATAATGTGACAAACGTCTGCAGAATCTACAAAGCTTTACTTTTATACCCAAAAACATTGGAGAACCACCTGGTGGTGGGACTTTAAAGCTCACTTGGATTGATGCAACTACTCAATTTTTGGTTAGGTTGGAAACAAAACCAATTCTGAAAAATGTGAAATATGAAAGCATTCATGCTTAGTGGTTTGGCTCTCTTATTGGAATAGTCCATCCAAAAATGCTAATTCGCTGAAATTTTACTAATCCTCAGGCCATCCAAGATTGAAGAAATTCACCAATCATTGAGAATCCAAGCATCCATAAGTAATCCACACAACTCCAATCCATCAATTAACATCTTTTTATACAAATGTGCAGCTTTTCACATCAAATTTCTTTAATTTTAACTTCAAACTATTGCTTCGGGCCAAAATATGAGTCCATAATCCATAATAACGCTTCATCCAGTGAAAAGGTCTATCCACGGTTGTCCTCCCCCATCAATAGTCGTAATAATCTTTTTACATCGTTTTAGGTTATAAATGGCGCTTGATGTGGTCATATTTCTCTTTTGGTTCAAATGTGTTCACTCAGATGTTATTCATTGTAGAAAGCAATATTATGGACTGGTATTTTAGCGGCAAGCAACAGTTCGACGTTAAAAGCGTTTTAAAGAAGGATTTATTACAAACTAGCCTGCTGTCGTTTGCTTTCAAACGATTAATTGCGATTAATCGCATCCAAAATAAAAGTTATCATCTACATAATGTGTGTGTACTTACAGTGTTTATTATGTATAGATAAATGCACACACATGCATGGATATGTTTTAGTAAAATGTTATGTTTATATATTAAATATTTTTAGATATAATATTAATTGTATGAATAAAAATATATACATGTAAATACATGTAAATATTTTCTAAATATATGCTGTATGTGTGTGTGTATTTATATATACGCATAATAAATATACACATTACATACACATATATTATGTAAACAAAAACTTTTATTTTGGATGCGATTTAATCGCGATTAATCAATGGAGTTCTGTGGATTATTGTGAAGATTTTATTAGCTGTCTGGATTTTAGTGGTTGCGCAAGTCATGTAATGCTAAACGTCTTCAAATCCGATGAAGAACCAAACTCATTTACAACCTGGATGGCCTGAGGGTGAGTACATTTTCAGCAGTTTTCATTTTTGGGTGAACTATTCCCAGCTTTTCAAGTCCAAACAGTTTCCTTCAAGACACCTGACTGAAAAGCGAAGTATTCGAGCTTTGTTAATCTCCCTATCAGTATTACAATGAAGTCGAGGAGGACTGTGATGTACACGCTTGAGCCCAGCCTGTAGGGGATTTCGATCCAACCGGCCCATCAAAACAACGTTCTTCAAACTTCAAAGATGAAACGGAAAATGAAGGAGAGTCTTGAGGCAGCTACGACTGGATCAAAGTCTTTCTTTTTGCTTTGAATAAACGCCACATCTTTCAGGATGAAAAACACCACATATACAAAAAAACTCAAACGTGGCTCGATCCGAAGATCGTAATTTCACTGACAAAGTGAAGAGTAGTATTTACGCATTCTTACAACAGAATGCATCTTTATGCATCACCGTAGTAGGTTTCTTTCCATCCTCAGGATGGAAAAATGTAACTATACCCACTATGAAAAAACCAGAGTGATCTGGATTATTTCTATTCACGTCCACAAAATATAGAGGCCGAATAATGCATCCCTGAGGACATTACAGAACAGAACAGAAGATGATGATTACAGGCGGTTCAATCGAAATCCCACAGGCGGTGTAGTGTAATATGCTGAAAACAATACAAGGGCCCTATTAAGACTGGAAAAGGCTTTTGGGTTTGTTGGCATGAGTGCAATTGAGGTTAAATCAGTGAACATTTGGGTTTATGAGCATTACTATAACAATCACACTGTAATGAAGCCTAATGTTTGAAACACAATACATAGTTTTGACCGTCATGATGAAGCAAAATGGTTTCCATTGGTTGAATATACAGCAAGCCTGCCGTTATCGTAAAAAAAACAATGAATTTAAACACTGTAAACTCTGACAGAAGTGTAAACGCCATACCAAGCACGAGCAAGAGCAGAACTACCGAAAACGTAGCACATGATAAAAACGCAATTTTGAAACCCAAGAGAGTGGATTAACAATAGCCTGACGAATACTTAAGACTGAGGGTTTTTTGGATACACCCTGATTTACGCGGCATGGAAAAAGGCTCGTCTCAGGAAGAGGGTGAACAAAAAACAGGAAGAAAATACTCGACAGCAGATACTGCTGTAAAAAGAAACAAAACCAGGGCATGATTGTGCAAGTCTGTTGAGGCACATGCACAGTGAATCCCACCCAAACTCCACCCATGTTTGCATGTTTGAGGGTCAGCGGAGAAAGCGGAACGCTTAGGATTAAGCAAATGAATGGCGGGTGTTATACAGCATTGATGGAGCATCCTGCTTTAGAGGATTTAACCTGGCATAGGAGAGGGGTGGCGGTTTCTGCCGAAGGGGAATCTGAGGTAGAAAGAGCTGGCTAGGAGTGGACGACTCCGTTCTTGGGTAAATCAGGGCTGCTGGCCACCTGTTCGGAGGACAAACTGAGAGATGACGTCTTGCTGGTTAGCGAGGACATGCTGCTGCTGACGAGACCGCAGTCTTGGACCAGACTGATTGAGCCGTTTGAGGCCTCACTAAAAGCAAAGAGAGAAAAAGGCGATGAGAACTACTATATACTACAACATATATTTAATTATATATATTACAATGCCATTTTAGTGTCAGGTTAAAAATAAATAAATAAATAAATAATACCATTACAAGATTAAAGTCGAAATATTTTGAGAATAAAGTCAAAATTATGAGAATAAGGTCTGAATATATTGAGGGAAAAAAGTCAAAATTATGAGAATAAAGTCGTAGCAATACGAGAATAAAGTCAAAATATTTTTTCAACTTTATTCTCCAATGTTTCGACCTTATTCCCATAATTTCGACTTTATTCTCAATATTTAGACTATTGTTAAAATATTTTAAGAATAAAGACAAAATTCTGACTATCAAAATATTTAGGCTTTATTCTTAAAATATTTTAACTTTATTCTCGTAATTTCGACTTTATTAAAATATTTAGACTTTATTCTCAATTTCGACATTACTCTCATAAATTCGACTTTACTCTCATAATTTCGACTTTATTCTCGTAATTTCAACTTTATTCTCAAATGTTTCGACCTTATTCTCATAACTGCGACTTTTCTTGTAATTTCGACTTTATTCTTAGAATTCTGACTTTATTCTTAAAATATTTCAACTTTATTCTCAGAATTTCGACTTTATTCTCAAAATATTTAGACTTTGTTCTCATAATTTCAACGTTATTCTTGTAAATTCGACTTTATTCTCGAAAATACGACTATATTCTCAAAATGATGACTTTATTCTCAAAATATTTAGATTTTTATACCCAAAATATTAAAATCTCATAATCTTAGATTTTTAACATGGCACTAAAACGCTGTCATAATATATATTAGAGATGCACCGATTGCCATTTTCTTGGCCGTTGTGACCTGCCAACACAGATTTTCTTTCTAAGACCAGCTCGAATCGGTGCATCTCTTATCTATATATTTTTGATTTAAAGCACATTTTATTATATTTCACCTAAGAGTAAGTGGATGCTCATCTCGTTGCAGAGCATGTTCGTCTTGTCCATTTTCGACTGAGACCCGCTTGTACTTGCCATCGTGGTTCTCCTGAAGGCAAAATATTTTACAGCAATGACTTTTAACACTTCCTGAACTGAGTGAACAGAAATATAAAAGGTCCTGAAATTACACTCCACGGTACCAGTTTAAAAAAGCACTGCTCTTACAAATGACCTTGCTTAAAAATGGATTTTCTCAAGAAATGGCCACAGTCTCATAATTTATTCACTGGTAATAGAATATATTAATTATGAATAATTAATAGAAGCTCTATAAATTGCGTGTCTCGCTTACCATGGCCATCTCCTGTGTCCTCATGACGATATCTCTCTCCACCTGGTGCAGCTCGAGACTCAGCTGTTCGCTGGACAAATTCCCAGATGACCAGTCCACTCGAGATGACTGAGACATAACTGAGCTCGGGTTCTGCCCAAAGAGAGAGAGAAGCAGGATCATTAAAACAACAACAACAACAACAAAAGACATTATAATTATAATTTTCTTTTCTTTACATGCATTATTTTTGGGATTTCTTTTAGAAAATCAATACTAGTAATGTAATTTATACAAAATATAATATGTATTTTATATAATATGGACTTATATGTGTATATATATATATATATATATATATATATATATACACATACATATATATATATATACACATACATATATACACACACACACACACACACACACACACACCAAAAAACATAAATACAATTTAAATTGCTATATATATTTTATATATATTTCTATTACAATATACTTTATATTCTAAAATAAAATCCCTACATAAATAATATAATTGACAAATATATAAAACAATATAAAATATACTGTATTAGTGGTATTCAATACAAAATGTAATTAAACAAAAATTATTTAATTTTAAGAACTATTAAAACAAAGATACTATATATACTATATATAATATATATGGTGTTTTTTTTTGTTTGTTTGTGGTTTTTTTTTACATTTTTAATAGAACAACAATACTACTAATATAAAATGAAGTTTTATATTATTTAAATAATATATAATATATATAGCAATTTAAATGAAGTGTGGATATATAATTTAAAATATGTATAGCAATTTAAATAAAGTGTGGAGAGATATATATATATATATATATATATATATATATATATATATATCTCCACACTTTATTTAAATTGCTATATATATTTTATATATATATATATCTCTATTACAATATACACTATATTCTAAAATATTTAGTACACAAATAGTAATATTAAAAAAAGAATATATAAAAAATGAAAATATACTGTGAAAAACATTTTATAAATATTGAAGGGAATATTTTATATTTTGTAATTTAGTTGTACTGAATACAGATAATATATATATTAAAAAAACTTAAATGAAAATATACTATACATAATTTATTTCAAATGTATTAATAAAACAGAAAATTATAGAAAATATAGAAAAATATATTAAAACAACAAAAAGTCAAGGGTTTTTTTTTTTAAGAATAACAATACTATACAATACTAATATTATAATTTACACATAATATAATGTGTACATATAATAATAATAATAATAATAATAATTAGAATTAGAATTATATATATATATATATATATATATATATATATATTTAAGTTGCTTTATATTGCTATATATACACACACTATATTTTTAAATATTCCATGCATAAAAAAAAAAACCCTTACATATATCCAATTTACTTTCTTATATTTTATAATTTATATACTATTATATAATTTCTATATTTTTCTATGTATTTTATTATTATTTTCTAAGTGAGTATTTTATAATTTGGTGTCAGTATCAGGCAAGGTGTGAACAGGCCATTAAAATGACATCCATCAGGTCGGACAGTCTCACCTCCAGGCCGCGACTCTGCGTCTGCTGGCTGATTTGCAGGTTGACCTGCTGTAGCTCCATCCTCAGCTGCTCACGCGCCTGCACGGCAGGGGATAAACTGGATCTGCGGGATAGGCGGAAAACATTTGGCTCGTTTAGAACATTTCTACAATCAAACTAAACTGAACCCAAGTGACTTCTAGTAAAGGGTGGGGCAGGGTGACATACCGCTCGCTGAAGTGCCCCTGAGACGTTTGGTGTGGCTGGTAGGAGTCACCACTCCACCCACTGTGATTCGCATAGGTGTAGTCAGCTTAGAAGAGAAGACAAGGCCCATTCAAAAACACTGAAATAACATGTTTCATTAGCAGTGCTAAGACAAAGCAGGAGGAGTTTTACCAGCAGAAGCATTTTGTTTGGCTGAGTTTGGCAAGGATGGCATGGGGCTGTTTGGCGGGTAGCCCGGTTTAGACATGCGCGAGATGACTCCGAAACGAGACACGGTCGGCAGGGAGCCAAAGGGAATGATGGGGTCGTCGTCTTTGACGTCTGCCGCTCTGCGTTGAAGCTCCAAGCCGTGTCCTCTCAGGCTTTTGCCTTTGTCTAAATTTTGCTGCAAGAAATGGTTACAATTAGCGTGTGAATATGCTAATTATTTAAATGCATCCAACTGTATTGTTTAATATTTAAGATCATTATCCAAGCATTAGCCTGAGCCTGAACTGTTAACAAAACTCACTGGTTGTCTGTAATATATAGATATGGCCTTTGGTTTGTCAACAGTATGATTAGTACAAACTAGACAGAATAAACACTGATAACCTTTTGTAACAGAACAGCCATTGAAAACATGAATATGTGAGAGCAATGGGACAAAATCCCATTGCAATGTGAAGCCTTTCAGCTTTTATAAAAAAAATATTTTTTTAAAAAACACCTGCTTGAGGATCCCTTATGTACCTATGAACAGGAAAAACTTACTGCGTCCATGGCATTCATGCCCTCTTTGGACTTTATCTCCTTGCCGCCGATGTAGGAACCGAAGGTGTCACATGACCAAGGCGAATATGAGCTGGTGTAGTCCGATTCCCGGAAGTGTCCAAAACCGTGGGAGTTCTCTTCCATGTACTGCAAACAACATTGTGGCAACTCAATACCAAACACTATCTACTAGGAGTACATTATTTGACTTGGGAACAAAATCGAAGTGCATTTTTTTTCTGATAAAATGCTATTTAAAATGCATTAAAAAAAAAAAAGCTCCAGATTTGTTGTGCTAGTTTGTAGGATTGCACAATTTGTTCCCGAACATTTTGTGATTTAGATATCAATATAAATACACTTTAAAACAAACAAAAATAATAATAATTATTTTAATTATGTTAAACAGTATATTAATAATGTTTTTTTCTAATACAGAAATATACATATGTTAATAATAGCTATTATTA
This sequence comes from Labeo catla, assembly GCA_012976165.1. Classification (NCBI taxonomy): domain Eukaryota; kingdom Metazoa; phylum Chordata; class Actinopteri; order Cypriniformes; family Cyprinidae; genus Labeo; species Labeo catla. The sequence continues at coordinate 110,449 of VONZ01000594.1, forward strand.
AATACAATCACTAAAATAAGAAATTACTTATTTTAAATCTAATTATATTATTTAGAACTAGCTGCACCATTATTATTACATGCTTTTAAAAATTACAATACTAATACATATAAATAATAAATACAATTAAATTAAAATTAAATATTTAAAATTTATTCAATTTCAGATTTTATAGATTTCAGAAAAAAAAAAAAAAATTACGTACCAGTTGTACTATTATTATTATTATTATTATTATTATTATTCAAATAAATCCTTAAAATAGATAAAATTTCACTAAAATAGATTTCAGATAAAAATATTTTTTTACAGTACCAGTTGTACTATTATTATTATTATTATTATTATTATTATTTATTTTTATAAAACTTATTTATGGCTCTCTTAATTTGTTTATTTTTAAATGGTAAACCATACCGTTTTTTTAACCAAGATTTATGATTATTATTGTTGTTGTTATTGTTATTATTATTCATTTATTTTTACAACACACATTTATGGCTTAAAATGGTCTTAATTTCTTTATTTTCAAACATTAAACCATTATTTTATTTAGATTAAACATGCAGCCTTTCTACATTTTGATTTAATATTATTATTATTATTATTATTATTATTATTATTATTATTATCATCATCATCATCACTAATAAAATATACATTTAAAATAGATATAATTTCACTAAAATAGATTACAGAAATATTTTTACAGTAGCAGTTGTACTATTATTATTACTATTGTTATTATTATTATTATTATTATTGTTGTTATTATTATTTATTTTTACAAACTAATTTATGGCTTAAAATGGTCTTAATTTCTTTTTTCAAACACTAACCCATTATTTTATTTAGATTAAACACGCATCCCTTCCACATTTAGTTTATTATTATTATTATTATTATTATTATTTCTTCATGTATGTATTTTTACTAAACTTAGATTAGAAATTTAGATTAAATTTCGCTTATTATTATTTCTGTGAAGTATTAATCGTCTGGCTTACATGGCTCTGTCCCCTCATGTCCTGAGGGTAGCTGGGCTCGTACGAGTGCGAGGAGCTGAAGGGTGAGGGGGAAGCAACCTTTCTGTCCTCGAGCTGGGCCATGATCTCCTGTCTTCGACGGTGCAGGTAGTCTAGGGAGGGCTGAGGTCGTGTGTAGGCATTCTGCGGACAAATGATCAGGTTATGTTTTCTTCATCTTTGAAATGAGACCAGTGCGGTTCGAACATTGTAGGTAATGGATCTTACCCTTTGATAATTCCTGATCTGACTGGAGTGGTTATAGCTGTCTGGTTCTGGCAGGTATGAAGAGCTTTGGGGCGGTAGCGGTGGGGGAATATCCGGACTTCTACGGACCAGCTCGTCCCGTGGGGGGAACGTTTGGGGATGAGCGTAGGATGAGTGACGACGGCCATCGTGGTGTGAAGGGTATCCGTAATGGGAGTTGGTGCACTGGCGCTCTGAGGTGTAGGAACTGGAATAGGAGTCAGGATATGGTGGCATGCCTGGATCTGGAGCGGGGTGATGGGCGTAGCGTGAGTGGACGTGGTGGTGAGGATAAGGATTGCCTGTTGAAATGAGAAAAATGAAGAGTTTTTCCATCTAGAACTGCTTAATGTAATGCATTTTTTCCAAAAATGAGAGTGTTTTGGTACCTGCAGGGTACTGGTTGGATTCATATTGGGCGGAGGGTGGCAGAGGGCCTCTGGTCTCAGAGTAATACAGTTCAGACTGGTGTGGTGAATACATGTGAGGAACTCTAGGCACCGCAGACATGTGCTTCTGTCCCACTGCGCCATCGCCGGCCATCCTGGAGTGGGAATTCATTAGCATCCCTGGTTTCGGGATGGGTTCCAATCTGCAAATCGTGAGATAATGTGCATAAACGCTCTGCAGCCTCACTTTTTTAAAATTAAACAATTCTGACTCACGTTAAAATGTCATGCTTGTTTATTTATTTATATGGCAAGTAGCCATAGAGTAAGCTGGATGATGTATAACAGTGACGTTATGAACTAAAATGATTAAAAATCAATAATTTCAGCTAGTTTATTGAAATGAAGCTGAATTTTAATACTTTAACATTTATTTTTTTTTAAAGTCAAAAGTTTAATTTTTTTCGTTCGATTTGTCATCTAATAATTATATAGTACTATAAATACTAAAATGACTAAAACTGATATAAAAACAAAGCTAAACAGAAATATTTATAAAAAACTAATAAAAAAACGTAAAGCACATAAAATTGCTAAAACTGAAATAAAATAAAGCAAAATAAACAAATAAACTTAAAGCAAAAAAAAAAAAAAAACTGAAAGCAAACCACACATTACAAAATAATATTAAAATAATAAGCACAAAATTGCTAAAAGTAAAATAAAATAACGCAAAACATAAATATAAAAAAACTTTAATAAAAATGATAAAAGCACAATTTCTAAAACTGAATTTCTAAAATAATAAGCACAAAATTGCTAAAACTAAAATAAAATAAAGCAAAATTTAAATATTAAAAAATACTAATAAAAATTATAAAAGCACAAAATTGCTAAAACTGAAATAAAATGAAACAAAATAGAAATATTAAAAAATATTAATAAAAATGATAAAAGCACAATTTCTAAAAAGCAACTAAAATAAAGCTAATTATAAATATTAAAATACCAATAAAATAAAAAGTACACATACAATTGCTAAAACTGAAATAAAAAAAGCTAAATATAAATATTTAAAAAAAAAAAAAAAAATCACAAAATTATTAAAACTGGAATAAAATAAGGTAAAATATAAATATAAAAAAAATACTAATAAAAATAATGAAAGCACAAAATTGTTAAAACTGAAACAAAAGGAAGCAAAATATAAATATTTTAAAAAAATACTAAAACGATAAAAGCACAAAATTGCTCAAATTTAAATGAAGCAAAATATTTTTCAAAATAAGTATTTTTAAATTAAATATTAGCATTTAATTAGTATTAGTATTTAACAAAATATTAGTTTAATATAAATATTAAAATCACAACTTGTTAAAATGAAATAAAATAAATCAAAATATAAATGACAAATAACTAATAAAAGTAATAGAAGCACAAAATTACTAAAACTGAAATAAAATAAAGCAAAATATAAATATAAAACAATACTAATAAAACTGATAAAAGCACATACAATTACTAAAATAAATTGCTGCTACTACTGCTGTTATAATTATTATATTAATACTATAATAATAATTAAAAGACATTTATTATTTTCCAAACACTGGTTTATTTTATCTATCTTGTCTATTTCTTCATTATTTAAAAGTATTAACAGTTACTAAATCATAAAATATATTAAAAAGTCAGATTTTACCATTTATTCACAATATAATATCGATTTATTTCCCGTCGCCAATAAATAAATAAATAAATAAACAAACAAACAAACTCACAAGTTTGGAGGTGAGCCAGGTGCACTGAGGCTCCCAGAGTCCTTCTTGTCCGGTTTGTGTGTTGGGTCATATGACTGGTCCGGGCCTCTGGAAACCAGGTGGGCCAAAGTGGAGTCGGTTCCTGATGCTAGGATGGCGTTAGTGATGGAGGAGGGTTTGCGTGGGAGTCCCTCTATGGGCGGCCCGTCGTCAGACAACAGACCAGCACCGAGGTCCATCTCGTTCAGCTGGGTCAGGGACTGGCTGAGCTGTCGCCTCATTCCCATTCGTTTATTCATCTTGCGGTACCTGTCGTCAGAGAAGAGGTGGTGAGGCTAATTCTTATTATACTTTAAATTTAAAGTTTCGTTGCGGTCTATGGAGCGTCAGAAAGCTCTTAGATCAAAAATATTTTAATTTGTGCTCCAAAAATGAACGAAGGTCTTGTGGGTTTGGAACAACATGAGGGTGAGCAATTAATGACAGAATTTTCATTTTTGGGTGAACTATTTCTTTAATGTACTTTAAGTGCTGCTTACTTTTCAAGCTCTTCCTGAGAGTGAGCGAAGGTGCAACTTGCTCCACGAGGACAGCCGCCTTTTTGTTTCATGTCCCGACACATGTAGGTCTTGTATTTGCTGTGCTGAGGTGGCTGTGGACAGGAAGTGAGATTTGCTTATTCATCTCTGTGCAAGTTATTTGAACAACCTAATTTAATAAATAAATAAATAAATAAAGCTAAATAAAAAAAAATTAAAAAAAAAAAAAACACAAAACAAACAAAAAAAAAAAATTGACAAAATGACAAAGTTTGAACTGAACTGAAAATATAAAAATCAAAGCAATAAAAAAAAACAATAAAAATATAAGCTATTTATATTAATAAATACTATAATAGAATATAAATATTAAAATATATCTGATGTATAGATAATTAGTAAGTAAACAAATAAATACATTCTTTCTGAAAACTTGTCAAAAACCATAAGGCTATTTTGATTAATTATTTGATTATGTCATCATAATTTAACATTTTGATCAATTATTATTATTTATAGCGGTTAAATATGAGTATGTTAAAAAGTTTGTGATCTGGTACATTAAAGCAAATAAATTGAAGCTAAACGTTTATTTATTTATTTATTTACAAACAACAGACAAAGCAAACTTGAACTGAAAATATAAAAGCGTTAATTTAATTTAAATTTTAAATATTAATACTTACAAAATTTCATTATTACCAAAAAACAACTGTAAAAATAACAATGCATATATAAACAAATTATAAATGAAGTGCTACTACTACTACTACTATTATAAATAATAAAAATAAATAAATAAAATAACACATAAAAATAGAAATTAAAGAAATATGCTTAACTCTTTTCATTATTCAAATACTGGGCATAAATTGTTATTAAATTTAATAAACTATTTTAATAAATTATTTAAAACTAAGTATTAAAAATTATATTTCATGGCAACCGATCTGTTGCTGTTGCTGAGCACTTCATTTCTGCATAAATTAATGCTAATAAATTAAAGCTAAACAGAAATATACAAAGCAAGTTTCTTAAGATGAAATTAAAATTAAAACAAAATTTAAAACTAATTGAAAATAATTAATAAATTAATAAAAAAGTGCTGCTGCTGCCACTATTATGCTACTATTATTAATAAATAAATAAATAAATAAATATCTTTTTTTTTTTTATGAACACTGGTCTTAAATCGTAAGAATTTTTTTTTATTATTATTTTAATCAACTACTTTAATAAATTATTTATAAAACACATATAAAACAAAGCACAAACTTTCTGAAACTTTGAAAATAAAATATATAGATAATTTAAAATAATAATAATATACTACAATAGAATATAATTAACACTAAAACAACATGTATAACCAATTAGTCATTATCACAAAAAACAAAAACACACTGAAGGAAAGGAAGGACGGAAGGAAGGAAGAAAGCCTTCCATTATTCTTTCAAAACACTGGTCATAAATCTCGAGACTATTTTGACATTCTTTTAATCAACTATTTTAATAAATTATTTAAAACCATTAAATATTCAAAAATGAATATTTTATGCCTGCAATCTGGTTACCGACCTGCTGCTGATCGCCTCCTTTCTTGCTGTGGTTCTGGATGAAATCCACCAAGCCGTGAACAACGGTCCGCACCGCTTCCAGCCCTTTGGCTAGCTGCTCCCATGTGGGCGCAGGGGCGTCTGTTAGTGCCAAAACACAGGTGTGAAAATTCAAGCCTTTATGTCTTAATGAATGGCTGTATTGACAAACATGTGAATGGAGTATGCCGACGGACCTGGGCTGGGGTCGATGTCGGCCAGCAGCTCCAGATGGGGTCTGAGACGGTTGAGATTGGCTGGATCTCCGGTTCTCTGCAGGGCAATGGTGAGTTCCTGCACGCTCTGAGCAAAGGATGCTGGTGTCTGCAACTGAAACACACAAAGCCACATATACACATACTTCACATACCAGAAGACAAAATCAACATGTTGTGATGCACGACGTGACGTTCGCTACACGCTAAATGCGTTCTCTACGCAGGGAGGAGTGTTGCTGGAGAATTTAAACACGTAACACTTTGTCATACTTTTTTACCTTTTATTGCAAACATGCCTTAAAAAAAAACTACAACACCACCTAGTGAAATCTTGAAATAATACCCAGGAAAATGATCTGAAGAGGTTCAATGTGTATTGCCCAAAAGGCACTTCAAACAATTATTTCTTAAGGTATTTATATACGTACCTTGTCTATGATGGACTGCATGTGAGATTTGTGCGACTGGTCGCCGTACAGTAGAGATGACCACTGGTCAGGGGCGATACGCAGGCCGCCCTCCATCGCGATCTGAACGATCTGAGAGTCGTGTTCCCTCCGAAGAGCCTCATAGGTGCGAAACTCCTCCTTCAGCTGCATCAAGGAGGAATCCTCGTCACGCTTGGTCACCTGAGATTAAACAAAATTTGATTTTTAATACAAATAAATGCATGTATGCATTTTTTTATATATATATTTTGCATTTGTTACTAATACTGTATACATTACCAGTCAGTAGTTTTTTTTTTTTTTCTTCTGCTCAGCAAGCCTGCATTTATTTGATCCAAAATACAGCAAAAGCAGTAATATTGTGAAATATTTTTACTATTTGAAATAACTGCTTTCTATTTGAATAATTTTTGAAAATCTAATTTATTCCTGTAATCAAAGCTACATTTTCAGCATCATTACTCCAGTCTTAAGTGTTACATGATTTTTCGGAAATCATTCTAATATTCAAATTTGCTGTTCAAGAAAATTTTTGTATCAATATTATCATCAATATTTAAAACAGTTGCGTACTTATCGGGATTCTTTGAATAGAAAGATCCAAAGATCAGCATTTATAAAAAATATAAATAATAAAAAAAACTGATAAATAAAAATAAAAAGCTTTTGTAACACACTATACAATCGAAAAGCTTGAAGTCAGTATAATTTTTTTTGTTTGTTTGTTGTTTTTTTGGCAAAATTATAGAAATTAATACTTCTATTTAGCATGGACGCTTTAAATTGATAAAGACATTTATAAGGTTATAAAAGATTTAAATTTCAGATAAATGCTGTTTTTCTGAATTTTCTGAAAATAACTCATCTGTTTTTGAGCAGCAAATCAGAATATTAGAATGATTTCTGAAGGATCATGTGACTGGAGTAATGATGCTAAAAATTCTGCTTTAAAAATCACAGGAATAAATTACATTTTAAAATGCATTCAAATAGAAAGCAGTTATTTTAAATAGTAAAAATATTTCAAAATTTTAGTTTTTTTTTTCTGTACTTTACATCAAATAAATGCAGGCTTGGTGAGCAGAAGAGACTTCTTCAAATATAAAATCTTACTGTTAAACTTTTGACTGGTAGTGTTTTTTTGTTTTGTTTTTTTTCAATTAAAATGATCTATTTTTAAATATTTTTTAAATCTATATATTAATATTCAGCTGACATCAGATTGATTTATTTTTAACTGTAATTTAATATAAATGCATTTTTTTCTATATATATTACAATATATTTTATTATATAAAATTTTTAGACAATATTGAAGTTACAACAAAAATGCTATACAATAAAATTGTATACTTCCATATGAAATTTTTATTTATATGATATTAGGGGTGGGCGATATGACCAAAATCTTAACCATAAATATATCAAAACTTATTTTTTGATTAGTAATATGCATTGCCAAGATCTTCATTTTGACAACTTTAAAGGTTATTTTCTTAACATTTAATTTTTTTTTTTTTTTTTTTTTTTCAGATTCTTGATTTTCAAATAGTTGACAAAATATTATCCTATCCTATCCATACTCTCACACATTCAGCTTTCAGATGATGTATAAATCTCAATTTCAAAAAATTGACCCTTGTGACTGGTTCTGTGGTCCAGGGTCACATATTTCTTCTTATTAAAGTTACAAAAGTGATTTATTAAAAAGCATTGAAAGATTTTTCTCTCTTTTGTTGTCTGATTAACATGAATGACTGACAGCAGGAATATTAGACTGCTGTCACTCTAAGAGCTGCCCGCATCCAATATACTGTTACATGTGTGCTTTCTTTCTCAGCTGTTTGCTGTCACTTAACACCTAAATTACTGTTTACAAGGATACTTGCAAAGACAAGCATTTTGACACATACAAGTGTGTTTTTAATGGTTTAAGGCCTATAAAGCGGCAAAACTTCGTTCAATACTACCGCACTCTATGAACATGCGCAAATAAAGCATGATGAGTTCTTTCACTGCTGATTGCATTTGAACGGCTTAAAAATCACTTGTTTTTAAACCGAAATGCTTAAAAACGCATGTAAACTGAGTTTTCGTGACCACGTAGCACAGCAATGTCACGTGTAACAGCAATAGAGATGATAGTTCAAAACAGCTTTCTACCAGTTGTTATTGTTGTTACCTAAATGATAAACATTTGAATGGGGTCATTTGTAGAATTCAAGTGTTATTTTCTCTTACGCACTATATGTAAATGTCTTTTATGTGAAATATCTTATTCAGGTCAGTATTTTGCTAAAATAATTAACATTTTGCAGATTCTGCAAGGTGTATGTAAACTTTTGACTTCAACTATATAATAAATAAAGGCACCTTAAAGCAGGAGGCCCTGTAGAGGAGCTGCACCACGTGTCCTATGCTGGTTTTTGAGGCCTGAGGAAAACGTGGTTCGAGTCTCTGGACGACAAACAGGACCAGAACCTTCCGCGAGAGGGCTGAGCCATCTTCCAGAGCAAGCAGGACCAGCTTCAGTGCTTCTTCCTGCATAGCTGTTGGGTGAAAACCAATTTTTGTTACAGCCCCAAATAACAATAGACAGACTGCTATCGTGTTATGGTGGTGAAATCTTACCAGGGCCGAGAAACTGGCAGCCTCGGGCTCTGACGGCGGCCCACAGGTTGGAGGAGAGCTGCTGGGGGTTCTGGTGCTGGAGGATGAGCTCAGTGACGGTACGTTCACCCAGAGAGCGAGCCGCCCGCATGGCCCGGATGCGGCCCTCCTCTTCTACCAGCTGGCAGTGCACCAGAGTCACCAGCTTCCTCTGCATGGGTCTGCTGAGAACGCTCTGAGCGGCGCCATTCAGCCCTGCACCTGCATGGATCAACAGCAACAAGAAACAAACGTTAACTGAGCCTTTTCACGGATTGCTGATTAACATGAGGGATGATGAATCAAACCACAGAGCATATGCTAAGGACATAAAACAAGAATGACTTGTTAGTTATCTATGCAATTAAGAAAACAGAAAATAAAAAAAATCTGTAAAAAACAAAAATGACGAATTAAATAAAATATTATAAATCAAATAAATAAAATATTTTTTGTGATGCAATTGCAGTCCAATTATGATAAAGCATTTGCTAATGACAAACAAAGTTGAATTTTTAGATATCTGCACAATTAAAAAAAAAAAAAAAATAAATAAAAATGAAACAAAATTAAATTAAAAGGTCATAATAAGGATTAAAATAAAAAAGAAAATATTACATTTTTAAAATACTAAAATGGTTTCATTATCTATTAATTAGTGTATTTGTAAATGTATTTTTCATGTGTTTTATTATCTATTAAAATACATTTAATTTTAAAATTGCATTTTTTTAAATATTTTTATATATTTATATTTTATTATATTTTTAAAATATTACTTTTTTTTTTTTGGTTGCAACTGAAGTTCATATATATATATATATATATACACATACACACACACACATATAAAAATTCAGTATTATAATGTTTTATTTATTATTATTATTATCAATTAATTAGTGTATATTTTAAAATGTATTTTTAAATTAATGTTTTCATTTATTTTTATTATCTATTATAAAAATACATTTAATTTTAAAATTGCATTTAAATAAATAACAAAAATTACCCCAAAATTAATATTTTTATACATTTATATTGTATTATATTTTTTAAATATTACAATTTTTTTTGTTCCTTTTAGAGTCCAATTCTGATATCTTGATGCGTTTGAGGTACAAATGTTTATAATTAATCACTGAAAAACCTTAAAGCAAATGCCAAGAATGATAAACATAATGAATTGTTTGGTATTCAAACAGTTGAAAAATAAATAAATAAATAAATAATTAAAAAAAAAAAAAACAATAAAAAAAAAAACTAGAAAATATTATATGCAATCCCAATCCAATTTTATGATATTTGACCGTTTATGAATTTTAAAAAGCTTAAGTTAAGGATGATGAACAGGGTGAATTAAGTAACCAAACAATTAAAAAAAAAACCCTAATTAATAGGTAATAAATAAATAAATTTAAAAAAAAATTAAAATTTATATACATAAATATATATATTTATATGTTCTTTTTTTATTTATTTATTTATTTTTTTTATTTATCTCAATTTTTTTATCATTTACATTTCTTTTTTATTAGCTATTAATTTGTTTTTTTCTTTATTTTTAATGTATTTTTATTGTAAAAAAAAGTATTATATAAAATATATTAAAATATAGTAATAATAACAATAATTATATATATATATATGTGTGTGTGTGTGTGTGTGTGTGTGTATGTATGTATATATATATATATATATATATACACACACACACACACACACATACTAAGAAATGCTAAATGACGTACTAAATAAACATAAAAAATAATAAATATATAAAATATAATAATAAAATCTTAAAACAATAAGAAATAAAATATTATATTTAAAAAAAAAAATCTTTTTGCAGTGCAACTGAATTCCAATTAGAATATCTTGTTGCATTTTTTGACATTTATGATGAATCACTTAAAAAAAAAGGGGTCATGTAAAACAGCAGGGACCTCTGGTGTTGCTCAGGGGTTTGAGATAAAGAGCCAGGTCCTCCACACATGTGCGCGACTCCTCATAGTGCTTGACGTCCTCTGCAGCTGTCAGTAGGGTGACGGGGGAAGGTTTGGGAACCTGCAGGAGAAAACACAACATTGTCTGTTACCATACCACAGATAGTTCTCATCTACAGAGCTTTGATGGCATTCTTCACATAACAAGCCATCATCATCTGATGGTAGAAGAGTCTGTTCACACCCACAGACTCTCATAACAACATGTGATTTATCATCAAAAACAAAGAGAGGAATGAATGTTTTGACCACAGAGGGCACCGTCATTTGGGCTGTCATGCGTGTGAGGTTTGGATGATTCACGGGCATATAAATAACAGCATTTGCATATTGACCAAAGTTTTAGAACTTTAAAATGAATAATAAAATTCAGAATATTAAGAAATCTATTTTTATGGAACCCATCCCATCTAATGTAATATAAAATACAATATTAGTAGTAAGAAATATTTAGCCATTATATTTTACAATAGTAATACATTTATGCACTAGTTTTTGTTTTTATTTTAAAGGTGGTCACTCATGAATTAATTCAGTTGATTTTCTGCATGTGGATGATAGTTTAAAACCATGCAGCTTATCTTCACCTCATTTGCTTTGTGTGAAAACCTGCGTCGACCCAAAATATCTGCAATTTCGCAAACCGTGGCATTTTTGTATTAAATTCCTTTATTTAAATGCAGTACCAAATGACTGCAGTCATCTGAAATAATCACGTCTAGACCATTATGTAATATTTGCGACAGTCATACCTATCACCGCGTGCACAGAATGTAGAAGTATTTTTACAGACAACGCTGGGAATGACTGGCAGATGTTGATTCAACTTCCTGGTTCTCTACAGGCCGTGTGAGTGAGGAAGCAATGCGTTTTACAGCCTGCTGTCAAGCAGTCACACGCTTCTATGTGTCACATCAAGCCTGAAATCCAACCAGACCGGAACGATCGCAAGCTGATCTTCAGAAACCTGACGCCCTGAGCTCCACCTCTCACGCTGTGCTTGACGTGTGCTACTTGATTCAGGTACAAGTGGATGCGGTAAACGTGGTAATAAACACACTAAAGTACATCAGTGCGGCCTGGTGTTTTTGGCTGGTTGCCTCACGTTTCGATTGTCATCATGGTCATTTGAAAAGGAAAAAAAATGCATTGTTTGAGTGACAAGGAACCACTGTAGTTTTACTTCCTCATCCTTATTTAGATTGAGGCTAGGGTGGGGGCCACAACTTCATCCATATATGGAAAACAAAGTCAATAAAAATAAATGTGTTTGGTACAGAATGAAACAATGTGCACTGGGCCGTCACGTACAGGTGCTTTTTAAGGTGTGCTCACATTTACGGTTTGTGACCACTGAGTAACAGAAAGCTGCTTGGTTTAAAAGTGGCAGCTGTGTTTCATACATTGCTACGCTACTAACAATGGACTTTTTTGAACATTTTGGTAACATGACTGCACCTTTAAGACTTCAATTACGCAACATTCAAAATGCATTTTTATTACCATACCTAATTTGAGACTAATTTAGAAAACATCAATTTTGCAGAACATTTTTGTGTAAGTTAATGTTGTTACTTTTCGTTACTATTTTACAAATAAAATAACATTAAAAATCAGGGCTGTCACAAATCCATGATTAAATTCGAGTACTCGATTATACAAAATCTTCGATTACATTGCACTGTAAAGTGTAATCCGATTACTCGATTAATCGTCAAATTAATCGACGATTACTCGACTACCAAAATAATCGTTAGAGACAGCCTTAAATAAAATATTGTTTTGTTAATGAAAACAAGCAAAATCCAGTAGTTTTATTAGGAATACACATAATTAGCAGTTTCGTGTTGAGATGAAAAGTTTCGTGTGCAGATTTCGCTCAAGATCAAGTTGATTACGCAAATTCGCCGCACCGACTGACAGAAAGCTGCTTATTTTTCAATATTGTTAACGAAAACTATTTTACAACTAAAATAACATAATAAATTAGGGCTGTCAAGATTCCTTGATTAAATTCGACTACTCGATTATACAAAATCCTCAATTATATTGCGCTGTAAAGTGTAATCCGATAACTCGATTAATCGTCAGATTAATTAACGAATACTCAACTACCAAAATAATCGTTAGTGACAGCCCTAAATAAAATATTGTTTTGTTAATGAAAATAGACAAAATCCAGCAGTTTCGTGTTAAGATTAAAAGTTTTCTGTCCAGATTTCATAACTGGTTCAAATTGATTACACAAACTTGCCGCACTGACTGACAGAAAGCTGCTTATTTTTCGTTATTGTTAACAAAAACTATTTTACAACTAAAATAACAAAATATTAAGATTGCGCTGCAAAGTGTAATCTGATTACTCAAATAACTGTCAGAATAATCAACCGATTACTCGATTATCAAAATAATTGTTAGTGACAGCCCTAATTAAAATAATTTTTTGTTAATGAAAATAGGTGAAATTCAGAGTTTCAATAGGAATACAGATAATTAGCAGTTTCGTGTTAAGTTTCCTGTGCAGATTTCGCAATTGGTTCACGTTGATTCCGAAATTCACTGCACTGACTAACGGAACTCACGCACATTCGCTGCACTGACTAGTAGAAAACTGCTTTGTTTGAAAGCTACGTCTTTGTGAGCTGTACTTCATATATTGCATGTATTGACAGTAGATCTTGCTTGCCACGAAATTTTGTTGAAAATTTTGCCAATGTGACCTTTGGTTCATGGCGTTTGAGTAAAGGTCCTTGAGTCCAAAATTCTCGTCTGAAATTTTCATGTTCACAAACTGCCTCAGAAGGTTCGTCCGTCATAAAAAAAAAAAAAAAATTATTGTTCGGGTTTAATTTTCACATGAAAATTTTGGACTCAGTATGCAGACCTTAAAGCCTTGTCCACACAAATACGTTTTCATTTGAAATACGTTTTCATCTTCATATGTATCGCCACAGTGACGTTTATGAGGTTTTATGCATGTGCAGCAAGGTGAATTTTGCGTTTTCCTAAATTTGTGAGCTTTCCACATTCCACATCCAGCCGCTTAAAGAGGCTAGTGTAGACGGAGAGCATTCATTGAGCTGTGCATCATACATCTACCTGCTCTATTGACAGTAGATCTTTTTTTTTTGCTGAAAAATCTTGCAAATTTGACCACACGTTTAGACTCACCTGTCCGCCGACGAGCTGCAACAGGGCCGTGTTGACGGGCAGCTGCTCGATGTCCGTGCTGATGGTGGTCTGGTCGAACGGGCAGGCCTTGCGGTGCAATTTGTTCAGGCACATTTTGCACACGGTGTGGCCGCAGCCCAAGCTGATGGGCTTGCGGTGGCTCTCCTCGAAGGTTTGTGTGCAGATGGGACACAACAGAAACTCTGTCCATTGCGGGGCTTGTACGGGCATTGTAGCGAAGCGCGGGCTGTGATGCACCGGTCCCCAAGATCTTCTCTTATTGCTGCATTTGTGTCTATGTGCGTTTTGCGTAAAACAATATGACAGTAAGTCCTAAAGGTTCCACTGGAACCGAGAAAGCTCTTCCAAAGATCACAGTTCTTAAATATTTCCTGGCATTGTGGGTGTTCAGCACATAGTGTGAAAAACATAACCTGCAAGACAAAGAAAAAACAAACAATAAATAAATAACTCATCTGAAAAATGAAAAAAAAAAAAAAAACTAACAATGAAAGAAAAAATCTAAAAAGGCCAAACTGCAAATAAAACTAATGAACTTCATAAACTGCTCAATCTTTTTACATAAATTAAACAAAATGACATCATAAAATTCCACTTCCAGAACAACAATTTACAGATAATTTACTCACCCCCTTGTCATCCAAGATGTTCATGTCTTTCTTTCTTCATTCATAAAGAAATTATGTTTTTTGAGGAAAACATTTCAGCATTTTTCTCCATATAGTGGACTTCTATGGTGCCCCGATTCTGAACTTCCAAAATGCAGTTTAAATGCAGCTTCAAACGATCCCAGCTAGACAAGAAGGGTCTTGTCTAGCGAAACGATCAGTTATTTTCATAAAAATAATACAATTTATATACTTTTTAATGTCAAACGCTCATCTCGTCTTGCTTATCCCGACCTCTGTTTTTGTTCCAGTTCATGTCAGTTAGGGTATGTCGAAAAACCCCCATCTCATGTTCTCCCTCAACTTCAAAATCATCCTATATCGCTGTTTTACCTTTTTTGTTAAGGGTGTTTGATCTTCTTTGCATGTTCACTTTGTAAAGACTGTGTCAGTACTTCTGCAGCGATGTAGGATGAGGATTTTGAAATGATTTTATGAAGTTGAGGGAGAAAATACGATTGGAGTTTTTCGACATACCCTAACTGTCACGAACCACAATACACAGAGTTCAACGAGAGAAAGACAAGACGAGCGTTTAAGACTGAAAAGTATTTAAATTGTATCTTTTCTTTAATGAAAATAATCCATTGTTTTGCTAGATAAGACCGTTCTTCCTCTGCTGGGATCGTTTACAGCCGCATTTGGGATCGTTTGAAGTCGCATTTAAACTGTGTTTTGGAAGTTCAAAATCGGGGCACCATATCAGTCCATTATATGAAGAAAATCCTGAAATGTTTTCCCCAAAAAACATAATTTCTTAACGACTGAAGAAAGAAAGACTTGAACATCTTAGATGACAAGGGGGTGAGTACATCATCTGTAAACTGCTGTTCTGAAAGTGGACTTCTCCTTTAATAAAACATGCATTTAAATAATGACTGTTTACAAAAATTTGTTCCACAAAAACATTTTCACTTGGCCACACTTAGAGTTTGACATCCTTTAAACAGCTCTTTTGTTGAAAAATAAAAACCACACACAAAACCAATATGAACACAAACACTAGTGAATAAAAACACATGACTCATTTCTTTTTTTCCATTTTCGTCATCTTATCGCTTTGACGAGTACAGCAGGCTTATTTTGGTATCAAAGATACCAACCAAGCAGGATCTTTTGGCCTCAGCCAGACAAAGCCTCTCCAGCTCGACAACATAAGCTCTGTGAAACATTCAGTCCAGGCCGGGAAGTCCAGAACAGCAGCAATAACCTGACTCATCATTTATTACAGCTACGTCTGTGTACCCTACTTTAAAGCTGCCCGAAATAGGCATTATATAACCAAAACAACACCTCCACAACACAAAAACGAGGGGATTTCAAATGACTAATTATGAGTAAAGTGCAATTCCTTTGACCGCTCCAGCGGGAGACATAACAAGGAAGCGTTTCAACTCAAATCAGGTTACGAGTCCTGATCTCTGACTCATCTGACAAACAAAATCAACGTGTTTTCAGGAGCAGGAAGCCAGGAATTCTGACCTAAAGGGAACAGAAACATGAGCCATAACAAAGAGCGCAGTTTCCATCACATGCACGGGAGATGCACACTCATGCATTGATGACAAAAGGAAGCTGAAAACAAAATCATAGGATGAAATCGAACACCTGTTTCCTTTCTAAATGTCACAAAATCAGCACTGAGAACTGTTTAGATTTCCAACCAACAGCCAAGAATGCTAGTTTAGTTGTCATGTGCCAGTCATGTGCTTAATAATAATAATAATAATAATAAATAATAAATAAAAGAATTAACAAAGTAATATAAATAAAGCTATATTACAATAAAAAACAGTAATAATTAAACAATTTATATATAAAAACGCATTGTCTTACCTAACAAGTGCATGTATATGTAACATTCAAATACGTGCTGTTATCTTCAGCAGTCTCCCATGCAACTAAGGTACTTCCTCTTGTGGCGGCCATCAAAAGCACCGTTTTACACAGGCACACCCACGTTTTCTTTCTATGTCATAAATTGTTTCACTGGTACAAGGATTTCTCAGTAACTATAATTAAGATTGGTGGGTGTTCGACAAAAGGGGAACCTCTGTGGTGTGGGATAACTATATATAGAACTTTCTCTTTATAGATATATTAAAAAATAGAAAGTATTTTTTATTTTAATTATTTTAATTTATTTTTAGATTTTTTTTTTATAATTTTATAATATTTATTCACATTAATACAAAATGATAAATACAATTTTATGTTAAAAAATAAATATGAAATGCAATATAAAATTAAAAACAAATGTTTCTCAAATAAAACATATACATACATATATATTTAAAAGAAAATGAAATATTTAGATATCTTTTTTTATTTTAATCATTTTATTTGTATAATATTTGTATAATTTTATATTTTTTTAGAAGTTAATAAAAATCTTAAATGTTTAAATGTTAAAAAAATTAAATGTTATATATGTAATATATATAAAAAATATTTAAGAAATGGGTTTTAAACAAAACACACATGCAAACAAATACACACACACACACATATATATATATATATATATTAATGTTATATATAGAAAATATTTACAAATGGATTTCGAACACATTAAAAAATAAAATATATATAAAAAAATAAGAGTAAATACTTATATTTTTTTATTTAATAATTTCAGTTGTAGATTTAATTTAATATTTATTTAAATGTTAATAAAAACGTTAAATAAAACTTTAAATTAATTTAAAATTTTCTATAAAATATTTAAAAAATGGATTTTAAACAACGCACACACTTAAAAATGAAATATTTATATTACATTTTTATTTTGTTTTATTTTTATAATTTTTTTTTAGAATTGTATCATATTTAAATGTTAATAAAATGTTAAATAATATTTTAATTGTTAAACAATTAAATATAAAATGTAATGTAAAATATTTAAAAAACTGATTTTAAGTAACACACAGGCAAAATAAATATTTATATATTAATTCTGATTAATTTTAGTTTTTATAATATTTTTATAATTTTAGAATATTTATTTAAATGTTAATAAAAATGTTAAATATTTGAAATGTTAAAAAGTAAATATAAAATGTAACACATGAAGAGCTTATTTGCAAAATCGAATAACTCTTTTTGTTTTTTCTATATGTTTTTAATTGTCAAAAAACTTTTTTATTGTTATCATGTTTTTGTGTTTTATGTTAGTTAGCCTTTTTAAAGTTACTTTTACTTGATCAAAATAACCCAACTGCAATTTGATTGGAATGCACCATGAAAAAACACGATTTTTGAAAATTGTTAAAAACCGAGATCTGTTTTTGCAAATGAACTCTTCAGAAGATATTTATACATGCGCACCAGGAAGTACAATATGTCAGTGTGTACTTCCTAGCATCTCCATACAAACAAACAATTGTATAATCATGACTTGCAGACCTGTTTGTCAACTACATGTGACTAATTTAAAGCCAGTAGTATTTAATGTGTATCATAAAGGTCATGAACATGCCTGACATTCAAGTTTGTGATTTTGAAAAGATGAATATTTTCAGATGCCAGTGCAGTCATGGAAAAAATGACCTGGGTTCAAAGCATGCCGAGACTTATCTCTTGCCCTCTGCCTATTGGAAACCCCCTAAAGAAGGCTAACAGTGATTTTCAAGCCTCACTTAATTATCCAGCAGTGCTTAATTACACAACTCATCGTGATCTAACAATATATAAACCCCATCCTATTTAATCGGTGCCAGGAAAAAGACAATAAGCACGTGTGCATCACCACATTTCTTTTGGATTTAGCAACCAAATGATGTAAATCAAAAATGTAATTATTAAAACGTATCCCTAAGAAATGCCTAGTCAAACGACTTCTTGAGAAAATCCTTTTTCTGTGTGAAAATGTTTGCATAATATCAAGCCTACAGGACAGGAAAGAGAGACAAAGCCCTTTGGCTTGAATCGGATCTAGCTGGATATATAATAAAACACTCGCTTTAATTTGTAAATATTAATATTATTTCATACCTACTCGTTTATCCATCCAAGTGCCACAGGATGATGAAGAAACAATACTTGTTTAAAAGCTCAAAACGTCAAATTGTTATGCTACTCGGCTAGCAGGTTAACCAACAGCCATTATTAGACAAAAAACAAACAAAAGCAAAATAAACACATTGCTAAGCCTTACCAAGTACCACTATTACACGTTTTCTACAAATAAACAACCCTACAACATCCAAGCGAATATAAATGCGCGTTTGGACCGTTTAAACCGATTTGAAATTTGAATATTAAACAGCTAGCCGGTGTGCTAACAAAACAAAGCTTGTAGCTTTCAGCTAAACGTCATTTGTTAAGTTCAAACGCTTGTTTAGCCAATCCCTTGGTGTTTGAAGTAACATTTTGCTATGTTAAACACTTAAAAACCATAAAACTTACCTCTAACTGATGATAAAATATATACTTAGTGAACAAGAATGTGCTCGAGCGCGTTAGCGTGAATGCTAACGTAAACGTTACGCCGGTTGATGCATCTGAGATAACGCTTACAACGCTCGTTTGTAATATTTTTAAGCGGTTCATTGAAAACACACACGTTTTTAACAACACCCATTGCAGAAATGTCAATTTTAGTATTTTAGATGTAATTCAAACTAGTTTCTAAGCTACGGGCTCTACGCATTGTTTCAGCCTTTACATACGGCGGGTATATAAATACATTAAAAAACGAAACCTACAATAAACCTACATTACATGAGCAGTACTACAACATGTACTCACAATATTTGGTTCAGCTCAATCTTCACAGAAGAAGGGCGAGTTTCGCCTGCTGCTGTAATGAAAGTTTCTTTGGACTGACTGCCTGAGTCTCAAAGCTCAAGCGAGAGAAGTCCAGGATTGCGCAACCCGGAGATCATCCACACACCAAGATGGTATCCTGCACGCAGTCGAGTCCTAAACTTACCTAGACAGCACTGATGATGTCCAAAATGCAGTTTGAAGACAAACAGCAGCGTAATACGTTTCAAAACTCAGCCCGTCAGTGTTAAACCTATTTTTAGTGAAGATTGAGGAGGAACTCAAGGTGTTGTTTGTGTCTGAGCTTTTGTCTATATTCACAACCACGTACGTTTAGAAGTCACTACTGTGAATCCAACACGCTCCAGTGCAGTTGTTAAGACAGTCCAAGTAATGTTTAGTGTATTGGTATGCAGTTTCTGGGTGGTTATATACTGTAGCCCAAGTCAAAAGATCTTGCCTCTCTTAAGATACCATTATGTAAATCTTATGCAGTTTTGACACTGGGTGTGTTTGGCAAGTCAAATATTTACCTAATAATTAGTTAACAAATGTTTGACATGTTTAGATATCCTTAATGAGAAACAAAGTGAAAATGTTATATAAAAGAATGTCATTTAATTATGAGACACATACATGAAGTCATTAAAAAAAACATACAAAACACAACAGGATAAAAACTCAAGGAGTAGTTCTCCCTCTGAAATTGTAGAGTTAAGTAATGCCATGAATAAGAGTTTAAATGAGTAAAACGAAAACAATTCTGCCTTTAAGCGAGTCACTTCATACTAGGCTTAGTACAAATACTTAGCATGTACATGACACATGAGGAGTCATCAGGTAAACATTTAAAAACTTCCATGTAAAAGGAAATAACATTAAGGTGACGAGACGAAAAGTTACAGATGATAAAACATTTAAAATCTTTCAAAGAATGTTAAATCATCTTATACTTTGTAAACAAACAATGGAAGACAGATCTTTGAGAATTAGTGGCGAGTCTTTGGAAAACCCCTGTGAGGCATTTTAGAAGAGCTTGGGGAGCTGGCGTAACCTACTCAGATCCAGGAAATTTCCCACTGATCCCTCAGACTCTGTGACTTCCTGCGTCCTCTGGTTTTCTGTTAGCGAGGACCTACGTTGACTCTCACCTTTCTTAGCATTGTTCTCCTTCTCTGGGTTTGTCCTGCCATGCATAAGCAGTTGCATTTTGGGCCGCAAGTCTCTGATTATCTGCTCTTGAGACTCAACGTTGAGATTTGCGACTGGTTTGTTTATAATGTTTTTAAGAACCGTCTTGCTCTGGTCTTTAACGCTCACGTTCTTGGACGTTTCGTGCTGGACTGAACACCCAAGAGCTGAGTCTACCAGGACTGCGTCCTCTTGCTCTTCCTCGCTGCTGTTTCCTCCTTCAATGAGTCCGTATTTCTTCATGTACTTACAGGTTGCTAGAGACATGTTGCTGGGGGACAGTATACTAAGTCCGACGCTGCTTTTTTCCACAGCGGGTCTTTTTAGGAGAATCGAGCTGGGGTCTGGATGTTGACTGCCTAGTGAGAGTCTTGACAGTTGCGAGTCGCTTAGGTACTTGAGTGCAATGGCATTAGCCTCAAGGCTAAGGTCTACACTGCCGCTTGGTGCCCAAATGCTGGTGCCCATTGGTTCAGAAAGAGCTAGTCTTGGAATCACCGCCTCTGGGTTAATGCACGCAAGAGTACTGAAAAGAAAAACTATGTTAGGAACAAGAATTTTAATAACAGCTTTGATAAAACCATTCATCTTGACTGCGTCTTTACCTGGCACTTTCCACAGTTGCACGTGTCGTCCTTCCCTGGGCAGACTCTAAGTCTACATTCACCCCGAACTGTTGGAGTTGTCTTAATGTTGCACTTAAGACACGATCCTGTTCTGGTGGACTGGATCTGTGCTTTGTTTTTTGAGTTTGGGGTATGGAAGATGTTGGTGATTTCTTTGACTGATGACTTACAGGGGACAGACTGTGTCTGTTTGGGACACTCTCTGGATCTCGCTCTACCTTTTCGTCCACCACTGCAGAGTCTTGCAGACGACTTTGTACCTGACCCTGCAGCAGGAATTGAGTCATATTGTTGGTTTGAACAGTCATAATGCATCAATTTCTAATGAAAGGCTTAGTTAACTTCCAGAATAGAAATTTCCTGATAATTTACTCACCCCCCATGTTATCCAAGATCATGTCTGTGTTTCTTCAGTTGAAAAGAAATTAAGGTTTTTGAGGAAAACATTCAAGGACTTTTATCCATATAGTGGACTTTAATGGGGATTAATGGGTTGAAGGTCCAAAATGCAGTTTCAATGCAGCTTCAAAGGACTCTACATGATCCCAGCCAAGAAATAAGGGTCTTATCTATCAAAACAATCAGTAATTTTTATACTTTTTAACTGTAATTGCTCAACTTGCACTAGCTCTGCGATGCGCATCTGAGACTTCACGCATTATGTAATCATGCATAGTTAGTTCTTTGTCTGTGTACTTCGGTTTAAAAAGGTAGGGTAGAGCGAAAAACTCCATCTCATTTTCTCCTCCAATTTCAAATCGTCCAACGTCGTTGCTTTACCTTTTTTTGTAAAGGGCATCTGACTTTCTTTGCATGTTCGCTTTGTCAACACTGGATTGGCACTTCCGGCTATGTCATGAGTAACCATTCCAAGTTAAGCTAGTGCAAGATGAGCATTTGTGGTTAAAAAGTATATAAATTTTTTATTTTTATTTATTTATTATTATTATTATTTTTTTTTTAGAAAAATGACAAAACATTTCGCTAAATAAGACCTTTATTTCTTGGCTGTGATTGTGTAGCATCCTTTGAAGCTGCATTGAAACTGCAATTTGGACCTTCACTTTGCTGATCCCCATTGAAGTCCACTATATGGAGAAAAATCCTGGAATGTTTTCCTCAAAAACCTTAATTTCTTTTCGACTGAAGAAAGACAGACATGAACATCTTGGATGACATGGGGATGAGTAAATTACCAGGAAAGTTTTATTCTGGAAGTGAACGGTGTAAAAAGTGTGAAAATTATACAAATTTAGGCATACCAGTAGATCTTGGTAAAATCTTGGGTTGTCCATTTCTCGGTTTTCAGACAGATCGTAACTCTGTGACTGAGAGTTATAATACATGCTAGCACTCTCTCCCAACACTGGACTCTGAAACGAATTTGCTCCGAAACCAGATGACATGCTGCCAAAGACAAATAAAATACAAACATCAAACACTACCTGGAAAAAGTTTAACAAATTGTAGACAAATCAGATATGAAGGTTAACAATTGTTAAAAATGGTTTAGGGTTCATTACAGGATCATTAAAGAATTAGTTCACTCCTAATTTAAAATTTCCTGATAATTTACTCCAAGATGTTCATGTCTTCCTTTCGTCAGTCGAAAAGAAATGAAGGTTTTTGAGAAAAAAAACATTCCGGGATTTTTCTCCATATAGAGGACTTTAACAGGGATTAAGTTTGAAGGTCCAAATTGCAGTTTCAATGCAGCTTCAAATGGTTCTCCATGATGCCAGTCGAGGAACAAGGGTCTTATCTAGCAAAAATTTCTTTAAAAAATT
Source organism: Labeo catla (assembly GCA_012976165.1). NCBI lineage: Eukaryota > Metazoa > Chordata > Actinopteri > Cypriniformes > Cyprinidae > Labeo > Labeo catla. The sequence goes on from VONZ01000594.1 coordinate 133,556, forward strand.
AATTTATCCACAAATGCTCTGCAAAAGCACTAGCTCTGCGATGTGTGAAGTTGTAGACACATAACCACGTTGAAAAGGTCACGCGAGGTTAGTTCTTCATCTGTGTACTCGGGTTCAAAAAGGTAGAGTAGGGAAACCTCTCCAACTTCAAAACTGTCTGAAATTATTGCTTTATCTTTTTTTTGTAAAGGGTGTTTGACTTTCTTTGCACATTCACTTTGTAAACACTGGGTTGGTACTTCTGCCTGTCACACGTGACCTTTCCAACGTGACTGTAATGCGTAAAGTTGAGCATTTGTGGTTAAAAAGTATATACTTTTCTTTTTTTTTTGTAGAAAATGACAGTTCGTTTCACTAGACACTTATTCCTAGGCTGGGATCATGTAAAGCTCTTTGAAACTGCAATTCGGAACTTCAACCTGCTGATCCCCACTGAAGCCTACTATATGAAGAGAAATCCTGGAACCTTAATTTCTTTTCGACTGAAGAAAGACAGACATCTTGGATGACATAGGGGTGACTAAATTATCAGGAAATTTAAATTCTGGAGTGTACCAATCCTTTAAAGGTCAACCCAGGGTTCATTACTTGGGTTTTGGAGATGCTGGATGTAGAGGAGATCCTGGACTCTGCTCTTCAGTGTAACGACATGCATTTTCAGATCCGAGTCTGGAAGTGTCTACACTGTCATTTTGACGTCCAGACTTCGGCTCCATCTCAGTCTGCCAATCCAGACTTGGGTCCTCATGTGTGGAGGCCTCCTGAGGGGCGTTCCAAAACAAGCTAGCTCCTAAAAAACAAACAACAAAAATGTCATGACGTTACAAGGAATTTGTAGCAAAATCAAGAAAATGAAACCTTCCATCAAAGCACCTGTTCCTACAGCAACACTGACGCTTGTGCGTTTCGGTGGCGATGTGGGCGTTTGATTAACTCTTTCCTGCTGAGTATCATGTTCTGCAGACGATACCAGAGGTGTTTTGCTCTGAGACTCAAGAAGTTTCTGAATCTGTTGAGAAATGTCTGTTAACAACTTGTGATAGCAGGTCAATGATAAAACATCTGGCTTAAAAATACAAACCTGGAGTTGAAGTAACTTCAGCTGACGCTCTTGATCCATAAGCATCTTGTAGGCATCAGCAGGAAGGAGACCCATGGGGGTCTCCAAGCATGCTACCTGGCTAGACTGGACTACCTGGCAGCACTGAGCTTGACAGGACGGGACTTGCTCCACAGAACCTTTGATTGTGGAGACACATGGACCTTGTGATGGAGAGTAGTGAACTGGAACAACAGGACTTTTAGTCGGAGATATGCGACAACCCAAAGACTGCCGAGATGGCGAGACGCAGTGATCCACAAGTGGAACGCTCTCAGTGCCACAATGAAAACCACAAGGATTGTGTGCCACAGTGGGATACGCCGGTGTCCCTTGCCAGGTGTTGTTTTGATACAATGGGACGTGGCTGGGTTGGTTGGTGCAACAGCTGCAAGGATTGGCCGCTGGGGTGCTATGGAAGAGCCTGTGTTGGGACGGATGATGAATGGGGGTCTGGCTAGGCATGGCTGAACTCTTTCTGGCACTGCTGTGGGCTGATATTGGGGGTCCAGAATGAATTGGCTGGGGTTTGGTCGGGAAACCTGGAGAGGGACGCTGCCTCTGATGAAAAGAGCCATTGGGCGAAGCCGCGTTCCTTGTTGATGAAGAGGATGAAGACGAAGATGCAGATGATGTTGACGAGCCTTCTCTTGATCTTCTCATTGAGGGCAGGGATTTACGATTCAGGTGGGGTTGTGGTGTCTGTTGTCCCGGATTAGGATGTAGTTTGTTTTTCAGCTGAGAGAGGATGGGAGTTAGTGGTCTTCGAATTGGAGGAGGTCCAGGGATGCTTGCGTGTTCTGGAGGTCTTAACACTGAGTGGCCCAGGCGGGCAGGGCTAATGCTTCTCCGCTGGACATTTGCAAGGCTATGAGAAACAGGAATCGAGTCTTGTGCATTAACAACACTCCCGTCCAAAAAGCTGCCATCTATGACCATCGAGAGTTCTGGTACTGAAGGATGAACACGTCTAGTCTGAAAAAACACATTTGAAATGGATGTTAATGGGTATGAAGTTGCACATTAGAGATGCAAGGCCATGAGTTAACAAACCTGCTGACTGACAGGATGAGGGTTTGGAGACGGCCGAGGAGAGAGTTCTTCATCTTCTACGCCTGAGTCATGATCACTGATAGACAGTTTATTCTGTGGAGCAGCTGAGGCTGCTGCAAGAGTTGTCCTGATAGGACAAAGCAGATATGTGTTATACTTCCTCTTGCTTATGGTATATTGTATTCTGTCAGAGACAGTAAACAGTCAAACATAAATGTCAACACATTGAAACAATGTTTTTAGAGAAACCATACCCTGTTAACACAGTCTGGGAGAGCACTTCCTCAAACAGCACAGTTTCCTGATTTTGGTTCTCAGCGCTAAGCTCAAATTGTAGAGGGCGTCCGTCTGAAGGCTCTACATTCTGTATTGGAAATTAAGTAGTGTAATTAAAAACGTTTAATGAAAAAAGCAACTCTAAAATGCATTAAGTACAGTATGTTAGCTATGCAACAACTCTGAAACCAAAGACGGCTCACATCAAATGTAAAAACACAATTGCTAGAAATACAAACATTTGAAATCTGATTTAACAAGAAATCTTTAATAAAAACAAAAGTATTTCTTCCTAAATGTAGAATTTTAGATAAAATGAACAATCTAAAACACATTAGTAGTAGGGATGTAACGGTATTATCAATATCATGGTCACATGACAATACAAAACAATAGATCTTCCGGACAAAAAGTGTAGTTTTTAAAGATCCTATTATGTTAGAATAAGAAGTTTAAGTTTGTGTTTTAGGCCATTATGCTTTGGCACAGTATGTCAAAGGAACGCACAATATGGCTTAATCCTTTCATCAGATCTGTTTTTGCTGTGTGTTTCAAAGCCAAGTGCGCACTTCGTTCAAGCGATCAGCTCGTGATCCAGTGTTTTTCGTGCCTCAGAAGGACTCAGTTCACAGTAAATGCAGTGAGCTTGTTTATTGCATCTGCTGTAAGTTTTGCGGGAGCGGCCTCTGTCAGTGTGATGCCACACCGACAGGCATCTGAGAATGGCTTGATTTGACAATATTATTGTTACAGATTAATTAAAAACCACTGCACTGATTTTTATCATTATAGGGTAGATTTGTACATACACTGCCAACACACATTAATGTTCAAACAACATGTAAAAGTGAACTTTGCATCCGATGACCCCTTTAAAGTTCAGGTACAAGCCAAATTTTCTTTGCCAAGTTTTCTTAGTTAAGAACATGGATTGGAGCTCTTAATTCTGAACTCTCAAAGTGCATTAGATAGAAGAATATAATTTTAAAAATGTAGAACATTTTAATTTGTCTTTTCTTTTTTTTAATATCACATTAATATCATATTGTGATGTTCATATCATGAGATTTTTACATCATTACATCCCAAATTAGTAGTAGTGGTTGCATGAGGAGGAGAAAAATGTTTCCAATAGACCATGGCATATTCAGATTTAATTTGTTGACGACAAAGCCACAGACAGCCATAAACGCACCTTGTAAAGCGTGAATGACTCTGTGCTGGTGAGCAGCTGAAAGCTCATTTGCTGCTGTCCGACACATGGTTTACACTGGTAAAACTCTGGATCCCGGTGAGTCAGGGAGTACAGAACCACCAGGAAAGCGCCTCCCTCCGACATCACTCTGAAACACAAATTTTAAAATTAATTTAATAATTTTTTCAGATATTTTACAGATTCTAGCAACACAAAGATCACATTTACCTTATTTAAGAACACAATCGTGCTGAAATAATCCAAGCAGTAATATTAAAACTACACTTATCTAATAAGTAGGCTAAGTAGGTAAATAAATAAATACAACAACAAAAAAAGCTGTGTCCAGAACTCATTTTTCTCCAGTAGCATTAGCATTTCATTACTTTATGAAAAGTGGAATGTCTTTGATCAATATTTTATCATGTCATTTTAAAGTGATAGTTCACCCAAAAATGAAAATTACCCCATGATTTACTCACTCTCAAACCATCCTAGGTGTATATATGACTTCCTACTTTCAGAAGAATACAATTGGAGTTATATTAAAAAAACCTCTTCCATAATGGCAGTGAATGGCTGTTGAGATTTTGAAGCCCAAAAAAGTGCATCCATCCATCATAAAAAGACTCCACACGGCTCCGGGGGGTTCATAAAGTCCTTCTGATGTGAATCGATGCATTTGTGTAAGAAAAATATCCATATTTAAGACTTTCTAAACCGTAATCTCTAGCTTCCGCAAACTGTCACACAATCGTTTACGAGAGTGGCGTTCCAGCGGATGACATAGCTAGAGATTACGGTTTATAAAGTTTTAAATATTGATATTTTTCTTACACAAACACATCGAATTGCTTCAGAAGGCCTTTATAAACTCCCTGGAGCTGTGTGGAGTACTGTTTATGATGGATGGATGCACGTTTTGGGGCTTCGAAATAGGGGCAACAGCCATTCACTGCCATTATAAAGCTTGGAACAGGCAGAAGATTTAATACAACTCCAGTCAAACTCATCTGAAAGAAGAAAGGCATACACATCCAGGATGGCTTGTAGTAGTTTTCATTTTTGGGTGAACTATCCTTTTAAATGTAATATTTTATAATTATCTAAAATGATTTAATATGGTAACAAAATCTGAAAACTAATATCAGATGCTGAGAAAGCAATTCTAACTTCATTTTTAATTAGAACAACATGTACAAATACAACCATTTTAACTGTATGTCTTTAAACTTAATCCCCTCTCCAAGATAACTGACTTATTGGACCACAGGAGCAAAACAGCAGATTGATGGGACACTCACTTGTCTTGGAGGGCGGAGCTGTGCAGGTACCTCAGACACCATGCCCACACCAGGGGATTATGAATGTGTGTAACACCACTCAACCATCTGCCACAGGAGAACAACTGTTACACACCTACTCTGAACATCTTGCAGGACTCCAAGCATGTAATTACCCAGGCTGAATTATAATACCTATAATAATGCCAACAGCCTGAATAAGCAGTAAGAAAGTCTCCATTTCCAAACAATAAAAGTACTTACATTCCTACTAGCGGGAGAGTGTAAGCCTTGGGATCAGATTCAAGTATGAGGAGAAGCTTCCTGGTTTGATCCATAGAAAGAAACCTGAGACAAAATGTCATGTTTTAGCTTCTGAGGACAAAATATAGACATGTAAGCAAACAGAAGTGCTTTCTTACCCACGTTTCCTGCTGTTTTGGGTCACACCCGCAGGGCCGCTGAGGTTCCTGGCCAATGCGGTTGGGATGACAGGCACTGCGCGGACAGGGACGGCATCTAGCATGCAAGCCAAAGTGACAGCCGCCCAAGACAGGTCAAAGGTGAGTCTGTCCATGTTCTCTGAGCAGCTGAGACGAGCTCGCAAAGTGAGGAGTTTGGACAACTCCAGCATCTCTTTACTGCAGCAGCAATGTTGAAGCATCTTGAAAAAAAGAGACAGAAATAAGCACCAGTGGTCGACCTTATAATCTCAAAGTACGTAATTTAAAATGAGATGTCAAAAAGTTTTTTTAACTAAAGTTAAAAAAAAAAAAAAATTAAACAGGGATTCATTGAATGTAAGTAAAAATAATAATAGATAATAAAATACATAAATAAATTAATTACATTAAAATAAATGTAATTTTACACTAGCAGTCAAATGTTTTTTTTGTTTTTTTTAAAGAAGTCTCTTCTCCTCATCAAGCCTGCATTTATTTGATCCAAAATACAGCAAAAGCAGTAAAATTGTAAAATGTTTTTACTATGTAAAATAACTGCTTTCAATTTGAATATATTTTAAAATGTAATTTATATTCATGTGACAAAGCTAAATTTTCAGCATCAATATTCAAGTCTTCAGTGTCACATGATCCTACAGAAATCATTCTAATATGCTGATTTGCTGTTCAAGAAACATTTATTATTATTATTATTATTATTATTATTATTATTATTATCAATATTTAAAATGGTTAAGTACATTTTTTCAGAATTCTTTGATGAATAAAAAAATCCAAAGATCAGCATTTATCTGAAATAAAAAGTTTTTGTAACATATTACACTATACCATTCAAAAACTTGGAGTCAGTATAATTTTTAGTAAAGAAATTATAGAAATTAATACTTTTATTTAGCAAGGATGCTTTAAATTGATCAAAAGTGATAATAAAGACATTTATAATGTTACAAAAGATTTCTATTTCAGATAAATGCTGTTTTTCTGAGTTTCCATTCATCAAAGAAACCTGAAAAAAAAAAAATCTACTCAGCTGTTTTCAACATAATAATAATAATAATAATAAATGTTTTTTGAGCAGCAAATCAGAATATTAGAATGATTTCTAAAGGATCTTGTGACTGGAGTAATGATGCTAAAATTCGGCTTTGAAATCACAAATAAATTACATTGTAAAAAATATTCAAACAAACAGTTATTTTAAATATTTTAAATAGTTTCTGCTGATTTTAAATATTTTAAGTAGTTTTTGCTGTATTTTGGATCAAATAAATGCGGGCTTAGTGAACAAACAAGATGTCTTTAGAAAACATTAAAAATCTGACTGGTAGTGCATATTCACAGAATAAATAAATATTTAACATTAAAATTAATATAATTTTAAATGAATATATATATATATATATATATATATATATATCTTTAAATTATACAGCTCTGGGTTAGGTAATAATGTTTCTGAAAGAAGTCTCTTATGATTACAAGGGATGTATTCATTTGATCAATAATATAGTAATAATGTAAAACATTTTTACAATTTAAAATAATTGTGTATTTGAATATTTTTACTTATTATTGTCATTTATTCCTGTGATGCAAAGCTAAATTTTCAGCATTGTTACTCTAGTCTTCACTGTCACATGATCCTTCAGAATTCATTCTAATATTCTGATCTGCTGCTCAAAAAAACATTATTATTAATACTGAAAACAGCTGAGGTGCGTAATATTTTTGTAAACCCATTTTTATAAGAACATACAAAGGCTTTCTTTTTTTTTTTTTAATCCATTTCACGCATCCTTGCTCAATAGAAGTATCTTTTAAAAAAATTAAATCAATAAATAAAATGTCTTAAATTTCAAAATTTGTTAATAAAATGAATAAACTTTCTTAAATTAATAACACATGGTTAAATTAAGAACCCTTCAAAGCAAATTAAGAAACCAAGGAAACCACGCCAGATGGGAGCAGTGTGACCCACTAATGATCACCTGTCTCTAAGGAACACTGTGTCATAATCAGGGCAGCTGTTACTGACAGGTTACTGGATGATGTTGATTACCATTATGCCTCAATACGTTGCCACAGAAACCGGAGGAAAGCGCCCCAGCCGTTATATGTGAACCATGTGCTGTTAGTAATTGTCAGATCAACTACCTTAAACGAGATGTTCAAATCCTCCCTCGAGTGCACTGTGCTGCCAGTAGCATGCTGGGCTTCAAATACACATGGCACAAGGATGTCTCCGGGGAGTAGGGCAGTTGGTGCTTTCCCAGGACATCCCGTCTGCTCTCTGCCCGGATCAAAACGATCCAGGGTTATCGTCACCCCTTCCTCGTCTAGGAAAAGAAAATATTAGTAAAATGCTTAAATATGAAACAATCATTAAAGGAAATGATTTGAAATGCATTATACTAACCACTGTCTACTGCCAGCGTCCCAAGCAGGAAACAGAAAAACCGAGGCTTGTTGGTCTGTCTAGCATGCCGGTGAGCTAAGCGTAATGCTTTTTCCACAAGCAACAGTCTCGGGTTTCTGAAATACACCAACTGTTATTGAGTACATTGAACCATAAATTGACAGTTTTTCAAATCCTCAAGTCAGATGTGGAACAGAAGAAAGTGTTGAATAAAGTTGTTATTTTAATATAAAATAACATTTAATTTTAATGTATTTGTGCATAAAAGTATTCTTGTAGTGTCATGAAATTACGGATGAACCACTGATGTCACATGGACTATTTTAACGATGTCCTGACTACCTTTCTGGGCTTTGAACATAGTAGATGCATTGCTGTCTATGCAGAGTCAGAAAGCTCTCGGATTTCAGCAAAAAATATCTTAATTTGCGTTCTGAAGATGAACAAAGATCTTACAGGTTTGGAACGACATGAGGGCGAGTAATTAATGACAATTTTCATTTTTGGGTGAACTGTCCCTTAAAAAATAAAATAAAACTATTCAAATTTGTTTTAAATTACTAAAATAATAATAATAAAAAAATATTAGATGGAAAAATACAACTAAATAAAGTAAATGTCCAAGTAATAAAATTACTTTAATTAAAACTGAAAAACGTAAAATGAATAAAATACAATTTTAGACATTTAAATAAATGTCTAATAAAAAAGTAATTAAATGTCTAATAAAGTAAAATAAAATACAGCTAAACAGACATATAAAATAACATTAAATGACAAAGGCATAAAAAAAAAAACTAAAATAACAACTAAAAAAAAAATATAAAAAATGAATGAACACTGTAATAGTATAGAAATACTAAAATTGTATGGGTTACATAACAAACTGTGTTGCTAAAATACACTACCAATCAAACTTTTTTGAACAGTAAGATTTTTAATGTTTTTAAAGAAGTCTCTTCTGCTCACCAAGCATTTATTTGCTCCAAAGTACAGCAAAAACAGTAAACAAAAAAAAGTAAAATAAATATTTGCGCTCTTTAAAATAACTATTTCCTATTTGAATATATTTTAAAACGTACTTTTTTCCTGTGATTTCAATGCTGAATTTTTAGTATCATTACTCCAGTCACATGATCCTTCAGAAATCATTCTAATATGCTGATAATTATTGTTATTATTCTTGTTGAAAACAGCGGAGTAGATTTTTTAGGTTTATTTGATGAATAGAAAGTTCAGAAAAACAGCATTTATCTAAAATAGAAATCTTGTGTAAAATAATAATGTCTTTATCATCACTTCTGATCAATTTAAAGCAACTTTGCTAAAAAAAAAAAAAAAATTACACTGACTCCAATCTTTTGAATTATACTGTATGTTACAAAATCTTTTTATTTTTTAAATGTTGCTCTTTGGATCTTTTTATTCATCAAAGAATCCTGAAAAACTATACTCAACCAACTTAAATAGATAATAATAACAACAACAACAACAACAACAATAATAATAATAATAAAAATGTTTCTTGAACAGCAAATCATCATATTAGAATGATTTCTGAAGGATCATGTGACACTGAAGTCTGGAGTAATGATGCTGAAAATTTAGCTTTGAAATCAAAGGAATAACTTACATTTTAATATATATTCAAATAAAACGCAGTTATTTTAAATAGTAAAATATTAAATAGTATAAAACATTACTGCTTTTGCTGTATTTTGGATCAAATAAATGCAGGCTTGGTGAGCATTAGAGACTAAATTAAAAACATCAAAAATCTTACTGTCCAAAAACTTCTGACTGGTAGTGTACACATCCAAAAAATATAGAAGACAGAAAGATTTACCTGTAATATGAGAAATGTAGACTGACAACATCCCCACTGGGAGAAGGATCCCAGAGAGAGACTTTAGATTTTGGGAATGTCAGCGGAGTAAGGACATTGTCCGATGACCTTAAAAACGTGCAAAAATATTACTTTCATTGAACAGCAGCAACAAAAAAACTTAATATAGAGTTTTGGCTGCAATACTGTAAGAAACCTCGTGCAAGTACCTTGGGTTTTGAAAGGTTTCTGCTCTAACACTGTTCTCCAAGATGTGGGCTGGCAACCCTTTAAAATCCACTTGTACACGATTCATCCTGTGGGAAAAAGATTCTTTTAGAAACTAAAGCTGAAATTCATTTAATCTAGCATTGATTAACGCATGAATAATACATTTCCAAAACATCTCAGACACTCAGATAGGATGTTTTGATAAGTTTGGCAGGTTTCGTGACTTAGCCTACATGCTAACATGACAATACTACTAAAAACAGTTTAAAAACCACAACATACAGTTCAGAGCTTCTTATAACTGATGTAAGATATATAATATTTTACCTTTAGGCTGTTTGAACGATTCGCTCATGCCTTCGTCGTGTTTTTAATCGAAACACTTTTAAGTCCAGCTGGGTGTGAGCGTGAGGACGGACCGCAAATGTGTAAAAACTATCCTTCCAGTTCTTCTAGCGGTATTAACCGCGCCAAGCCGCGTGTAACGACCCGCAAGTTAATAATTGAACTCGTTTAGCGTGTCAGAAAACGAAGAAATACCAGTTGTTGTCAATAAACAATGAAACACAAGCCGAACGCATTCAGCAAACGCAACAACTCGAAAATAAATTGTGGCGCTGTTTCCAGGTTCCAATGGCGGGGCGCTGCAGCAGGGCGCTCGGCCAATAGGAATCGATCTGCGAGGGGCGCTCGACCAATCAGAAGAGAGGAACCGGAGCCGCTGGCTTGCGGAGTGTTTTTGAATGGCTAGAATAGATAATATTAGAATATTGCTGCTTGTACACGTGAATTCAGTTTTTTTGAGGTTGTTTATCATAGAAAACAGTAGGATGTCAGTAACGGGTATTATTCTGATATCTGATATATAAAGTATAATACTAAAATATATAATAAAATATTCTGCACACAAAACATTCTGCTTAAAAATGAAGTAATTTGTTGATATTTTGAAGAATTTGCTGATACATACATTTTACTTGCTAATTATATACATACACACACACACACACACACACACACACACATATATATATATATATATTTATTATTATTATTATTATTATTTATATATATATATTTGTCAGTTTTGTTTACAGAAATGTAGATTTGTTCAAGTTTCTCCAAATTTTGTTCCATTTAAAACATTTTTTTAGTTGTTAAAGTAACTTAAAAATGACTAAAAATAAAATAAAACTAACTAAAAATGACTAAAAATAAAAAAGTAACTAAAAATGACAAGTGCCTTGAAACTCTCTAAATTACCTGCAATGTTATTTATTAAGTTAAAATTTGCTTTTACATACACACACACACACATATATATATATATATATATATATATATATAAATATTGTAAGTTATTATTATTATTACATACTGCCTATGAATTGTAATGGAATAAATTGTGTATTAAATATATTTAATATATATTAATTTACTATAATATATATTGTTACTACATAACTATAGTGTTATGTGCACAACAACTATTAGAATAAATAAAAATACAAATTATGTACATTATTATTATACTGCATTATCAATATTATTTTTAGTATAGTACGTAATTATATAGTAACTTTTACTTTTATATTTTTAGTTTTCATTTTAATTCTAGTTATTTTTTAGTTTTTATGTTATTTTGTTATTTTATTATTTTTTTAAACGTCTATTTGATGTTAATTTATTTTTAATTCAAATTTAATTTTAGTACTCCAGTTTAAGCATATTTTATTTTAGTTGCCAAGAAAACATTTCTAATTTTCTTTTTTTTTTTTAACATTTTAACTTAAGTAATGTTTTTTTTTACTATATACTATATTTTAAATATTATTTATTATATGTTAGATGACAACAACAATAATACTAATACTAAAAATAATAATTATAATTACTAATAAATACTACTACTAATAAATACTACTTACACTACTACTACTTATAATAATAACTAAAACAACAACAGTAATTAAAACTGGGAAAAACGTCAAATAAATTACAGCTAAAGTATAATATTAAAAAAAAAAAAATACCTGAAACAAATGTCTAAGTTACTAAAACTACAACTCAAAAATGAATAAATAAATAAAAATGAAAGAAAAGAAAAGAAAATCCTGCCAAGCAAAAAATAATGACAAAAATACAAAATTACTACTACTAGAATGAAATATAAAAATATTAATATATGCATTAATAGTATAGAAATACTAAAATTAGATGGGTTCCAAGACTGAAAATGTGTTGCCAAAATGGCTGCAAGCAAATGCCCCCCAAAAATGTATGTAATTTCTATTATAAGTATACACAGTGATAATAAAGAAAATTAGAAATGTTTTCTTGGCAATTAACTAAAATAAAATAAGTTTAAGCTGGAGTACTAAAATTAAAATGAAATATAAATAGCGTTAAATAAACCTGTTTTAAAAATTGATTAAATAACAAAATAACAAAAAAACAACAACATTGAAACTAACTAGAATTAACATAAAAACTAAAAACATAAAAGTAACATAAATACTATACTACTACTACTAATTCTTCTTATTATTACTAATATATACCACCACTAATAAATACTAATTATACTACCACTAGGCCTACTACTACTAATAAACAACAACAACAACAAAATTAATAATAATAATAATAACAATTATTATTATTTATTTATTATTATTATTATTATTGTTGTTGTTGTTGTTTTGTTGTTGATGTTGTTGTTGTTGTTATTATTATTATTATTATGATTATATCATGTGTCTGTGTGAATGGATGAACATTCCGCTCCTGTTCTTGAGCCCCCCCTCATTCCTTCACCCGCCGTTTCCGCAGCAACAGGGAAAAGATGGCAGCCCTCGCGACCCTCACTCAGGTAATACCAGCTAAAAACACCCATTTCAAGGCAATAAAGAGGAAAAACTCCGGCATGCAGAAATGAATCTAAGAATTACACACGAATCGATCCCGTTACTTGCGCTACCGGGTCGTTTAATCGACATTTACAGCGAAAATGTCCCGGGCCTCGTTAATCGGGCTTAGATTGCTAACCGATTAGCTCGCTTTATATCGCACGCCTGTCTTCAAATACGAAAATAACAATGTAGTTTACAATTAAATTCAGCGTAAACATTCAGTAGCAAGAACATACAACGATAGCAGCCATTTACACGAATGAGAAATACAGTAAACAGAGTTTAACTAGTGTAACTAGCTAGCTGCAATATAACAGAACATCATAAGCACTAAAAACTAACGTTAACTGTCAGGGCGCTTTACATATAAAGTCATCGTTTCAGAATGTGTTCATAGTTGACTAATACAAGTTGTTAACTGGTAATGTGAATGGTGAAACATTACAGTATAGATTTTAGCTCTCATACTGTATGTGATAACGGGTGTTGAACCGCTAGTTTAGCTTAGCGGTGATGGGAATTACTGAGCATCAGTAATCTAACTGTACTGCCATATGAACTAATGGATTGAGTTTCTTAAATACAGGTATATGCACAACACATATTAAAGTAAATGCAAAAATAACTTAATTACGTAAATTTTTATATTATATGGTAACACCTTACAATGAGGTGTCATTTGTTAATGTTTTCATTAATGTATACATAACGTGAACAAACAATGAACAATATATTTATTGCACTATTTATTAATCTTTGTTAATCTTGGTTACTAAAAATACAGTCATTGTTTGTTCATGTTAGTTCACAGTGCATTAACTGTTAAATGTTAAGAAACACAATTTGTGATTGTAGCAATGCATTAATAAATGCTGAAATTAGCATTAAATGTGAATAATAAATGTAGAAGTGTTGTTCATTCTTAATTCATGTTAACTAATGCTGTTAACTAATGATAACTAGTTTTTACTTTTATATTTTCATTTTTTATTTTAATTCTAGTTAATTTTGTTATGTGCTTTGTCATATTATTTTTTTGACAAATACTTGAATATTTTTTGGATTGGATTGTATGTTAAATACAGTTATGTGCATGACACATATTAGAATATATGCAAAAAAGTATGTATATCATCATTATTATTATTATGTACTATCTGTGTTATTTTAAAATGATTTATATTATATTATAGGAGTTATTCTTATTTTGAGTTAGCTTTTACTTTTATATTTTCAGTTTTCATTTTAATTGTAATTAAATTGTTAATAGTTTTGTGGGTTTTTTTTTTTTTAGTTGTTGTTTATATATTTATATTTAGCTTTAGTAATTTAGTTTTAGTAATTGTAGTACTCAAACTTTAAAAAAAAAATGAACAAATATTAGAAATCTTGCCTTGGCAACTATCTGAAGTTTTTAAATCTACAACTTTTATTTATTTATTCAATTTTTTATGATGTATTTTAAAATATAAAATATATATTTCAAGAATTCAGAAAAATGCTATCATTTGAAACCCATGTATATATTAGAATAGTAAACATGAATATTAATATTATTTATATTTATTTTTTATTTGATTATTTCAGCTTTATTTGAATTAATGTTAAACAGCTTTAGTTAATAACAGTGCTATGCATTATATTACCTAACTGTAATGCTAATTATTATGAATAAATTATTATTACATTATATTATTTAGCTTTCTTTTCCTTGGTTATATATATTATATTACATCAATTTAATTTAATTTAATTGTAATTTACTATATCTCAATTTAGTTTTAATAAATGCAGTATCCCATCTTTAAAAAAAATCAGAAATCTTACCTTGGCAACTACCTGAAAAAAATAATTGGAAGTTTTTCAATCTGATTTTATTTTATTTTATTTTATGCATTTTATTTTATTATTTCTATTAACATTGACAATTTATAAGTTTTAGTTAACAATAACAGTGCTGTGCATTATATTACCTATTCATAATACTAATTATTATGAATAAATTATTATTAAATAATATTATTTGTCTTTCTTTTCCTTGTTTATATATTTATATTTATTTAATTAAATTCAATTTAACTTTAAATTATTTTATTTCAATTTAGTTTTAGTAATTGTAGTACTCCATTTTTAAAAAAAAAAAAAAAAATTTTTTTTTTTTTTTTTTAGAAATCTTGCCCTGGCAACTACCTGAAAAAACAATTAAAAGTTTGTCCATCTAATATTTTAATTTAATTTAATTTAATTTAATTTTATGATGTATTTATTTAAACTTCATTTCAGTTAACGTTAACCATTTCAGCAGTTTTAGTAAACAATAACCTAATTGTAATACTAATTAATAATTTATTATTAAATTATATTTCTCTTTCTTTTCCTCCCTCTCAGCTGTCAAGCGGGAACCCTGTATATGAGAGCTTTTACAGACAGGTAAGGCCATAATTCTGTTGGTGAACCATGTCTGAAATTTGTAGACTGTATCATAGTGATCTGCTTTTATAATATATCAATCTTTTTGCAACAAAAAGACATATTTCACTCACTTTATGTGTGTTTTTTTGAAGGTGGACCCAGGAAACACCGGGAGGGTTGGACCCACAGAGGCTGCCTTGTTTTTGAAGAAATCGGGCCTGCCTGACATCACATTAGGAAAGGTTAGTGTTCGGGTAAAACTTGATGCAAAATGGTACTTGGATGTTCATAATACTTAGTTTCCTGTTTGTTTCTTTTCAGATCTGGGATTTAGCTGATCCGGATGGCAAAGGTTTCTTGGATAAACAGGTAAAGCTATCATAGTTTATAAGAGCATCTGAAACTTGATGCTGACTTGAGTTGTTGTGGTTTGTTTTCAGGGATTTTACGTTGCTCTGCGACTCGTGGCCTGTGCGCAAAGTGGACACGACATCAGCATTTCCAGTCTGAACCTCCCTGTTCCCCCTCCAAAATTCGTAAGTGTCAGTGCTGAGAGCTGATATCATAGTTTTCCAGGCAGAATGAGCTCACAGGTTTCTCATCTCTGTTGTAGAAGGACCACAGCAGCCCGTCACTGAGTTCGGTAACATCAACCAACGAGAGCCACTGGGCGGTGCGGGTAAGTGCTTTCCGTTGTTTATCCCATGAGCTTTTGATTGTATTTGCGTATTACAAAAGATTTCATGAATATTGATTATAAATACTCTTAATGTTTATTTTCCAGCCTGAAGAGAAGAGCAAGTTTGATGGCATTTTTGAAAGTCTTGCCCCAGTGAATGGATTGTTGTCCGGTGAGAAGGTCAAACCAGTACTGATAAACTCCAAACTACCTGTGGATGTACTCGGAAAGGTAAAATTTCAATTGAATAAGATTAGGTAATATTTATAATAAAAAAATAATAGATTTAATAATAATGAAGTAATTGAATTGATAAATATATTTAAAAAATATGATTATATTTTTCAAAAATAATCCTAATAATATATAAAAATAATATAAAGAACATTATTAAATGACTCTCTCTGATTAGGTGTGGGATTTGAGTGACATAGACAAAGATGGACACTTGGACAAAGATGAGTTTGCAGTGGTGAGTAATTATTTTTTGTATTATAATAAAAACACACTCTTATCTTACTATGTACAGTGCTTTCAGATTTCTGGCATTTTTGTGTGTGTGTGTGTGTGTGTGTGTGAAATACATAATAAAATGTGGCACAAATAAATAATCTTTTTTTTTAAATAATTTCTGTATTTACATATTTGTGTGTGTATGTATATATATATATATATATATATATATATATATATTTATATATTTATATATTTATTTATTTTTTTTAAATAATTATAATATTTGATTCATATTATATATACACTAATACATCTTTATTTATAGAATCTATAGATGTTTTTTACAAATATCTATTTTTTCATATTGCATAGTATTTTGTATTTATTTGTTATATATTTGATTTCAAATTTTTTTTTATTCTTAAATTATCGTAATTATTTTTTTAAATAATTTCTGTATTTATATTTTTAATATATATAGTTAACGTGTATACAATCATACATATTGTCATATTGTGTGTGTGTGTGTGTATATATATATATATATATATATATATATATATATATATATATATATATATATTTTTTTTTTGAATAATATCTGATTCAAATTTTATATATATATATACACACACACACACAAAAAAAAGTCTTTGTTTCTATATCTAGATTTTTTCAAAAATATCTCTATTACTTATCTATTACTATTTACTTTATTATATATATATATATATATATATATATATATATATATAAATTAAATAATTAAAATGTAAATATGCTATACACACATGTATAAAATAATACCTTATATTTTGCAAGAAAATTATGCCTTTTAGTGCAAAAAATATATCATTAGTTCATTAATTTGATAAATTATATATATATATATATATATATATATGTGTGTGTGTGTGTGTTATAGTGATTTTAATATAATTTAAAAATAATTATAATTGTATGTATGTTTATATAATTACTTTTTAAATTTTGTTAATCAGAATAATTTTAATTCTGACTGTGATAAATAAATGCTTTACAATTTTAATAGTTTTTTTATTTATTTTCCCATTTCAGTCTGAAATGTTGAAAATGAAGTTGATCTAAATATAAATAGGTTTCACATTCCTTTTGCAAATGCAATTTCAGATTTTTCATTTAGAATTTTGAGAGAAAAAATATGACCTGCACTTCTTTGAGGTTTTCTTTTTTTTTTTCAAGATTTTCCCACCTGCATTATTTTTGTTACATAAAACAGTATGTTATATAATGAATATAATAATTAAAAAATAAATATGATACACACACACACACACATAAATACATATATATTGTGTATATGTTGTGTGTGTGTGGCATATTTAATATGTAATTGACCGTTCACAAACAGATTGATTCACAGGCGATCTGACTTCTCATAACACAGAATCTGCCATCATGTCCGACAAGCACTTCAAACAGGAGACTATAGATTAACTTCGGTGGGCTTAAAATTGAAAAATGTTGTGTATTGACATCTTTCCATGGTTGAAATAAAATATAATGTTCATTCATATTTAATTAAAGCATGGAATGAACATGAAAACACGATCAGTTCTTGGTGCAGCTTGAACTGAGGCAATACAGTGATCTGTCACTACACAATAAAGAGACACAAAATGGTACTTATTGTTTGAATTTCTTACAAAATGACAAAATCTGAAAGTTGAGACCTTGTTACATACCTGAAGTAACTTGCTCTGTTTCATCTGTTGGCCTACTGTTTCCTCTTTGCGCCAAAATGAATTTTTCACTGCGTGAGAACATGATGTGTAGTGTGAGAGTGCCATTGTTTGTCGGATATAGCAACAGTAATTAAGGAAGGTATTATATGTATTATATATTCTATTTTAAAAAATGGTAGGTAATTAATTGTAGTCCTAAAATGTCTTAAAATATGTTCTTTTGTCCAGGCTATGCATCTGGTGTACCGCGCCCTGGAGAAGGAGCCTGTGCCCTCGGTCCTGCCCTCCTCTCTAATCCCTCCATCCAAACGGAAGAAGTCATCCGGGTCCTTGTCCAGCATGGTGCCAGTGTTACCGGGCAGCCCGCCGCCACCTAAAGACAGCCTGCGCTCGACCCCCTCTCACGGTAGCATGAATTCCCTGAACAGCGCTGGGAGTTTGTCCCCAAAACACACCATTAAATCCTCACAGGTACAGCTTTATTAGTGCATCTTCATGTTAATGTAACAGAAGAATTGAAGAGGGTCTGATGTTTTTATCTCTATCTTCAGCATTCAGTAAACTGGGTGGTATCGGTCGCAGACAGGGGGCGCTATGACGACATCTTCCTCAAAACAGACACTGATCTTGACGGTTTTGTCAGCGGCCAAGAAGTTAAAGAAATCTTTATGCACTCCGGCCTTCCTCAGAACCTCCTGGCGCATATTTGGTACTTTTGTCAGCACTTTTGTTTTTCTTCACTTTTCCTGTTGTGATTGGCGCACTCATCACTTCCTCTGTTGTTTTTGTCAGGGCTTTGGCGGACACCAGGCAAATGGGCAAACTCACACGCGAGCAGTTCTCCTTAGCCATGCATCTCATTCAGCAGAAAGTCAGCAAAGGCGTGGACCCTCCGCAATCTCTGACTCCAGACATGATCCCACCGTCCGAACGCGGCACCCCGGGACCTGTAAGTCACGTTAGCGCGCTTATTACCACACACTTCGATAAATTCATCCTGGGCTTCTGCACCTGTCTGAGAGGTTGTAAGTTTGAATTCCAAAGGAAGTTCAATCCCAGAGGAGATCCAGGATGACTGTCCATGTAATGAGTGTGCTGTGATATTAAATATTAGCTTTATCTACAAAATGATTTTAATGAAATGTCAGTGTTCTTGTTAAAATTCAATATCCTATGAAACATTTTATAAAACAATATAAAACGATAAAAAAACGTTTTTGTTCATTTAAATAAAGCTGAAATAAAATTTAAATATAAATGCAAACAGTAGATTTAAAAAAAAAAAAACTAACTGAAATCAATTCAAGTTAAGTTGAAAACCTAAAAAATACTCGTATTAAATTGAAATTAATGCATGCATACATAAAGAAAAAAAATAAACAAAAAATGTAATTTTTTAAAAATATTTTGTTTAATATTTAATATCTCCTAAAACATTTTATAAAACATTTAAAAAATGTTTTTGTTAATTTAAATGAAGCTGAAATAAAATAAATAAAATCCAGTATTAATACAAACATTAGATAAAAAAGTTAAACTTGAATGAAAGATTGAATTTTTGCCTTGGCAGGCAAAGAAGTGAAATAAAATAAGCTTAAATTTAAACCTAAAAATGACTCATATTAAACTGAAATTAAACATACATACATAAATAAAATATTTTTTTATTTTTTATTTTTTTAATATTTAGTTTTATATTTAATATCCCATAAAACATTTGATAAAACAACTAAAATGTTTTTGTTAAATTAAATAAAGCTGAAATAAAATTAAATATAAATGCTATATATATATATATATATATATATATATATATATATATATATATATATATATATATATATATATATATATATATATATATATATATATATGTATATGTATATTTTAACTTTAACTTGAATGGAAAATTTACATTTTGCCTTTGCAGGCAACTAACTAAAGTAATCTTGAAATACTAAAAAATACAAAATTTCTAGTACATAATGTCCCATAAAACATTTTATAAAACGTTTAAAAAATGTTTTTGTTAATTTAAATGAAGCTGAAATAAAATAAATAAAATTAAATATAAATACAAACATTAGATAAAAGTAAAACTTGAATTAAAAAAAAAAAGAAATTTTGCCTTGGCAGGTAAGTAAGTGGAATAAAATAAGCTTAAAATACTAAAACTTACTAATACTAAAATTAAAAAAAAAAACTGAAATTAAACAAATACATAAAAAAGTAGATATTTGATATTTAGATTAATATTTAATATCCCATAAAACATTTTATAAACAAAAAAAGTGTTCATTTAAATAAAGCTGAAATAAAAATAAATATAAATACAAACATTAGATTAAAAAAAACTTAAACTTGAATTAAAAAAAAATAAAATTTTACTTGAAATACCAAATATTACTACTAATAAACGGAAATTAAACACACAGATAAAGAAAAGAAAACAACAAAAAAAAATTAACATTAATTTAATATTTAATATCCCAGAATTATTTTTTTATTAAAAAAATTAAAAAGTGTTTTTGTTAATTTTATTTCAGCTTTATTTAAATTAACTTTAAATGCAAACATTAGATAAAAAAAACTAAAATCTAAAGTTGAATGAAAAAACACAATTGTGCCTTGGCAGTCAACTTATTTTTTTATGTTTTTTTTTTTGTTAACCCTATGTTGTATGTTTTCAGATTGTCATTTCTGATTATTTACATTGGTGTTATTATATTGCTGTTCTGTTGTTGTTTTTGTGTTCACAGTAATTTGTATGTTTCGCTCTGATAAAAAAAATACTTAAAGTAAAATGAAACATACACACACACATATATATATATATATATATATATAATATTTAGCAAATTGTAGTAAAATCAGTATAATTTAAGTAGTAATATGCTAAATAAAAGCTTTACAATTCTAATAATATTTCTTTGTTTATTTAGTCATTTATTTATTTTCCCATTTCAGACTGAATCCTAAAATAGGTTTCCCATTCCTTGTGCAGATGCAACTTCTTATTTTTCCTTTTTTATTATTTTTAAGAAATTATATGACCTGCATGTTTTGAAAGATTTTTTTTTTTTTTTTTTAAACTTATGAGCATTATCTTCAGTACATAAAAATGAATAATGATCATTGTGAGCTGTTGCAATGTTGCTTATTGAAATGAAATTGCTGCCTACTATCCAGATCTTCAGTTGCTTTAAAAGTGTCATATGAAGCCGCACACCATATCGTCCCTCATTTGAATTGCTTCCTGTGTTTTTCAGAGTCTCTCGGGTTATATGACACCAGTGGGTTCTGACATGGCCGCGCTGACTGAGATGCGCCGGGTAAACAGTCTCTTTCTTTCTCCTATTTTGTTTTGTTTCAACTTCAGTATGATTTTTTGTATTTCTACAGTTAGGATGTCAAACCCTAGACGTTTAGTAGATACAAACAATACATCAAGAGAGCCACTGACATCTTATCACAAGCACGTCTGTTAAAAAAAATATCGCAAATCTTACCAAACAATCTTCTGTTCCTTTCCATCCACATTTCAATGCTGCTGATGTATAATGCTGTTATCACTGGCTATAATCAGGCAATAATGTTCAAGTTATGGGTAGGTAATGTTTGGAAAAAGCCTGAACAAATGCTTTCGATGGTCTGTTAGCCGAGACGTTGAGTTGAAAAGCATTTGTGAGAGATCCAGTGCTGTGAAATGGTGCCGTGTCTTGACTTCCCCATGTTTTGAACGTCAGAGGTGGAAGACAAGCTGGTCTCTGCTCCCGTGTGGTGGCTCCTTGGTGTTCTCTACCCTTCTGTTTGTGTGGTGCTGTGCTTATGTGTGGCTCACATGCAGCAGGACTGACTTTATGTGCTGGACCCCTTCATACAGGACAGCTCCAGCTCCGTGGGTTCAGGCGAATTCACCGGGATTAAAGAACTGGACGATATAAGTCAGGAGATCGCTCACCTGCAGAGGTAATGCAATACACTGGCATTTGAATTGCCCAAAAATTCACAAGACTTTTAATTTTTTTTTCTTGACTAAAATTAAAACTGTAAACAATAAATTATGTTAAACAATAAAAGAAAAACTTGATAAAATAGAATAACTAAAACTGAAATGAAAATGAAACTATATAGACAGATAAAAAAAAATAATAAAAATGGCAAAAACAAACAATTACTAAACCTTTAACAAAAATAAATAATAAAGTAATACAAAACAGTAAAACATCTAAAGTTACACTGATATATATCAGTTATACTTTCAGTTTTATATATCAATAAAAAAAAAAAAAAAATATATATATATATATATATATATATATATATATATATATATATATATATATTTTTTTTTTAATTTATTAAAGAATCCTGAAAAATACTGAAAAAATGTGAGCAATACTGAGTTAGTGTGTTCTGTGTATTTACTAAAATTACTTTTATTGTTAAAAAAAACAATGAAAACAACAACAAAAAAAATATTTCATCTAGTTGCCAAGGCAGCATTTCTCTTTTTTTACATTTTTATTTATTTTACCTTGATGCTTAATAGAATAACTTTTTCTATGTGTATATATATATATATATATATATATATATATATATATATATATATATATATATATATATATATATGTGTGTGTGTATGTATGTATGTATGTATGTATGTACGGGTAGTATATGTATATGTATGTATGTATATGTGTGTGTATATATGTGTGTATATACATATACATACATATATATATATATTTATATATATATGTATATGTGTGTGTGTGTGTGTGTGTGTGTGTAGAATGTATATAATGTATATGTATCTGTACATGTATATGTGTGTATATGTATAATGTGTATGTCTATATATGTATGTGTGTGTGTATATATATATATATATGTGTGTGTGTGTGTGTGTGTGTAGAATGTATATAATGTATATGTACATAGACATTTATACCTATTTACTAATAATTTACTAATCATATTACACAGAATTTCTTTTTTTTTTAAAGTTTGGGGTCAGTAAAACATTTATAATGTTACAAAAAATGTTTTTTTTTTAACTTTAGATTCAACAAAGAATCCTGAAAAATACTGTGTAACATGCATTATACAAAAATTTGAACGACACTGAGTGTGTGTCATGATTATTATAGTTACTAAAACCATACAAAAAAATTAATAAACAAAAATATAAAACCTTAAACGTATTTTATTTCACCTATATATATTTATTTATTTTTTTATTTTATTTAGTTTAACTTGATATAGTAGAATAACTAAAACTGAAATTAAAATGAATAGAAACTATATAGACATTTACAAAACAAAAACAAAAAATAATGTAAATTATAATATATATACATACGTACATACATACAAAGTTTAAACTAACTACAATTTAATAATGGTACACATAACTTTATTTTATTTTATTTTTTTTTTAAGTTTAGGGTGATAACAAGTGACAGTACAGATGTGTAATGTCACAAAAAATAGCTGTTTTTGAAATTTAATTATTTATAGAAGAAAATAAAAAAAAAATTAAATAAAAAAACTTTTTTAAAAAATAAATAAATAATGAAAATTAAATGAAATAAGAACTTTAAAAATTTGTAATTTAAAATAAAATATAATAAAATATTTTTATTGCTTTTTTGCTCTTTATATTCATCAGAGAAACGTAAAAAATACTGAAAAAAAGCTGTCAAGCTTTATACAAAAATTTGAACAATACTGAACTTAAAATGCCCTCAAAGTTTGAAAACACCCCTGGTGTGGTTTTAGACGATATCAGCATAAACCCTTATCATTTTTTGGTGCAAATACATTAAAGTAACTTGACATGATCATTGAAGACCAGCAATAGTAATTTTCATTTTGATTACATAATAATGGTAATCTATACATGTCAAAGCCCCTTTGCCAGCTGTGATGCCTGGTTACGTTTAAACTTGGCCCAAGTTTTTAAGATTTTTGGGTCAGCAAACCTTAATAGCTTCAACAACTGATTGCCAGTTAAGTTTAGAATACAATGAATTTAGGCCCAGATTATGCCGAGCTGTAACAGCTGCTAATGCTGGATATTTTGATGAATCGAAAATTAACGTTTTTTTCTATGTATAAACTGTTTATGTAATAAAATATGTTTCGTAGTTTGTGTTGTCCCTTATCAGTAATTAAAAAGGATTCATGCCAATATTGTCCAAAACCCCACTTTTCTAGAACGTTTCCAAACTTTTGGAGGGCAGTGTATATACATATACATATACATACACATATACGCATATATATACTGTATATAATAGCTATTAAAATGCAAATAAATAATATACATATATATAAAAACACAACAAAATTACTGAACTTTTAATATAAAATTGAAGCGAAAAACAAAAAAATAAAAACTAATTTAAATTAATAAAAAATAAAAAACTATACTGTGTGTATATATATTAACTTAGAGTTCAGACTATTTATTAATCGTAACAATATATTAAATGTGGTATTTATATGATATATTTAAATGTTTATTTTTATTATAAATGTTAAGTATATTATAAAAACCTTAAAATATATTTCAAATATTTTTATTTTTTTATATGTGTCTTTCAGCTTGTGAAAACAAGCATTCACAGTGTTTTAATAACTGTTTGTTCATGTGTTGAAATGTTGCTATGTAAATCCCTTTGTCTTAATTCTTCTGAAAATTGAACATTTCTGCCACTATGTAAAGTGTGTGAATATATTTATTTAAGTTTTTTTTTATTTTTTTATTTTGTAATTCTTTTAGGTTGGATTCAGCTTGTTTTAAAGATTGGACTTTTTTTTTTTGTGTTAATGCAGTTTCCGTTTTTGGTTTATTTTGAGGAGGTGCAGAATTTTTGTCCGGATTTTTTCTTCTCCAGTCTTCGTTTTTCGTATTTTTCTCGTTGGCCCACCCCGCCAAGTCTAGCATATTTGTCCTTTTCCGAACAGTTCCCTTATAGATGACCCTGAACTGACTCTCATGCTAACATGCACCCTTCAAAGAAAGCGGAAAGGTACCTGCGAGCTCTTGGTGGTGGATGAGTTTCCCTCTCCCTAGCAAATTCCTCTTCCCCTCTTCACAGTGTTCGTTTAACGTGTGTGTTTTCTTTACGACATCTCTTGTTTCACTTGCTTATTCATGCTGCCTCAGCACTCTTGCTTTCACACACTGGGATACACTCAGGTAAAACCTTCTCTTGGCTGTCACGGTTTTTGTTTTATGTGTGTGACAGATTTTATGTGTGGAGGAGGCAGGTATGAGGGATGTTTTCTTGTTGCCAATAGATGATAAAGGACTTTGTGTCTTTTTTTTATTATTTCAACAGAGAGAAATACACTTTGGAACAAGACATTAGAGAAACAGAAGAAGCCATCAGACACAAAACCACAGAGGTTCAGGTAAACCTGGCAGTGCTATTATTATTATTATTATATATATATGTATATATTTCTTTTATTATTATTAATAATATTATTATTTTTAAAAAAATATATTTAATATATTTAAAATATGTATTTAAAGGATTATTGATATAAAAATAATTGTCATAATTTTAAGAATGTTGTTAAAAAATGTATTATTTATTATATTTATTATTATTGTTATATGAATTATAAAATGTATGTATTTGTTTAAGGGTATTTTATTTTTTATTATTAGCCTTTGATAAAAATATAAATTATAAAATGTTTAAAGGATTATTAAAATGTAAATACATTTAAATATATTACAAATATTATATAATTTATAATTACCATTATATAGATAATTGTTATTCTTTGTATTATAATTATAAATTGTGTTATTATTGTGTAAAATATTAAGTGTTATTAATATTTAAAAATGCATTCATAAATATATTAATATAATATACTAAAACCTAATTTTGTTAATATTTGTAGTAGAACTATAGTTATTATAATTCTATTAAATGTAGAATACATTTATTATATTAATTATAAAAAATTTAAGTATTCATGTTTAAATATATTTTATTTTTATTATTAGTCTGTGATAAATGTTTATTATAAAGTATACTTAAAGGATTATTAACATATTTAAGTAAATACGTTTAAATATACAAATATTATATTATATTATTATAATTACAGTTATAGAGATGATTGTATTATTCTTTGTCCTGTAACTATAAAATATCCTTATTAATTATTAGTGTTATTAATATGTAAAATATTAAGCATTATTATTACTATGTAAAAATACATTCATAAATATATTAATGTAATATACTAGAATTTTATTATTTGTAGTAGAATCGTAGTTACTGTAATTATAATAAATTTAGAATACATGTATATTATATTAATTATAAACATTTTCGTATTAATGTTTAATTGTGTTTTATTTTTATTCACCTATGATAAATATGTTCATTATAAAATATATTTCAAGGATTAAGATTTATGATTTAATACATCATAAATACAAATACAATTATTATATTAATAAAAAAATATGTATTAATGTTTTAAATGTATTTTATTTTTATTATTTATCTATGGTAAATATGTTCATTATAAAATATACTTAAAGGATTATTAACGTATTTATGAAAAAACATTTAAATGTATTACAAATATTATATTAATTAGAAATACAATTATATAGGTCATTGTCTTATTGTCTTATAATTATTAAACGTACAATGTTAAGTAGTACTAATATTTAAAAACACCTTCATAAATAAATATAAATAATACGAATATAAAATACAATAATATAAACTATATTGTAAATATTACAAATGAAATGTATTATAAATAATATATATATTAAAACAATAAAATACAAATATAAAATGTATGACATTTAAATAGTAATAATATTTTACATGTAATATATATTTAAAATATATATTTATTTTGTTATATTCTATGATAAATATATTAATTAAAATGTATTTTATGAAATTATTATTAATATTATTATTATAAATATAGTATCAATAATATTAATATTTTTTATAAATATATTTATAATTAGTGTTGACTTTTTATTCTTATTTGTATTATAAATATAAAATAATTCTAATGTTATTAATATTTTAAAGTAAATGCATTAATATTATAAATATAAACCAATATTTTACTATTTTTATATTCTATGATAAATATGTTCATTAAAATGTATTATCATCATTATTATTATTATTATTATTATTATTATTATTACAAGTAATTCTAATAAAATAAATAATACGGTTATAAAAAATAGTTTTATGAATATAAATATTTTATTCTTATTTGTATTATAAATAAAAAAAAATGTTATTCATATTTAAAAGTAAATCTATTAATATTATAACTATAAACTAATATTTTACTATTGTTATTTGTATTATTAAATTAGAAATATTATTATTATTATTATTATATAATAGAAAATCTATTTAGATTTAGTATAATATATTTAAAAGTATTGTTGTTAAATATATTTACAAATATATTTGTCTTAATATTAGTAGTATTTTTATTACTATTATATTACTTTTAAGAATAAAAATAAATGTGAAAATTAGTATGAATTTAAAAGTATTTGGTTTTTTTTTAAATGCACAAGTCATTACAAGTCGGCTTCATTATTAACTGAATTTGGTTCGATTGACAGGAGATGCAGAACGATCTGGACCGAGAGGCGTCCACCCTCCAGGAGCTAGAGGCGCAGAAGCAGGATGCTCAGGACCGGCTGGAGGAAATGGACCAGCAGAAGGCAAAGCTGGAAGACATGCTCAATGACGTACGACAGAAGTGCCAGGAAGAGTCGCAAATGGTGAGAGACCTTGAGAAGACAATATTACAAGATCCTCAGTGCCAATAAACATTAAACGCATCCAATTTCTTTCTGTTCAGATCTCATCCCTACAGTCCCAGATCCACTCGCAGGAGTCTGACCTCCAGAGCCAAGAGGAAGAACTGGGCCGGGCCAAGGCTGACCTGAACCGTCTGCAGCAGGAGGAAGCTCAGCTAGAGCAGAGTCTACAAGCTGGCAGGATTCAGCTAGAAACCATCATAAAGTCCCTCAAAGCCACACAGGACGAGATCAACCAGGTTGTGCCTTCAGAGCAGTTTATATTCAAACCACTAGGGGGCGATGAACACCTAAGGATGTGCCTATTGCAAATGCATTCATGCAAATATGGTTGCTTGTGACATTAAAAGGCAGACACCAGAAACTTATGTGTCTAATAATGGCAGGAAAAAAAAGTATGTAACGGATCAAACTGACCTGTGTGTATGATGCAGGCTCGGAGCAAACTCTCCCAGATCCAGGACAGCCAACATGAGATCAGTAAGAGCATCGAGCAGTACAGCAGCACCTTGAACGGAACCCACGGGGGCAGCATGACCAACCTGGCCGACATGAGCGAGGGCTTTCCAGAGAAGGAGAACGGCGGTTTCGGGGCTATGGTGAGACATTTTAGGTTGAATTTTAAGCTCGTTCAAATGTTGTACTCACAGTGGCGATAAGTGACATTAGATCATGCATAATTGTATATTTACTCTATCTATCTATCTGTCTATCTATTATTGTACTTATGTTAATGATAAACATGCAAGTATTTCTATTTAAATGTATTTTATTTTATTATTAGCCTATAATAGCTGTTATAAAATATACTTTAAGGATTATTAACATATTTAATTAAACGCATTTAAATATATTATGTTATGATTTATAATTACAGTTATATAGATTGTTATGCTTTGTATTATATTTATAAAATTATTTATTAGTAATTTTTTGTATTTTTGATATTAAAAATTAAGTATTATTAATATTTTAAAATGCATTTGTAAATATTATATTAATGTAATGTACTAAAACAGATAATATTTTATTTGTACAATAATTATCATAGTTATTGTAATTATATTAAATGTAGAAAACATTTAGTATATAAAAAACAAATATTAAAATGTGTAACATTTAAATATTACTATAATATTTAACGTCATATATTTTTTATAATATAAAAGACTATTTATTTAATTTTATATTCAGTGGTGAATACACTAATTAAAATATACTTGAAGTATTATTGAAATATTTAGAAGTAATTTAGAAGTTTTTTAATATATTGTAATAAGTAACATCAACATTTTATTATTTGTAATATAAATAATAAATATTTAGTGCTATTAATATTTAAAAGTTAATACATTTAAAATGTATTTTAATATTTTATATATATATATATATATATATATATATATATATAATATTTTTTTGTTATATTCTGATAAATACATTAATACATTGTTTTTATATATTAATATATTTAGAAGTAATTTAGAAGTACAGTTTATTATTATATTATAAACATTAAATAGTCATAGTGCTATTAATATTTAAAAATTAATATATTTAAAAATATATGTATATATGTGTGTGTGTTTTATATATATATGTTTATATATGTTTTGCAGAAAGTGTCTGCAAAATGACTAATACTAAATGTAATATTATTTATATAAAATAAAAAAGAAAAAAATATATACACACAAATAAATGTATATTTGTATTATTATTCTTTTAAATATAATACAACAAAAACGCACACTTTTGTATATAGTTATGGAATTGGTATTATTATTTATTTAATATAGAAATATTTATTTATATAAATATTTGTTATATAATTGTTATACAAATAAAAATAATAATACAAAAACATATAAAAATAACACAAAATATAAAATCATTATTAAAGATAATTTTTAAAAAATAGTTATGTGTGTGTGTGTGTATGTGTATATATATATATATATATATATATATATATATATATATATATATATATATACGCGCACACACTTTACATTGGAACAGGCCTGACTGTTTTTTCTAGTTTAAGTTTAAAACCCAGAGTATTTCTAAACCGTAATGAATCTCACTCTTCATGTAATTGCGATTGAATTCCTGTTGACGTTCTCTGGTTTCTGAGGGAGAACTTTGCTTGCTTTTCTTTCTGAATTATGCCTTGCATGCAAAGGTGCAATTTGGAAACCCAGCACTTTTAACAGAGCTTCTGATGTTATTTGGAACAGCTGAGGTTCTGGCTTAAACTGCAAATTGTAGGCACAAAAGACTGAAATTTAGACTTCGAGCTTCTTATTTCAAATATTTTTTTGTTCTCTGAATTGCTAGTACTTTCCATCTTCTCTCATTTGAGCTAGACATTTTCAGCTGGACCCCTAATATATTGTTGGCCTACTTCTTAGACATCTAGGTTAATAGATTAATCATAATCAACTATAAATGAATCTGACAACATTTCTACAGTGTCTTTGAAAAAGAAAATACTCTTGCTTTTCAACATAAAACATAAAAATAGTTTCAGACATAGCAAATCAATGTTCAACCCCTCTTACCTAAAACCTTCTATATAGGAGAATCAATAAAAGAGTATGAAACCAAACATCTATGATCAGCGTGTTTGTTTAACCCCATTACAGGAAGACCCTTTCAAGGTGAAGACCGCTGTGTTCAACAGCGCCCCTCAGGAGATGCACACAGACCCCTTCCAGTCTGAAGACCCATTTAAAACAGACCCATTCAAAGGTAAATCATGTATTTTCTGCTCAAATTTACCACCTCCCTTCCTTAGAGATCTAAGGGTCCTGATGTTATACTAACAGTAACTATGTTTGTGTTTCATTTCAAATTCCTGTTTACTGGTATTTGTGTGGCACATTTTTGGAGCCAAGCTTTTGAAGCCTTTGTAATGGCTGCTAAACACATCTCCCACTTTCGTTTTGTTTGTCACAGGTGATCCGTTCCAGAATGACCCGTTCTCAAAGCAGACGTCCACAGTTGCAGGTTTGAGCTTTGAACTTAGAAGTAGAGCTGTCAGGATTCCTCGATTCAATTTGAGTACTCGATTAACCGTCGAATAACCGGCAAAATAACTGCAGTGACCCATTCCGCGGACGAGAATGCATTTCGCTCATTATTAGACCTTTTTCCAAGGCTGCATGATATATTAAACCCATTTAAAAACCACAATAAAGCATAATGCTATTGTGAATTCACAATCACCATGATTCAGTTCAGGTTCAATATATGCGCTGTAATTATTTACATGCGTGCAGGTTACTTATCAGAGCAGTAAATAATGCTCCACACAAGATGTTACCATTTACATGCATCTCAAACTCCATCTCTGCATATTTCTGTGAGTTTGGGTTTATTATAACGTTCATTTAGGAACACAACATACGCCATTTCATCAGATTTGTAATGTAAATCATTTAATAACATTTAACAAACACAGGAGAATACAGCATTATCTTTCCTTCAAAATAAAAGCTCAAACACTCTGAGTTTACACGTTTTGATGTCCACATATTCAAGAAATTACAATGATTAATTGCTTTTGATACTTTTAAGTAGGGGTGCAAAATGATTAATCGCAAATAATCGCATTCAAAATAAAAGTTTATGTTTACATTCTATATCTGTGTGTACTGTTTATGTTTAGTATGTGTATATATACACATGTATATATTTAAAAAAATATTTGTATGCATATATATTTATACTTGCATATAATTTATATTATGTATAAATATTATTATTATTATTATAAAATCTAAGATTTTTCCTTAATACATACATGTGTGTGTATTTATATATACTTAATAAATATACACAGTACGTACACACGTATTGTGTAAATATAAACTTTTATTTTGATTGTGGTTATTCGCGATTAATCACAAAACGATTAATCACGAATAATCGTTTTGCAGCCCTAAATTTAAGTAATTTTAAAGGCTATTGTTTGCTTAGGTCTATTTGTATTACCACAAACATTAAATTAATTATAATTACTCGATTAATCGTCAGAATAATCGACCGATTATTCGATTACCAGCCATACTTGGAAGATATCAGACAAATATGTCTGTACAAATACTTATAAATGTATCTTTAGTAGGGGTGGGAATCTTCAGGCTCTTCACGATCCGATTCTGATTCTGATTCTGGGAGTCACGATCCGATTCCAAAACGATTTTTGATCTACATTTTTGCCCCAATAAATTCGCTATGCAAATAGATCTTTGCAACCTTACATTTTAACTAAAATTGCAGTTTCTTTGCTTTTTGTTTATAGTTGGAATCTCTGTATGTCAGTACTGCCATCTTAAAAGTAGGGGTGTGGATCTTCACTGGTTTCATGATTCAGTTCAATTTCAATTTTCATTATCAACTTAATATCACTATACATCACATTCTCAGTTTTCCATATTACTGCACAAATTTATATCAAATTTATTTTGTGCAAACTTTATTTTTTATTATATAAACAGGCTACTTTTTAAAACAATCACTTATTTAAAATAAGTGTTCTTTAAGTATCCGAAAGTTTTCAGACAATGGTTATAGGTTTTTCTTTTTTTCTCAGCATTATTGCCGTTTGATTATTACCGATTAGATCACAGACAGTGGCAGCTTTAACAGACTGTATTCACACTAATACACAGATCTGTTTTGATATATCAGATGTTTTGTCCTGTTCTGAAAACATAACTGACTGTGTGAACATCAATTTCGTATAAAAGTATTCGAAAATGGAAGTGCATTTAATCGCAGCTGCAATCGATCTTCAGGACAATAAACACAAAGTGCATGTGAAAGTCCGTCAATGCACAAGCTTCATGCATCTAATAGTACTGCATTCCAAACGGCATTAATAAAAGCATATCTAAAGTAAAACACGGCAGGTGGAAGTACACACTGTCAAGCAATGCACGCGTGTCTTGCGGCTTTCACACCGAACGCGGAAACGGAAACGCAAGGACGGCTTGTTTCTGTGTCGACCAAAGCGCACGTGCCGCGGAGCGCACCACTGGTGTGCGAGCCGCTTCTCACAGCGCAAATTCCGTGCAATGAAGCCCGACACGTCTCTAGCGCTCATGCGGGGAAAAAAAACAAACTCAGAATCGATTCTGAATTTTTTTTTTTTTCCCCTCCCACCCCTAATATTTAATGTACATATAGTATGCATACTGCATCATCTTAGTATCCATAATAAATCCATTCTAAAAAATGTGATTTTAAATTATTAGTATGCGTACTAACACGTTCAGTCTGAATTAAAACATTTAAGAAATGAATTTAAAGAATCATTAAAATATAAATGTGTAAATATACAACTTATTATAATATATTAAATATTAGATATAAAGTGTGTATATATTAGTGCTGTCAAACGATTAATCGCATCCAAAATGTTTTTGTTTACATAATATGTGTGTGTATTGTGCGTATTTATTGTGTATATATAAATAAACACACATGCATGTGTATATCGAAAACAAAATGTTATTTATTTAATAAAGTATTTATATAGAAATATCAATTATATGTATGCGTAAATACATGTAAATATTTTGTTAATATATGCTGTATTTGTGTGTGTGTATATATGTGTGTGTGTGTGTATATATATATATATATATATATATACACACACATATACACATACACGTATGTATGTATGTATGTATGTGTATGCGTTATATATATATGTATGTATGTGTGTGTATATATATATATATATATATATATATATACAATTTCATTAGATGTAAACATACTGGTCCTGATAGACTTCCTGTTATTTTTTTTTTTTACTTTACACAAACATCACAAAAAAATACAACC
This sequence comes from Labeo catla, assembly GCA_012976165.1. Taxonomy (NCBI): domain Eukaryota; kingdom Metazoa; phylum Chordata; class Actinopteri; order Cypriniformes; family Cyprinidae; genus Labeo; species Labeo catla. The sequence goes on from VONZ01000594.1 coordinate 167,302, forward strand.
AACATAACATTTGACTGGATGAAAATGTTACATTAGCACCTTTAAGATGTATTTGTATATGTGAAATAAAAAACAAAAAAACAGGAAGTGCTTCTGGACCAGTGTTGTTTACATCTAGCGAAATGGTCTATATATATATATATACATGTATGCATGTATGCATGTATGTATGTATGTATATATGTATATATATATATATATATATATATATGTGTGTGTGTGTGTGTGTGTGTATATATATATATATATATATATATATATATATATATATATATACAGTACTGTGCAAAAGTCTTAGGCCACTAGTATTTTCATCAGCTAAAAAAAGTCAGTTGAAGTCGGTCTTTTGCTGTAGTGTGTCAGTAAGAAATATCAGTTTACATTTCTAAACATTCATTTTGCCATTAATTTTAATAATCCAGTGAGATTTTTGTATGGAGCACAGGCTGTTGTCAGACTTCTTGTGCAAACAGAGATCTGATCTCTCCATCATTCAATCCAGTCTGTCTTAAGAAACTGAAAAAAACGGAGACAGACTAAATCCAGATGAACTGTGGCAACGTCTCCAAGATGCTTTAAGAGTCCTATACCTACAAAGCTACAGTACTGTTAAAATTTTTAGGCAGTTAGGCACATAAAATGAGGATGCTGTCAAAAACAATGTCATAAATAGACCATCCTTTGCATTTAAAGCAGCTTTTGCCCTATGTGCACTTGTGCATAGTTTTTCAGGTAGCTTTGCAGGTAGGTCTCTTGAAACATCTTGGAGATGTTGAAACAGTTCTTCTGGATTTAGTCTGTCTCAGTTTTTCTGTTTCTTCATGTCATTTCAGAGACAGACTGGATGATGGTGAGATCAGATGTCTGTGTGGAGCACTGGCTGTTGTCAGACTCTTTGTGCCAACAAAAATTTCACTAGATTGTTACAGTTAATGGCAAACAGAATGTTTGGAAATGTAAACCGATATTTTTTTACTGACACACTACAGCAAAAGATAGAAATAACTTACTTTAAACCATTTTTTAGCTGGTGAAAATACTAGTGGCCTAAAACTTTTGCACACTACTGTATATATGTATAGGTGTATGTATGTGTGTGTATGTGTAAGCCTCTACCAGTAAATTGCATTCTTAAAATAAATATGCAAATAAAATTTGCATTTAATCATAAATGCATTGTGAAATGCTTCTTGTTGTTGATGCATATAAAGGTTCCCTTGTAAGACAATGTTTACAAAGGCCATATTTCATTTCAGTTTTTCATTAAAGACACCACAGTTCTTGCCCAAAGCTTCATGGTATTAAACATCATGTTCAGAAACCTTGGCACAGTTCTCTCTTGGTAATAAATGAGACTTTCAGTTCCCCAACTCTCATAAAATTAGGCTAAAGATAGATACAAGATAAAATGATATTATGTAAATGATGCTATTCAAATGCAAGTCTTTCCCATGACAGTTGTAATCATCTATACAATCTTTCAGATCCTTTCGGTGGAGATCCTTTCAAAGAGGCCGACCCATTTAGGACCTCTTCTGAAGATTTCTTCAAGAAACCCTCTAAGCCAGACCCTTTCAGCAACGCCGATCCTTTTAGCAAAAGCGCCACTCTTCCCTCAAAGGTACACAGATGCTTCAGTTACATTATTCCCCGTTATTCTCAGACTTGTTTTTGAACTTTCTCCTCGCTTGTGTCTTGTAGAGTCATCATTTCTCAAGTAACGACCCCTTCAGCTCCACCAGCCCCAAACCAAAAGGCCAAGGTACTGTTTGCGTGCGTCTCTCACTTATTTAGCTGAATCATAACATCTCCGCCACACCCTTTCTTTGAAGATGCTGTGCAAAGATCGGCTTCTTCATCTCTGCATGCACCAGAACTTGAACCCTCTGAAACTGATCTGGTATCAGTTAAAACTGCCTTGTTTGAGGGACATGCTCGGGGTGCATTACACAACTCAAGCAAAGTGACACTTTCACACCTCGTGCCCAGTGGCGACACTTGTGTCTTTTTTTCCAAAGGCCACTCAGACAGCAGTGTGAGAGAGCACGTGTGAAGAAGCTGTCAAAAGAGTTCCCATGCGATACGTCCGCTCGCAGGCCCATTTGGCTGCCTGAACGATGTGAAATTCCTCTGCTGTTTCAGTAAATGGTTAATGCAGCCTTCGGGTTGCAGCATTGTTGAACACTGAGGCGATGCCAGGAAATGCTCAACACGTTTTTTTTTTTTCAAACCTGTGGGTTGAAGGCAAAAACAACAAAGACAACAAAGTGTTTTACATTTTTGTTTTGACTTTTTGAAATGGAAAATGAATACTCCTTTTTGGTTGCTTCAGTTTGCATTTTATTTTTAGTCATGCTACTGTTGTGTGTAAGCCCCGTGAAGTATATATTTGACTAGATTCACTGACTTGATAAAATAAAATTAATTTAATATATTTATTAAAAGTGCTCAGATGAGTACTTAAATGATATTTGACCATAATATTCTTTTAAATAAATAAAAAATCTTTTATTTATTTATTTTCTTTTAATGTTATGGTAAAGTATTTTTTGGCCCATTTTAGTAGGTTAATATCTTTTTTTTTTCAATTTAAATACTTAAAATAAAAACCTTTATTTTCTGATTTTTCTTTATTTCTTTATTTTAATCATTTTTTGTTAAAATCAAAAATAATTCAATAAAAGTGTTCAAATAAATACCTCAGTGACCTTTGATGTTTATATACAATATACAAAAATGTAATTCACTGAGTCTTCACTATAATATTATTTTAAATTTATTTTTTAAATAAAAAGCTTTTAATTATTTATTGTTATTTAATTAATTAATTATTATTTTCATTTATTTGGTGACTTCTAGTAACTTATTTTCATTTTCAGTAAGTAAATAAAAGGTTTTTGTACTTTAAATAAAACCTTTTTATGTTCTTATTTTTTAAATTTAAGTTTTTTTTTTTACATTGGTGTTTTTTTTTAATTGAAAATAATTTAATAAAAATGGTCAAATAAATACCTCAGTGACCTTTGATGTTTTGTATTATTTTTAAATTAATTAGTAATTATGTACTATTTTCATGTAATATTATGGTGAAGTGTCACTTTCAGTGTCTTATTTTCATTTTTATTTTAAAAAAAATGATCTTTGATGTTTGTATTATTTTTTTAATTACTAAACAACAACAGAGAAAGTAATTCTCTGACTTTCAAATAAAAAAAGTAACCTTTTATTAGCTCTCATTTAATATTATGGTGAAGTGTTACTAAAGTATTTATTCTGCCACTTTTAGTAGCTTATTATCAATTTGGATAAATAATTAAAATGTATTTGTACTTTTTTTTTTATTATTAAAATAAAAAATAAATCAATAAAAGTGATCGAATAAATACCTCGGTGACCGCAGATGTTTATATTATTTTTAAATATTTAACAGAATAATAATAATTCTCTGACTCATGACCATAATATTATTTAAGTAAATAAAAACCTTTTAGTAATTATTATTTTCATTTAATATTATCGTTAAGTGTTGCTTAATTATTTATTCGGCCATTTTTAGTAGCTCGTTTTCAATTTCAATGAATAAAACATGCATTTGTACTTTAAATAAAACCTTTTTGTTTTCTGATTTTATAATTTTTTTTTATTAATTCTTATTCATTTTTAAATAAATTCAGTGAAAATGGTCAAATAAATACCTCCGTGACCTTCGATCTTTCTTTTATTTTTATATTAATAAATATATATATATATATATATATATATTTATTATTTTTAAGGTACCATTGTGATCAAGTGTCGCTAACAGTTAAATTTATTTATTTTTTTTTACTACTTTTCTTGGCCACTTTCATTTCATTTATTTTCAATTTCAGTAAATGAATAAAATGCTAAATAAAATGTTTTATTTTCTATTTTTTTATTTTCAAAACTAATTCAATAAAAGTGGACAAATAAATACCTCAGCGATCTTTATATTATTTTTAAATTAAATATGAAATTGATATTTCGATGGTAATACAATAATGACCCTCCTCATCTGTTCTAAGAACATCTAACAGACTTTTTCCATCTTCTCAACTTGTAATACTCTTGCCTGATTGTTCTTCTCTGCCAATTCCAGATTTCTTCGGGACTTTGGACCCATTCGGAAGCAGCTCGTTCGGCAGCAACAGCGGCTTTGCAGACTTCAGCCAAATGTCAAAGGTAGCAACACCTTTTTCACAATTTTCATCTGCATTTTAAGCATAGTGGAACTTCACTTTCTCACGCTTTTGCAAGATGACATTTGTAAGATGTGGTTTTGATTGATGTCCCGATCATAATTTGCGCGGTTTGCACCTTGTGTGTCTGATAATGGCCCACCGCTTCTCCTTTCCCCTGCGATTTAATTTAGGGCTTTGTAGACGACCCCTTCAGCCGAAAACAAGACATGCCAGCTCTCCCGCCCAAGAAAAGCGTACCACCACGACCCAAACCACCCAGCGGTAAGCTTTTCATGCCCAAACAACAAACACTGACCCTTTTCAAAAGGTTTACATTCATACGTGACCATATAAGGTGCTAGCATCTACGTAAACGTTTGCTAAAACTACACAGCTATTTGTCAGAGTAAAAAAAAGTAGTCAAAACAAGCAATCTAAACAGCTGACATGAAAGACCTGGGGAATGTTGTTTGGGTGGATCTTTCTCTGTTTTAGCACTCACATTTAAAAAGGCAAATCTTCAAAGTGTATCATCACCTCATCTCTTAACTCGTTTGTCAGCAGCGAAAGCAAAACAGCTTTGAACAAGAAAGTTGTTGACCACATCTCACACGTTCACCTTGTAGAAGTCTTTTATTAAGCTCTCGAGAAGCTCAAGAAAACGGAATTTTCACTGTCCATGATATCTAAGACTTCCTCCATCAGTTGTCAACAGGAAACTGAGGTGCTTAAGCTTTTTTAGTTAGTTTTTAATGTGCAACAGCGCAGTCAAGTCTCCATCCAACTCCAAAACGGTGCACAACGAACCTGAATAGAAGGTAAATTTGTCACTTGGAGAAAACGAAACCTGCGTTGTTTCCTCTCTGCACTCGGCAGTTGGAGGAAAAGGCGAATCTCTGCAACTCACTCGGTTTTTCTTTTGCAACAACATGTTTTTTTTCATCCTAGAAAACAAGGGAGTGCTTTCCTGGTGTAACCGAGGTTTAAAATTTGGTGTGGAGGTTTGTTTGGCGCACTCAGGGTGGTATAGCTAACATGCTTCGATGATCTGCGGTTAGCCTGCACTGCCAGCATCATGCGAGGATCTACACACCCCTCCCCACTTCCTCTATATATGTGTGTGTGTGTGTGTTTAAACACTTTTAGTGGGTAGTGTGGCCTAGTTGCCACAACCATTTAAGATGAGTATTTCACGTTTTACTTTTGTTCTTCTCTCAAAAGCACATTTAGAATAAAAGTTAAATTGTTTATAGCATAATATGTCATTTTTTTTACGCCCAGTTGTGGGCGTAACGGCAATAGCGATTGTAATCAAAATGAAAAGAAACATCAAAAAAGGTTGTGTTTTGCTAATTAATGTACTATTTGAAAATGTATTTGTTGTGAAATTGAAAAGGTGTTAGTTTTTGTTAACACAGCGTATTATTGAAGAGCATGGCTTGTTTTTGACCTCGTTCCCTCAGCAGGGTGGAGACTTTTTTTGCGGTTTAGTATTCCGTTTACTGACAGAAAGAAACTGATTGCTGGTCTGGTATAAATAACAGCCCTATTGAACATGCGGTTAACACCTTTAGAGGAACCAGCAACCAGTACAAGTTCTCACGAGTAAGTGAATGCCAGTCTCGGCAAATGGTGCAAGAGAGGAAAAAAAAGAAGTGTGCATAAGCATTTTTTTAAATTTGAAGATCCTTCCTGCAAATTTTCTATAATAAGCAAACTGTTTGTGCAAAGATTCTGCTGTCCTGTAAAACAATAGCAGCACGTGAACCATATTTAGTGCTTTTGTTGGGCGTGTGTAGAAAGATGCAGAAATGTCAGTTTTGTTTTGAATTGAGACTGAGTTACCGCATCTTACACGCTTGAACCACTGTGGGTTTTTTGGTTGAGCTTCGGAAGGATATGTGCAGATGACAAGTGTTTGATAATTAATTATTTAATATTATAATATAAATTCGTTAAGTTTAACAAGGAATTACATTAGTGTTCAAAATTTGCAGTTGGCGAGTTTTTTTTTGGAAATGTTTATTTCCAAAAATGTTGGAAATGTTTTTTATGCTCAGCAAGGCTGCATTTATTTTATTTAAAGTACAGTAAAACGATAATATTTTGAATTTTTTTTTTACAATTTAAATAGATGTTTTGTATTTTCTTGTATTTTAAAATGTTAATTATTCAAAGCTGAATTTTTTTTTAGCATCATTACTCCAGTTTTCAGTGTCATATGATCTTTCAGAATGATATATTTTATATTTTATGATATATTTTAAAGTTCAAAAGAACAGCATTTATTTGAAACTGAAATCTTTTGTGACATTATAAATGTCTTTCCTGACACTTGATTTAATGCTTCCTTGATTAATAAATATCAAGTTGTTTCCAAAAATATTAATGTTATATATTATAATCTTTATTATGCTTTTTTGAATGTTAAAACATGTCTTGAAATAATCACACTATATATATTGTATGATGCTTAAACACTGGTTTTCTTTTGCTTTTGTTAACTGGGTGGGGTGTTGTAGTGGTGTAGTGGTTAAAAATCTGGGTGGTAACCAAAACGTTGTAGGTTGAAATGCCACAAATCAGTTTTTTAAAGGTATAGTTCATCCAGAAATTAAAATTCTGTCGATCATTACTCACCCTCATGTCATTTCAAACCCGTTAGACCTTCGATTAAAACGAACTCTGGTGCGATTGCTCTGTTAGTGTGGTTCATATGAGTAAGTGTGAACGCTGCCATCCGAAACCTGGTGTGCACCAAACAAGCAGATTGAGACCGCTACAAAGTTGGGTCTCAGTCCGCTTCCAAAGAACTCATGTTGTTCCAAACCCGTAAGACCTTCGTTTATCTTCGGAACACAAATTAAGTGTGTGTTCACACTTGCCATGTTTGGTTAGATTAAAACGAACTCTGGTGCGATTGCTCTGTTAATGCAGTTCATTTGAGTGAGTGTGTGAACGCTGCCATCTGAACCCTGGTGCGCACCAAACAAGCGGACTGAGACTGCTAAAAATACAGGTTTCAGTCTGCTTCCAAACAAACTCATGTCGTTCCAAACCCATAAGACCTTCATTCATCTTTGGAACACAAATTAATTGACCGAGGCTGCTAAAAAGATGGGTCTCGGTGCGTTTCCAAATGAACTCTGGTGCGATTCAAATTAAATATGAATGCAACAAGGGCCAAATACTTCAAAACAAACCAAAAACATGAAGTCATGACAAGATGCGACGCTATGCGACATAAAGAGAACAATCCAGTGAATGGGTACTTTGAGTGGGCACTTGGGGATGTCATACACTCAGTTTGGTTTGTTTGGTTCATTTGGTCCGGACCAAAAAGGAAAATAATACAGTCTTTGGTCCGTGTTGCGTTCATATTTATTTGAACTGCACCAGAGTTTGTTTGAAAGCAGACCGAGACCCTTTTTTTTTTTTTAAGCGGTCTCAGTTCACTTGTTTGGTGCACCAGGGTTCGGATGGCAGCGTTTACACTCACTCAAATGAACCGCACTAACAGAGCGGTCGCACCAGAGTTCATTTTAATCGAATCAAACATGACAATTAAGAACACACCCTAAGTTGAATGCACCTTTTCCTTTTGTTTGGAGTGTTCGATGAGTTCCATCACGAAATTTACGTCATTCAACTCAACCAATCAGGTTGTGAACGTATTGCTATGCCTTTAGGTTCGGTATCTTTAGGTTCACTTTCAAAAATGCCAGTGTGAATGCTAAGCAGACCAGGACCAAATGTATAATTTTTCTTTTTGGTCCGGACCAAATGAACTTAACAAACTGAACTAGAAGTGTGAACACACCCTAAGATATTTTTAATGAAATTCAAGACCCTGCATAGACGACAACGTAACTACCACGTTCAGTGCCCAGAAAGGTAGTAAGGACATCGTTAAAATTATCCATGTGACATCAACCATAATTTTATGAAGCTAAGAGAATGCTATTTGTGCACAAAGAAAACTAAAATGTTGTCACATGGACTATTTTAATGATATCTTTACTAGGGCTGCTCTCTAATAGTCCAATACTTGTTAGTCAACGAGAAGAGGCTTGGTCGACCAAAATTTTATTAGTCGCTTAAGCGAAGTCACACATTCTGTGACCCGACAGATTGTTAATAGTTGGTCTTTGTGGTAATACGGTATATCGCGCAGGACATTCAAACACTCGCCTATCATTCATCGACCTCAAATATGGCTTATTATCTGAAATATGTAAGTAACAACAACTATTTATGGCCGCTCAATCTAATGTTAATCTAGAAAAAGGTTGTGCAGAGTGTGGAAGCTGAACAGTAGCTTGCTACGCCGGTGCAGTCACTTGCACTTAAAATACTCCGTCATTTTTGGTAATACAGATTAGAGTAATACATCTTTCAAATCTGTGAAGACTGTTTATTTGTAAAATAATGAAAGCAAACAGGATGCGCTTTCTGCTGTCTCGGTCTCCTTTATATGAGCGTGAAACTCCAAAACTTTGTGTATACTTGCCTTACAGACATGAAAAAATATATCTATAAAGAGTGAAATGTCTACTTTCAAATGAAATGATTCAGATGGAAAACAAATGAAGAGTTTGGATGCAAAACCAGCTAAAAGCCATCTTGGTCAAAAATGAGGTATAGATACTGAGTGAATGCTCCTGACACATATTATACATCCATCAAATTGACTTCAAACTCGCTAAATTCCAGCCTCAGCCCAATCAGAAGTACCAGTACTTACATAGAAATCTGTAGCCAGAAAGAAATGCTCATTTTAAAGAAATACGTCAGATGGATTTAGAGGCTTTTGCATCTGAACTCTTCAAATATTCTTCAAATACTTCAAATATTCAACGGCTGGTTTAAACACTCAAAAACTGCTGTTTCTCAACAGGTAAAAGCACTCCAGTAAACGTGCCTGGATCCGCTGATTCGGCCAAGACGAGCGACCCCTTCCAGCCCTTCAGTGCGGACCCCACTGATCCGTTTCAGAGTAAAAAGGGGGTGGGAGATCCGTTTAGTGGCAAAGACCCGTTTGCTCCATCTGCCTCAAGTAAAGCCTCTAAAGACTCCTCATTGGGTTTTGCAGACTTCAGCTCTGTAAGTTGAGCTTAGTGATACTCTTCTCTTGTCCGGTCCACTTGTTTCTTTCCAAAATCGAAATAAAACCCAACCAACAAACTAAAAAAAAGTGCTTTCTAGCGATCATCCGTGAGGTTTCCTAGAGCAGACCGCACCATTGGCTTCTGTATCGCTCAGTCTGTCGCCTTGTGCCGGCTACTCATTTATTTTCCTTCATGTCTGCAGTCCATCTATCTGTGATTAACTCACCAACGCACAGAATTCTGGATAATAAGCCCTAATCAAGCAGCCAGACATCATCTCTATCTCTTTCAGTGACTCAAATACAGTTGTTTGTGGTGCACATGGCTATGATGTCATCTGTCGTTTTGCTCAGCATTTGCATGGGCTTGTGGGAAGAGGAGCGGTCACACTTGGTGATACCAAGCGCTCTCAGCTAAGCTAATGTGGCTTCTCGCTGTTCTTCTGTGACTTTTTTGTCTCATGTTTTTCAAAGGAACACTATTCAGGCTGCATCTGTCATTCAGAAGCAGTTAAAGTAAGTCTTGATTTGAGTGTACTTCAAATCAAGATGAGTTTAGTTTATGCTAATTGTAGTTTGGTGGTAAAGAGAAAGCATTTTGCAAAAACCTGCATAACAAGGTTAAAATTCATATAGCCGCTTATAAGATATTTTTCTGTTTGCTTGTAAATTTAAACGTCAGTGTTTATTGTTATGTGCACAGTGTCAGTATTTTGCTTCTTATCTAATACAAATGCAAGTTTTGTTTTCATAAAATGTTGGTGTTTATACAAAAATCGTATATGTGATGTCGGTATTTCCGCTTAATCGTCTGCAAAGAGATAAAAGAAACCTGTTTCGTAAGCGTCACAAAAATGTGTTTGCTCAAACAAAATGCCAGTATTTAAAGTATAATCAATATGCCCGATGTCAGTATTTTCACTATATAGACAAGAGTGTGGGCCTTCCGATCACCTGTGATGAGACATGTTCATTTCGTTAACACAAAAGTTCGTTAGCTTGAACAAAACGTCAGTGTTTAGTATTATTGATGTGTTTGATGTCAGTTTTGTCACTTTGTCTGATTGGCTCCTAAGAGAAACATGTGTTTACCTACATTCTTAAAGGGATAGTTCACCCAAAAATTAAATTGTGTCATTAATTACTCACCCTCATGTCGTTCCAAACCTGTTAGACTTTCGTTCAACTTTGGAACGCAAATTAAGATATTTTTGATGAAATCTGACAGCTTTCGGACACGTTCAAGTCCCAGAAACATAATAAGGACATTGTTGAAATAGCCCTTGTGACGTCAAGTGTCCCACCGTAATTTTATGAAGATACAATACTTTTTTGTGCACGAAGAAAACAAACATAATGGCTTTTTATGTCCTTACTACCTTTCTGGCCCTTGAATGTTTCAGTTGTGTTGCTGTCTATGCAGGGTCAGAAAACACTCGGATTTCATCCAAAATATCTTAATTTATGTTTCAAAGATAAACGAAGATCTTACGGGTTTGGAATGGCATGACGGTGAGTAATTAATGACAGAATTTACATTTTTAGGTGAACTATCCCTTTAAAGATCAGTGTTGTAGTATACTCAAAGTTCATAATATCAGTGTTTTCATCTCAAATCTAGCTAGTTTGTTTATTTAAACAGCACATCAGTGTTTATTTTTTAACCTGAATATCTATTGTCAGTATTTTCGCCTATGGTCCGCAAAGTAGGACCATCGAATCGTTTATTAAAAGAAATGTCAAGTCACGATTTTTTTTAATCTTAAAAACATTAGTGTTTGTAGTATTATTAAAATTTGTGTTTTCATCTCAGTTGTTGATAGTTTGTTCATTTGAACAAGGAAGTCAGTGTTTATCGTTTAACCAATGTGTCTATTGTCAGTATTTTAGCCTCATTGTCCGCAAAGTTGGACCGTCTGATCGTTTTCTAACAGAAATGTAAATTTTCTTGCATCTTGAAAATGTTCGCTTAAACATTATTGTTTTTAGTATAATCAAAGTCGACAGTATCAGAATGTAAAACTTGTGATCCTGCAGCAGTTTCAACTACACTGTAAAAAACTATTTGAGTCAACTTAAAATAATTTGTTACCCAGCTGCCTTAAAATTAAGTTCAGTCAACTCAGAAACACGTTCAGTCAACTTGAAATGTTAAGTTGTACTAAGTGACAACTTAGATATTTAAGTTCATTGAACTTAAATTTTAAGGCAGGTGGGTAACAAGCCCAGCTTTTAAGTTTAACAAACCATTTTTTTTGTACAGTCAACTCAAATATAAAAAAGTTTTCACTTAGTACAACTTAAAATTTCAAGTTGACTTAACTCAATTTTAAGGCAGCAGGTAACAAATAATTTTAAGTTTACTCAACAAATTGTTTTTTACAGTGTACAAGAAACGTAAGTTTCGTTAACATCGCGAACATTCGTTCACTCAAACAAAATGTCAGAATTTTATTAGAAACTAAACTTTCTTGTGCTTTTGTTGGTTCTCTTTCTTTCTTTCATCAAACAGCTCATCCTTGTATTAGACCCTTTCTAAACGAGCTCTGGTTCTCACCGTTCTCTTATCAGCCATCAGGTCATATTTCAAGAAGTGTGGGAAGCTTGTATTTACACATCTGCCTTGTGGTCACACTTCCACAAGTTAGTAGAACTAATCATCATCATGATCTTATCAACCAATATATTTTCAACTTCAACCTCCTTGTGTTTGAAATCACACTTAAGGTTTCGTAAACTTGTTTACTAAAGGAGGAGAACTGAAGTCAGAGTATTCAGATATTTCGTTTCTAAGTCGATTAGGGGCGATCGTTTGACGTGGGAAGTGCCAGTATCACTACTCAGCTCTCAGGCTGTCGTTTTCTTCCGCATGGGATCACTGTGCGCTCCATGCTGCAAATCAGCTTGATCCTAGAGCCACAATGTTTGATGTAGCATCATCTTCATACGCCCTGCCTCCTGTCCTTAGTATCGCTGTGCATGACTTGGGTGCAATAGACCTGCTAAACCATCTCTGATTTGTTACGTGACCAAAAACTCTCTGGAAGAAGGATTATTGCAAGTTTTTTTTTTTTTTTACGGAATACAATTTTTTTTTTTTTGGTCATTTTATCAGACTACTTTTTACTTTTTTTGGTATAAAACCATTTATTTTAAACATATTATAATTAAGTTGAAGTTGTTGATGCATGTGATATTACAGAATAAAAAATGAAAAAGGTTGGTTTAGCAATGCTCTCATTCACCTGTAGTCAACTTAGTGTGCATGTTATGTTGCATATATTACGCCTATATGTCACTGTACACAATTTGAAGCTCTCAATTGAAAAAGCTTTGTAATGTCTTTTCCTTCTGTCATTATCTTGCTGCACGAGATCAATGCATGTTCATTCTCCTGTCCATGACATCATTCGCTATTAACGACCAATTAAAAAAGGTCTATCATGAGTCATCAGTGGTAGTGGTCTGTTGGTGTCCAATCAGCTTTTGTGTGCGTGCGTGTGCAGTTCGGTGGATGGTTGCGTGGTAGTTTGGTGTAAATCTCTTTTGTGTTTTTTTTGTAATCCAATCCTCTCTTGCAGGAACTGAGCGAATCAAGGTAAGATCTGTCTGAAAATGTGGCGACTTTTTCTTGTCTTTTGCCATTTTGCTGTCACAAATGAAGGTCACTGAATAATTAGACAGAAATGTCCATGCATGCTTTGACAAGTTTTGCATTTGTACACGTGCAAGATCAGAACTACACACTTTTAACCCTTGTGCTGTGCTGAAAATAGTTTCATTTGGTGTTCCCATTCAAAAATGGCCAGCCTTTTAAAAACTGCTTGTAAATTTCTTATAATTAAATGTTATTACCAATTCTTGGATTTTTGTTTTTTTGTTTTTTTGTTTTTAACTTGTTTCAGTTAGCACAGGTTTTGTACTTCTTTTTGTAGTCTCAACCTCAGATGTTACGCCAACAAACCATTGGTTGAATGTTTGATTTATATGGCACACAAAAGTCATCAGATTGGTTAAATTATACAGGATTTCCAGGAGACGTGTGTGTCGCGTTCTTTAATGTTCCACCTTAAAAACAAAGATGGCAGGAGGCCAAACACCCTCATTTAAGAAGAAAGCTGTCGTGTTTACAACAATGACAGTTGAGCGCTTGTTAGAATCAGTTAAACATTGGATTTTCAAAAGTGTGTGAAATATATAAAGTTCGTAAGATAGACTCTTTACAGCGGTCTAAAAGTTTTACATTTCCACGCCACTAAACATGACATGGCACAAAACGAACGTGATTGGTTGCTTTACCTGTCAGTCATATGGCCTATTGGGTGGTGCAAAGTGGCTGTGCGAGACTACAAAGAAACAACAAAAAAACAAAACCTGTGCTGTTTGAAAGAAAACAAGTTGATAAGATTGAACACAATATTTGGTAATAATTTAGCATAGCAAGAAATTTCTATGCAATTTCTTGTAGACTGGTCATTTTTGATAAAAAGAAAATCTTCTCCAGATCAAAATAATCACAACATAAGGGTTAAATTTATTTCATTTAATCTCTCGTTAGCAGATATTGAGAACTGATTTCGGTGTTGGTAACAAATTCAGAAAATGGGGATGTACCTGAATAATGAATCCGTATTCGGAAAGGCATGGAAAACAAATAACGCATTCTACTGAACCACTAAAAGGACATGGTTAGCCGCTTGCTAGCGGTAGCTTGTTACATTAAAGAACAAACAATTTCACTTACCACATAAACAGTAAAGAGAGATGACGGATAATACAAAGGCGAATGATTTGCAGATCGTGAGCACCACTGGCAAAAATGTAATATTGTAAAATATGTGGTAAGTACTGCCACTTCGTCGTATAAACCGAATACTTTTGTTTGAGAATTTGGAAAGTGAAAGTAAAAAGCGACCACACATTCAAAAGCAATTTTAATGTGTCCACTTTCAGAACAACAATTCACAAATAATTTACTCACCCCCTTGTCACCCAAGATGTTCAAATCTTTCTGTCTTCAGTCGTAAAGAAATTATGTTTTTTGAGGAAAACATTTCAGTATTTTTATCCATTTAATGGACTTGATTGGTGCCCCGATTTTAAACGTCCAAAATGTAGTTTAAATGCAGCTTCAAAGGGCTCTAAACAATCCCAGCTGAGGAAGAAGGGTCTTATCTAGCGAAACATTCTGTCATTTTTTTCGGGAAATAAAATTTTTTATACTTTTTAAGCACAAAAAATTGTTTAACACTGGCTCTGGGGCACCAATGAAAAATCCTGAATTTTTTTCCTCAGAAACCGTAATTTCTTTACGACTGAAGACAGAAAGACATGAACATCTTGGATGACAAGGGGGTGAGTAAATTATTTGTAAATTGTTGTTCTGCAAGTGAACTACTCCTTTAATAGCAGGTCATTGATCCCCAAAATTTATATACAGTATAATTACCCAACAATATAATTGCGAGAGAAAGCATTGAAATTAGCGCTGTCAAACGATTAATTGCAAAAAAATCACATACAAAATGTTTTTGTGTCTGTACTGCATGTATTTATCGATTTGCATATATTTACGATAAAATTGCAAGAAAAAGCATTGAAATTAGTGCCGTCAAATGATTCATTGCGATTAATCGCATCCAAAATAAACGTTTTTTTAAACGTGTATACTGCGTATATTTATCGATTTGCATGTATTTATGATGTAATTTCAAGAGAAAGCATTGAAGTGATTAATCATGACTAATCGCAGACAAAAAAAGTTCACGTAATGTGTATACTGCAATCAGTCGATTAATAGTGAGTAATCAGTAGATTTACTGTGATTAATCAATTTGACAGCACTAACTAAAATATGTTTCCTCGATTAATAAAGATTAAGACCAATTAATAGTGATTAAGTGATTAATCGATATGTTTACTGCGATTAATTGATTTGACAGCACTAGTTGAAATATATTTTCTCAATGAATAACTATTAAGACCGATTAATAGCAGTTAAGTGATTTAATCAGTACATTTACTGCGATTAATCGATTTGACAGCATTTGTTTTTATCTAGCTATCTTTGTCTATCATTCATTTCTTCATTCTTGCATTCTATCGTTTATTTTTATTCATTGTCATTTGTTCTTGTTTGTTCTATCATTACTTATCTCTATCTTTCTATTGTTCGTTTGTTCATTCTTTTGTTTTGTTTATTTTTGTTAATTCTGTAATTTCTTTGTATTTGTTCTGTCGTTCGTATCTATTGTTTGTTCGTTCTTTCGTTCTGTTTATTTTTGTTCATTCTATTTTTTGTTTGTTCTATCGATCGTTTCTATCTATCGTTCGCTCTTTCGTTCTGTTTATTTTATTAGTTCTCTCTTCTGTTTGTTTGTTTTATCTGTCTATCTTTTATTTGTTTGTTCATTCTTTCGTTCTTTCGTTTATTTTTGTTCATTTTGTCATTTGTTCTTTTTATTGTTCTATCGATCGTTTCTATCATTCATTCATTAGTTCGTTCATTCTTTTGTTCTGTTTATTTTAATTGTTTGTTCTCTCTTCTGTTCTGTTTATTGTTTTATTTATCTATCTATCTTTCTGTCTATTGTTTGCTCGTTCGTTTATTCGTTCTGTTGTTTATTCTTTTTATTGTTTGTTCTATCATCATGTCAGTTTATCCGGTTCATTCATTCATTCGTTCGTTTTCTTAGTTAGCTCGTTCATTTTTTCGTTCTGTTTGTTTTTATTGTTCGTTCTGTCCCTTCAGTTTCAAGGATTTAAATATACTTTCTCGATTAATAGTGATTAGGAGATTAATTAGTATATTAAGCATGATTAATTGATTTGACAGCACTAATTTTCTCCTCCCATCTATCCCATACCTTTTAGGGGTTCTGTAGTACACGTAACTTCCTTTCCGAACACGGTATTCGGATTTGGGCACATCCCTATTCGCAAAAAGTTTCAAATGGTCTTCTAGATGCTCACATTATTGGTTGATTCAACATCAAATGGATTGGTGCCACTAATGGCACACTTCATGTCTTGTGATCACTTCCCAATGTTACGATTGAAATATTTTTTTGGTAAGATGTGGCATAAAAAGATTTATTATTTCTATAGCCATTTGTATGTATGCAAACATGTGTCTATCTATCAATTTGGTACATTTAAGCTTGATTTTTAAAGCAAGTTCAGACCACAGCTTGACCACAGTGATTCACACCATTGTGCAATCCCCAATTTGGGACCAATGGCTCTTAACGTGGCGTGTTCCTGTTTTTCCGGCCCAGTTTGGGAATGAAGCCCAGCAGATGGAGTGGGCAAAGCGGGAAAGCGAGAGAGCGGAACGGGAGCGGCTGAAGAGACTCCGCCAGCAGGAGCAGGAAGACCTGGAGCTGGCCATCGCTCTCAGCAAGGCCGAGATGTCCAACGCCTGACCGCCTTCCCCTCAGATCCACCCTTCTGTACACTACAGCGACGATTGTGTGCGTGCGTGATGGACCAAGATAAAATACATGCAAGACCGTTAAACCTCTGTCCCTTTGTGTTCATGTGCAGGAGGGCGGCCTGTGGTTTGTGATTCAGCTAATTCACTTGACATGCACTGCATTAACCTCTCAGATGGAGTATATAGTTTATTTAAAGTGTATTTGTGTGTGTAAATGTGCATCAACAGAGCCATGGACGTTTGAAGACCGTTATCGGTCTCTGGAAGATTATTATCTCCACTGGTTGGGAAAAAAAGGGACTGAGAAACCGCTAAGAAAGTTGCATTTGGATCCCAGGTAGGGTCGAAGTAGAAACTTGAATTACAGACGCTACACTCCCTCCTTTCGAGCCCTCGAGCAAGGCACTTAATTCCAGGTTTCTTCTTGAATTCAATTGCTGTAAGCGTACTGTAAGTCGATTTGGATAAAGAGTATCTGCTAAATAATAATTTTTACTGGCTCTGGCTGTAGTCAGTATGGTACACACTGGAATTACAGCAGCGCCTGCAGACTAAACGTCTGTGAGGAGCTCTTGACGTGACGTAAAGCTGAACGAACGACTGTGTGATTCTGGTAGTGTCGTTTGAGAGAGCCGTTTGATTCAGAAGTGAACTCGTTTGTTTTTTCGTAGTACTGTTCAGAGAAGAAGGTTCAGCAAAGCTTCTACAATTGCACTGATTTATTTTATTTTATTTTTATTTTTTTTATTTTTATTTTTATTTTCTCATGTTAGAAGGTTTAGCTGGTTAATACCACTGCAGGACTCAACAGTAAGGATTTTTTGTTGGCCTTATTTTTAAAATATTCGCTGAAAATATATTCTTCAAAACATTTTGTCGTTATATTGTTCGTTCCATCTATCGTTCGCTGTGTATTGTTCTATCTGTTCGTTTGTGCTATATCTTTAGTTCTGTTCACTGTGCATTCTCGATTGTTTATCTATCATTCGTTCATTTGTACGTTCATTCTGTCGTTTATTTTTATTGTTCGTTCTGTCATTTATTGTTTTTTCATTTGTTTTTATCTATCTTTCTGTCTATCATTCGTTTCTTCATTCTTGCATTCTATCGTTTATTTTTATTCATTGTCATTTGTTCGTGTTCTATCGTTAGTTTATCTCTCTTTATCTCTATCATTCATTCATTTTCATTTGTATGTATCTATTGTTTTGTTTGTTCATTCTTTCGTTCTGTCGTTTATTTTTGTTCATTGCCATTTATTTTAATTCTTTGTTCTATCGATCATTTCTATCTATCGTTTGTTTCTTCTGTTGTTTATTTTAATTGTTCGTTCTCTTTTCTGTTTGTTGTTTATTGTTTTATCTATTGTTTGTTCATTCTTTCGTTCTGTCGTTTATTTTTGTTCATTCTGTCATTTGTTCTTTTTATTGTTCTATCAGTCTGTCGACTTCATTCTTTTGTTCTGTTTATTTTAATTGTTCGTTCTCTCTTCTGTTTGTTGTTTATTGTTTTATCTATCTATCTATCTGTTTGTTCGTTCATTTTTTCATTCTGTTGTTTTTTATTGTTCATTCTGTCATTTTTTTACTGTTTGTTCTATCATTCATTTCTGTTAATCCATTTCATTCATTCTTTCGTTCGTTCATTCTTTTCTTAGTCGGCTCGTTCATTCATTCGTTCTGTTTATTTTTATTGTTTGTTCTGTCTCTTCAGTTTCTTCTTTGTTCATTCTTTCATTTCTTTTTTGTTTATTCTGGCATTTGTTATTCTTATTGTTTGTTCTATTTGTTTCTATCTATCTATCTATCTATTGTTTGTTCATTCTATTGTTTATTTTAATTGTTCGTTCTCTCTTCTGTTTGTTCTGTTTATTGTTTTATCCTATCTATCTATCTGTCTATCTATGTATTGTTCGTTTGTTTGTTCATTTATTTGTTTGTTCATTCTTTCTAACGTTTATTTTTATTGTTTGTTCTGTCATTTGTCCTGTATTGTTTGTTCTTTTTGTTCTGTCTCTCTCTCTCTCTCTCTCTCTCTCTCTATCAAGATCAACACATCTTGTACATCGGTCTTGTACAAATCTTGACATTTGAAAACGTTTTCACCCTGGCACATCTTTTGAGCCAACCTTATCGTTGAGTCCTGCACTATGGTATAAAATTTAGTTGCATAAACAGAATCAAGCGCCTCCATGATATGTATGTATTTGTTTACTATTTAGATATGTATACTTATTGTGTATCTGCATAATCCGCGGACCTGAAAGCACAATCCTTAAATTGTGCTAGATAGTAAAAACACTTTTGTTTTAATCTATAAATATACCCGGATTTTCAGTTATTTGTAATGCGAACATCTGCGGAACAGGTTTAAATGTGTTAAAATGTTAGACAGAGTCTGGATTACTAAACACCCGTTGGTCACTGAAAGCACAATCAATTTAGCCTAAATAACACGGCAATGTACACTTCAGGCGCAATTGCTATTGTCGTTTATTGTTTGCTTAGCCCTAATTTTTATTCAGTATTAATTTGACTTGAACGTTTTGGTGACGGTACATCCTGGCACATGTCAAACCTGTGTTTTTGTACGATTTAATAATCGTACTACATAACAATACACACTTTTTTTTTTTATGTACCATCTACTGTTATTTTTACCAGTAGGTTGTTTATCTGGTACTATTAACATTTTTATCCGTGATTTGTATTCACTCATCCAACCTCGGGTCATTGGAGTTGCTGTTTGTTACAGTAAATATGTCCTACGCAATGATTGATGCTCATGTCCGACGTTGTGGAAACAAATGCTGTTTAATGTTAAGACAAACAACTGTGACATATCTCATTACACTGCTAACTTTCAGCTACGTCATCTTTCTGTCACTTTTTTTTTTTTTTTTAAGTCTGTTCCTCTTTTTTTCTTTACTTCCAATCAGCTTGTGTTTTTTTGGCCGCAAATAGCTGCTCGACACTTCTTGGTCATGTTAGTGTCACACTAAAACAGTGTTACTTTGTCTTATTTAAAGTATGTCAAATGTATTAGTTGGAGCCTAGCTCACACTGAAACTCAAACCGATTTATGTGATTCCAGTACTACACTAATCTTCAGTCAGTTTAGCGTTTTAACAAAACTGATTGTCTTCAGGACTGGAATCGAAAGCTGTTGTGTCTCAGACACGGAGAACATCAGTTTCTGGCCTATGAAGGGTTTTATGTTGTAATGTAGGCTGGGAGTAGGCTTATGTTGTTGGTTTTGGCTTTTTTGCCTTTTACTGTTAAAAATAACAAAACAATTCAAACTGAGCAAAGATTTTGTTAGCACTCCTGTTATGCTGTATTCGTCCTTTATACCTCCATTGTGCAATAGTTTGTATATTTTATGTTGTAATACCTGTAAATTCACTTCATGTTTTCATATCCTGTTTTATTATCCATATTTTGTCTTTTTTATTAATTAAAGTGTTTTTTTTTTAGTAACTGTTATAATTTTGGGTATACGTCACGCAAAGCTGAATGCATTCCTTTTCGGCCTGCCTTTAACCCTCGCCTGTGTAGATAAGACAGATATTAACCCGATAGAGAAGTGCATAAGAGTATACATAAACCATGTATATTATGTGTTATATTTGTCCTATGAAACTGAGTAACTGCACATGTGTAACTCGAAACATTTTAAGGATTTCAGACTGCATTGATAGTGATTTAGTGATGCTTGGATTCCTTTGGAAATGTTCATGCTCCGTATGCTGTCCCTTGAGTTCACAGAATAAACAAAAGATAACATTTCAGACGCACGTATACGTCACTCTTCTATTCGATTCGCGTGTGTTTGTCAAGAAAAGAAAAACTTTCAAGCGGTGAAATAGCAAACACAGCCACCCCGAAGTGCATTTGGACACTTATAAATGTGTGAATGTTGCAGCATTAGATCAAACCTAAGGAAGCCTGTTTTCACCACTAAATAAAAAAAAAGATAGTGACTTTTTATCTCACAATTCCTTTTTTCTCAGAAATGTGACACAAACTCACAATTGCAAGAAAAAACTCATAATTCTGAGAAATAAAGTCGAAATTAGTTAGAAAGACATAAACTCATAATTCTGAGTTCTAAACCAAGAATTGCGAGTTATAAAGTCAGAATTGCGAGATATAAACTCAAAGTTTGGACCTAAAAGCTCAGAATTCCGAGGTTTAAACTTACAATTCTGAGAAGTAATGTTAGAATTGAGAGCTATAAACTCTAAAATTCTGACTTTTTTTCTTAGAATTGTGAGATATAAACTAACAGTTTAGACCTTTTTTCTCGGAATTGCCTGACAAACTCACAACTGAAAGAAAAAACTCAGAATTCCCAAGATTTACGCTTACAATTCGGAGAAATGAAGTCGCAATTCTGAGAAAGTTAGAATTGAGAGATATAAACTCAAAGTTAAGCCCCAAATTTTATGATTTAAACTTCCAATTCTGATAAATAAATTTAGAATTGAAAGATATAAACTCAATTTTGACTGTTTTCTCAGAACAATTGCAAGTTATAAAGTCAAAATTATGAAAAAATAACCTTTTTTCCCAAGAATTGTGTGACAAGCTCACAATTGCAAAAACAAAACTCTGACTTTTTTTCTGAGAATTGTGAGATACAAACCCACAACTGTGAGTCATAAAGTCAGAATTACGAGATATAAACTCAAAGTTCGGACCTTTTTTCTTAGAATTGTGTTAAACTAGCAATTGCAAAAAACTTTTTAACTTCTTTTTTTTTTGTTTAAGATTTAAACTTGCAATTTTGTTCAAATTGAAAGATATAAACTAAATTCTGTCATTTTTTTTTATATATTTTATATGTTTTATGAAGTCAGAACTCGAAGTTCGGACCTTTTTTCTCAGAATTGCGTAACAAACTCGCAATTGCAAAAAAAAAACAGAATTCTGAGATTTAAACTCAATTCTGAGTAACAGTTAGAATTGCGAGATATAAACCTCAAAATTCAGACTTTCTTCCTCCGAATTGAGAGATTGAGAGATCACAATTGCGAGTTGTAAACTCAAAGTTCTGACCTTTTTTCTCAGTATTGCGTGACTCGAAATTGCAAGAAAAACGTAGAATTCTAAAATTTAAACACAATTCTGAGTTATAAAGAATTCTGAGATTTAAACACGCTGTTCTGAAAAAATAAAATTAGAATCGTGAGATATAAACTCACAACTCAGACTTTTTTTCCTCAGAATTGCAACTTTATATCTGGCAATTATGAGTTTTTAAGTCGTATCTCGCAATTTTGACTTTATAACTCGCAATTGCGAGTGTCCTTCTTACAAAAAGATTGCAGTTGCAAAAACTGAAAAAAGTTGGAATTGTGAGAGAAAAACTCAAGAGTTACCTTATTTTTTTATTCAGTGGCAGAAACGGGCTTCCATACAAACCAAATGGCTCTAATTAAAAAAAAAAAAAAAAAGATTAAACGTGTTTCCAGTAGTTATGTTAAATATGTTTTTCCAGTAGTTTCAAGTTTTGTTTTGTTTTATTTTGGTTTGTGTTTGGTCCTTTTGTTTTTGATACGTTCAGTTATAAGCTGCGAGGTAGTATATTTATTTTTAGTATTTTTTTTTTTATTATTTTATGGCTGTATTTGTTAGTCTCCAAAATAACGATGCATACTTAGCTTTATATAACTTAAGTCAAACATGTCTATAAATTTAATCTGATGAACAATTTCTGTGTGCCCTTGAGGGAAACTGACTTTGGCATTTTATGTCAGGATCTTTCATACAAATTAAGTCTTAAACGTCCAAAAGCTTGCTGAGATCACTGTATTTTGGGGTTACAATGTGTTTTGTTTTCTCAGTAAGCCTAAGGTGCAAAAGTAGGCCACATTCTTGTATAACACAGCATATTAAATTGCTTTATTGTAGCTACTAAAATCAGAAATCCAATCTGAATGCAAAAGGACTGAGTCATACTTGTATAACTTTTTAAGTTTCTTGAGGGCTTCCTTGAAGCTCAATGGAACTTTGTGAAAACTGTATCCTGAGAACCTGAGCACGGAATGTTAACCGTAACAGGAAATTCCGAGATTGGTATTTACTGAGTTTGTGTGCTAGTGAACTTTGAGAATCAAAACTGTGGAAATGGGCCAAAGCGCCTTCCAGATTGGATGTTTATTCCACATACTTTGCTTCTTTTCTAATACACTGTGTTTTTGTAAACGCTTGACGTTACTAATAACCCATGTATGAAAAACATAACCCTGGCGAATGTCTCGACACTTTCCTTACATGCACAGGCAGTTCCTGGGAATAAGGGTTGCATGTCAAGTGAGACAATCCAGGTGTGCCAATAATGCGCTATTGTGTTTTACCAGAGCAAGGTGAGTATGTTAAATGCGACACACATGTACATGTTGAAGGTCTGGATGGGGTCATTAGCGTCACGCTGGTAACAAGATCCTCCATGTGTGCTCACTTGGTTGATTGGATTCGAGGGGACCCTTTCACAGACTTGAGCGTATTGACAGCTGGCTGGGAAAACTTGGCACGCTCCCGCGGCGAGAATTGCTCGGAACGGGTATCGATTCAAATCAGCGTGTTGACTAATCGGACCTTGATCTGCCCGTGAAGAGCTCCAGACGTGAGCGACCCGAGCTGGATTTTGTGTATTTAATCAGCTGGGCCTGGGCCGGGAAACATGGGCTCTCCACCGAGTAATCCCGCTCTGGGGATATTGCGGTGCACTGACGGACACTTCTGCGCTCCACCAGGACCGTCAGCAAAGGTATGCTAGGAAATGTAAGCCAGATGGCCACTTTCCATTATGTTGTCACACAAATGTGGTTTTCCATTAGCCGTTGGGATTATCGTTTTTCAGGCTTTGTTTTGTTGGTGCGGAGGTGATTCGGAGGAACTGACATGTGATGTTATTGCCTCCCAATGCAGGGATTTGCCTGGATTTTGATGGGTTTTCCCAAACTGGCGCAAATGATAATAAACATCACGTCCTTACGTCCTCCATGGGAAGTATCATTACGAAAAGGTTTGGACAAGTCACAGTATCTTCTGCTGAGAACATTCCCGTGCAAGTCCAGCAGGTGGCAAACTCTTCCCATGACATTCCCAAGCCTCCAAAAGGAAACATTTGCAAACTTGGTCCACCTTGAAGAGCTTGAATTTCACCATTATAGTCTTACATTGTTTTGCAGTTCATCAAGGTTAAATAAAGAATGTTTTTTATGTAAACGCCTTTTATTTCTCCAGGTGCGTCAATAAGGATTGATCAGGAATTACTTCAGCTGGACTTGAACTTGGTATGTCTGGTTAGTGGATAAACGGACACTTGTTTTGGAAGAGAATTCAGGGCTAAGGTAATTTACTGATTATATGTGACCCTCGACCACAAAACCAGTCATAAGTAGCACGGGTATATTTGTGGTAATAGACAACAATACATTGTTTGGGTCAAAATGATCGATTTTTCTTTTATGCCATTAGGATATTTCATGAAATTGAGATTTTTACATCATCTGAAAGCTGACAAATAAATCTGCTTTCCATTGATGTAATGTTAGGTTTGTTAGGTCAGGACGAAATTTGGCCGAGATACAACTATTTGAAAAAAAAAAAAAAAACCAAAACCTAAATACTGAGAAAATCACCTGTAAAGGTGTCCAACTGAAGTTCTTAGCAATGCATGTTGTTAATCAAAAATTAAGTTTTGATACATTTACGGTAGTAAATTTACACAATATCTTCATGGAACATGATCTTTAATTAATACCCTAATGATTTTTAGCCTAAATGAAAAATCGATCATTTTAACCCTATTGCTACAAATACACCAGTGCTACTTAAAACTGGTTTTGTGGTCCAAGATCACATATTTAAAAACGTTTTGCTGCCGGCATGAGGAATACCCCCAAGACAATATCATAAGATCACGCTTCTAAGAACGTAAAAGAGTCTTGATTTTATCTTTCTGCATGAAATCTGAGTAACCTTCTGGCTTGAAGCCAGGCAATTAACATAATCCTAAATGCATCATTGGTGTCATTATCAGCTTCTCATGTAGGTTAAAACCATTTCCTAGGTGAGTAGTGTCAAGTCTCCGGCATCTCAAGGGATGTAATTTTTGCGGCGGACGCAGGATTAGGGAATTGTTGTAAGTTAAAACGGCATGTATTCACCTGGCAGAATTATCAACTATACAGCAAGTCCGAAAAGTGATCTGAGACCAACCTGAAAGTGATATGAAAATGTTTTTCTTACTTCACAAAGTAAGCCATCCATTGACACAGTTTTAGTTCCTCATTTCCTCAAAATAGACCATGCAGTGAATACCTCTCGAACAAGTAAACGGTGTAATATTTCCATACCACTGAAAGGTCTAAGAGAATTAGCATACAATACCAATATGAGCTTTGTTTTCTGAACTAGTCTGGATGGGGATTGCTTCTGCATGACCTGAATATGCCATCTGGGTGCATCTTGTTAGCAGTTTGATGTGTAAAACCTTTATGTCTTTAAGTTAAATCAAAAATTTACTATGAGATACCGGTGCCAAACAGTCTTAAACGTTTGATATATCTGCTTTACAGTGCCTGTAAAGTTTAAAATTCTCACCCCAACTGTAAAAGAAACTCAAAGCAGAACCTTCACCCCCTTAGATATCCCACGTCTTCCGTTGTTTTTCCAAAGCCGCTCGCTCTTCAACTGTGGTGTAGCCCTCTTCCCAGACATGGCTATATTCAGTCTCAACAATTATGTAAATGTAATGTTTGTATTTATAGGTCTAGCCACAGCTCTCTGGCATGGCAGTATTGCAGCTGGGAAGGATTGCGATCTAACATCTACCCTTGGGCGATACCAGCAAGATCTTGTCTCAAAGATTCAAAGTGATTGTTATGCTAACATGGAGAACACATTGACAAACACCAGTGTTTATATCTCAATTAAGTTTAATATGTACAGTAGATACAATATTTACAGTGTATAAATTATGTACATAAAACATTTGGTCCAGAACAACTCACATAGCCCTTATCATGTCATCCGAACATGGGACAGTCTGCATTTCACGTTAACAGCATACAAATTGTACGAGTACGTTAGAAAAATAAAGAAATGAAACAACCATAAGACCCTGATTTTTTTAAAAAAACGTTTATATCGATAAATGCACAAATTAAACATTCATTTAACGCCCTTTAACTTTTAAGGCAGTTTTGACAGAGGAAAACATTGTCTTATAAAGCTTATTTAGTTTCTTGAAACAATAGCATACTTTTTTGCAAAATGCCAACAGTATTTATGGCACTCGTGAGATGTATACATGTATTAAAAGGCACTGTCGTGATGTCCGTAGCACATCATGTTAACTTAAACACATTTTACTGTCTGATTCCAGTTCCGTCTTGAGGTTTAGGTCCAGCCTAGCTTGAGTTGAACTTTTTGGCGTTTGTAAAGCTCTATATTTTATAAAATCTGTAATGAGGTGTAGAACCAGCTACAAAGTCGCAAAAGTCAAGTCAGTTGACTATGTCAAACTTTAAATAGAGGGGGTACAGACAAAATGCTTGCTGTGAACATCTGAGATGTTCATGGTTCAGTGCGTTTAGTCCAAATATTCAGAGTCCGTTCCTACATATGGCGTTTCATGTGGAGGGCGAGATGATCGGAGCGGGAGAAGGCGCGCTCGCACAGGTGGCACTGGAAGGGTCGGTGTCCGGTGTGCTTGCGGAAGTGACGGGTCAGTTCGTCGGAACGGGCGAACTTCCATCCGCAACCTTCCCAGCTGCAATGGTAAGGCTTTTCGCCTAAACAAAGAGAAGAAAAAACAACGTACGTTAATGTTTATCCATTTTCAAGCATGTTTAAAGTCAATATGTTTAAAGTAAAAAAGAAAAACAGCGTAGGTGTTTATTTACCTGTATGCGTTCTGTGGTGCGCCTTCAAGTGAGAACTTTTCGTGTAGGTTTTGCCACATCCAGAAAAAGTGCAAGTGTGGGTCGCCGTCCGTTTCCTTGGCCAAGTGCGGCGTCCCCTCTTTGGTTTGGCGTCCATCTCCAAAGGAGATGAGGGTGGTGTGAGAAGTACTCTTTGGTTGGCGCCGGGCATCCCGAGTGGCTCGTCGCACACGTTGAAGTGATGCGGGTTTGGGTACGACAGCTGCATCTGTGGAGGTGCAGTGTGGGGAAACCCCGTGTTGCCTTGGTAGCTTTGTGTGAACGTCATGGCATGGCACATCTGCGACTGACAGTCTGTGTTGATGAGCTCCGCGGGGCTCTGCGGCGGAGTCATGCTGCCTGCTCCCTGTGGCGAGTTGGCCAGTCTCGGTTGCTCGTATGATCTCATGCAAGCACCGCTGCCCTCCTGTTTGACTTTGGGAACCATTCCTCGTACAGGTCCATAACTGTCCATGCAGGGCTCCACTTTGATACACTCCGAAATGTCCTGACTAGGGAAGGCAGACCTGACTAGGAATCGTCCCTGGATGTTGTTGGGCAGAGACGGCTGGCAGTAGGTGTCTATGTCAGTCTGGAGAAGCTCTGCCATGAGGCTGGAATACGGTGGAGGTGACTGATTGATCTCTTGGTACGTGGGTGGATTGTACATGTTTCTAGACTCTTGCATTCTGTAGTCGCCGAGCCCGAGATGATCAGAAGCCACAGTGTTGGCCAGAATAAATTCTAGATCCAGATATTTGTCGAGATCTTCGTCATCTGTTGCTCTGTTGAGGTTGTCCATGTTTGAGATGTCAGCTGCGCAGCTGAGATGCATGGACCTGTCCAGTTCATCCTTCCACCTCTGCAATGAAACAGAATGATTAGAGTTTAGTCGTTTTATACATTTTCAACGCGGCTGAAGTTAAATATCTTCTAGTACACCTATTAAACTTGTTAACCATCTCAAAGACACTTCAAACTAGCGCTTTTCTTATATATTATGAGGTGAACATCTAAATTTAACACGACTTATGACAATTATATTTTCTTGAAACGGTAAATCAGTTGTTATGGTTACGTCCTCAAGCGAACGCGGTTTATTTACATTTAGCGCTCTGACTAACTAGCAACTTTTGAAATTCGCTAAACCGTTTAAAACGCGGTTGAAATGTACACATATACGTGTTTTTAAAACGTAATACATACTTGTAAAAGTAAAGAACTACGTAAGCCTGCTAATATTGCGAAATAACAACAAAATACTCACGTTTTCCCAGCATTTTTCCTTCTGTGCCGAAAATGTGGAAATCGACGGTAAAATTGTTCCACTCAAAGCCATTTCCAGTTGTCCCAGTGAAATAAAAACCTTCAAAATCGGGGACGAGTTCCAATCCCTCCAAGAAACTTAGGTTGTAGTGCACTACAACTCGTTTCTGCTTTTACACTCTGTGTTTCACACTCATGCAGCAAGTATGAGTGGTGGAAGACCTTAAGATCTTATAAATATCACGGCAGTAGAAGCTGGACCAATTGTACGAAGCGGAGGAAATACGCACTATCCGTCCCTAATTTTAGCCCCGGTATATAGCTGCTGCTCTCCGGCGTGTGCGCCTTTCGTCTTGGATGGTGAGAGCACACGGGCTCTTCTTTAAATCACCGGAGTCATCCACGCCCCCTCAGTAAAAACGAGTTAAACGAGTACAACATGATGCGAGAGAGCCCTCCTCTCTCTCTCCTGCCTTTGAGGAGAAAAAAAGAGCAGAATGGGAGAAAAATACACATCATTAACACGTTGTTTAAAGATAAAAACCGTCGATACCAATTGCGCCCTCAAGACGCGTATAACAAAGGGGATTATAGCATCGGGCATTTTTGCATTTTAATAACGTATGTGCTTGCTAAAGAGCAGATAACATAGTTTATGTATGTTTGGTGGATTAAAGTTTTAAATAAACCCATTTAATCCCAGTTTTCCCTTTGCTAAATGTTATAAATATTGGTTATGGAGACACAAACTTCTCTCAGAGGGGCAAAGTAGTATTAAACAGCTGTGGTTATGTGACTATTTTTACATTAGGCCTGTAAAAATGTTCACATGAGGTTTTGACAGTCTGGCTTTTCATTTATAGTTCACAGTTTTGCGTAAAACGCAAAAACAAATGTAAGTTTAAAAGCACATAATAACATTGTTAAAGTGATACACTGTATATTACACTGTACTCTTTGAAGCTGTGATGCAAGCGAGTAAGATGTTATGTTGCACCTGCAGCC
This sequence comes from Labeo catla, assembly GCA_012976165.1. Taxonomy (NCBI): domain Eukaryota; kingdom Metazoa; phylum Chordata; class Actinopteri; order Cypriniformes; family Cyprinidae; genus Labeo; species Labeo catla. The sequence goes on from VONZ01000594.1 coordinate 196,254, forward strand.
AAAGCCACAACTTTATCAGATTTGCATGTCATTAGACCGGAACATTAACAATAACACAACTCTTGATGCTATTTAACACCCTCACATTCACCAAATGTATCTGTAGTATCAAGCTCTTAACAAAACACATGCCATTAAGCTTTTAAAACCCCTTTCAGTTGCAAATAGAGTTGAGGAGACTGGGATTCCCGCCACCCCCTCTCCCCCAGTAGAAGGTATCGGGGCAATACCTGTCCTGGTCTACAAATAGCTATTTCTAGCTTACAGCAAATTGCAAGGTCCAGTCACCCACAATGGCAATTGTGAAAAATGGCAGTTTGTGTGCATAACTTCTCTATTTTTTGAATGTCAAAAAATAACACGCAAATGGTCAGAGCATACACGCAAGAGTTCAACTGAGGTGTCAGTCAGGTACGACGTAAACTGTTCAAAACAGACATGAATGTCATTCCTTAAACATAGCAGCATGTGTTGTGACTGTGTTTACTCGTTGATTCATTTCCAATAACCCAATGACATGATTCAATAGCTGAATTTACAAGTACAGTATGTTATTTGTGCATGGTGAATGTTGACAAGGTCTAAGAATGTCAAAAAAGGGTGTAGGTTTATTGTATTGTACAACTAGTTCTCCCCTTAGGGCTCCATGGATAATACATTTATATGTCGGTTTCTAATTGTGCTCTGATCATGCTTTTAGGAGGTTTCCGACACACCCTCACATTCCATCTTTACAGGTATACAAGAGTATAGTCCGTGCTGTGCTGCATGATTAAATAAACTCTTTTGTGTAAAAAAAAAGTTGAGTAATACCTCTTGATATTGGCTGTTTTCGCAGCAGAAGAACCATTTTGGTTTCCACAAAGAACATTTCAGTCAACAGTTCTTAAAAGAACCATTTTTATTGGTGTGGAGTCCAATTTAATAATCTGAAAACCCCTTTTCCACTTTAAAGAACCTCTGGAATTGAAAGGTTCTATGGATATCGAAGGTTCTTTAAAATAGTCCAAAAGAACCACTTTTTCTCTGCGTGAAGAACATTCTAATAATCTTTAGAACCTTTTTCAGCTTAAAAAAACCTTATGTGCTTTGGAAGGATTCTGTGGATGTTTACGTTTCTTTAAGCATTGATGTCAATAACCTCTATTTTTAAGAGTTTATAAAACTTATTTATAGTTCTATAGAACATTTCAATCAACAGTTCTTAAAAGAACCTTTTTCTTCTTTAAAATAGTCCAAAAGGAACCTCTTTTTCTTGGTGTGAAGAAACATTTGAAGAACTTTTGTCCACTATAAAGAGCCTTTTGTACTTTGGAAAGGTTCTATGGATGTCAAAAGTTCTTCATGGAAGCATTGGTTCCAATAAAGAACCTTTATTCTGAAGAGTTTCTAACAGTTCTCTAACTGTTCAGACAAAAAAAAAGTAGAGTAATACCTCTCGATTGGCGGTTTTCGCAGCAACACCGTAGAAGAACCATTTTGGTTTTCACAAAGAACAATTTTTTTTCTTAGTGTAGAGACCAGTTTAATAATCTGAAGAACGCTTTTCCAGTATCTGCTGGACTTGAAAGGTTCTATGGATATCGGAGATTCTTCTTTAAAATATTCCAAAAAGAAGCTCTTTTTCTAGATGTGAAGAGCATTCTAATAATCTCAAGAACTTTTTTCCACTATAAAGAACCTTTTGTGTTTTGGAAGGGTTCTATTGATGTCAAAGGTTCTTCATGGAAGCACTGATTCCAATAAATTTTGAAGAATTTAAGAACGTATTTATAGTTCCATAGAACATTTCAGTCAACAGTTCTTAAAAGAACCATGTTTTTTCATAGTGTGCAGACCAATTTAATCTGAAGAACACTTTTCAAATTAAAAGAACCTCTGGAATTGAAAGGTTCTGTTGATGTTAAAGGTTCTTCATTGAGCAGTTCCAAAAAAACAAAAGAAACTTTTTCCACTTTAAAGAACCTTTTGTGCTTTGAAAGGGTTCCATGGATGTCAAAGGTTGTTCATGGAAGCATTGATGCCAATAAAGAACCTTTATTTTGAAGAGTTTATAGAACTTATTTACAGTTCTTCAACTGTTCAGATGCGGCTTCGCAGCAACAGCATAGAAGAACCATTTCAGTCAACAGTTCTTATAAGAACCATGTTTTTTATTCTTAAAAAAGGTGGTGTGAAGACCAATTTAAAAATCTGAAGAATCTTTTTCCACTTTAAAGAACCTCTGGAACTAAAAGGTTCTATGGATATTGAAGGTACTCCATGAAAACAGTCATGAGCAGTTCCAAAAAGAACCTGTTTTACACATTTGAATAATCTGAAGAACTTTTTTCCACTTTAAAGAACCTTTTGTGCTTTGGAAGGGTTCTATAGACATCAAAGTTTCTTCATGGAAACATTGATGCTGATAAACAGCCTTTATTTTGAGGAGTTTATAATAGTTCTCCAACTGTTCAGACAAAGAATGTAGAGTAATACCTCTTGATTTTGGTGAATTTCGCAACGACACTTTAAAAGAACCATTTTGGTTTCCACAAAGAACATTTCAGTCAACAGGTCTTAAAATAACAATTTTTTCTTAGTTGTGAAGACCAGTTTAATAATCTGAAGAACCTTTAACAAATTTAAAGAACCTCTGGAATTGAAAGGTTCTATGGAACCTTCCAAAAAAGAACCACTTTTGATATGAATATATCAGAAAGGTTCTATGGATGTTAAAGGTCTGTTATGAGAACATCAATGCGAATAACTATTTTTAAAAGTGTACAGATGCTTATTTACAGTTGTTTGACTGTTGTGAAGAAGTACCTCTTGGTTTGGGTTTTCACAGTGATGGAAGAACCACTTTGGCTTCCACAAATAGTGAACAACTTCTAAAAGAACAATTTTTTCTTAATGTGAAGAATAATCAGTCTTTTTCCACTATAATTGATCTTTTGTGTAATGAAAAGCTTCTATGCATATGAAAGCGCTGATGCCAATAAAGAACCTTGATTTTTAAGCATGCATAGATGCTTATTTATATTTCTTTGACTGTTCAGAAAAAAAAAAAATCCTGCGATTTCCGCTTCTTATCTGCATTGTGTGTTTTATTCTACCTGTCTTGGTATCTTTGCTGCTTAACAGTTTATCTAGTTCATGCAGTTGCCAATGGATAATAAAAGCTGTGCCCTGCAGTTTCTTCATGGTACAAGAAGTTCTTGCCCTTTGAAGAGTTGAACAAGTACATTCACTTTCCCTTTGTCGTTTTGGAAAAGGTATTACGCTTTGCGTGTGAACTGAGCTCAAGTAACCCGCTCGGCATTGAGCGTTTATTTGGAAAAAGTTTTTTTACTTTCTTGCTTTGGTTATCCAATGTAATGCATATTTTGCTGCTTGAGTCAAACCCTGGGAAACACCTGCTCTTTCTTCACAGCAGGACGGTGTTGCGGCTGCCCTGGGCCCTGCTTTCGAGAGAGAAGGAAACCGAGAGTCCTGCCAGAAAGTGCGCGAGTGAGAGTTTGAGACGAAATGGGATTCTGAGCGAGCCTTTATATACGCAACTATTTTTAACCCCGCTCCCTCTCGCCTATCACAGGGCTTCCTCTCTCGGACGCTCAGGAAGCAAGCCTGGCTCGGCTTCCTGCCTGCACGCCGGCCCGCTCGGAGCCAATAAGGATAGCGCTGTGATGACCAGGCACTGACTCAAAAGGAAAAAGAGTTAAAATCATGGCACATATTTGCGTGATTAGATTTCACTGGAGCAAGTGATTGTCTGAAAGGGAGTTTGACATGCAGCTCATGTTTTTTTCAAACCTTTAAGATTAATAATGAACTCAAATTGAAAACATTTGTGTTTAATGTTGCCTTTAACAGTGTTTATTTCTCCTTAAACAGTGTTTCCCAATCTTTCTGTGTTATGTCCTGCCAAAAGCCCATCAGTAAGTACCTTTTTATCGATATGAATAAACATACACAACTTAAAATGTCATTGACACCTATTTAAACAAAAAAACCTGGGAAAAAAACAATCTTAATTCAAACCATTTATGAATAGTAATTGTTAACCAATAACCAAATAGCAAATACAGTTGAGGTCAAAAGTTTACATACACCTTGCAGAATCTGCAAAATGTTAATTATTTTACCAAAATAAGAGGGTTTCGTACAAAATGCATGTTATTTTTAATTTAGTACTGACCTGAAAGGATATTTCACATAAAAGACATTTACAAATAGTTGACATATAGTATAAAAATGACGGTTCAAAAGTTTCCATACACTTGATTCTTGATTCTCCACAGCTGTTTTTTTTGTTTTGTGATAGTTGTTCATGAATCCCTTGTTTGTCCTGAATAGTTTGAATTATAGCCCACAAATTCTTTGGTTTTTCAGCATTTTTGTGTATTTGCACCCTTTCCAACAATGACTGTATGATTTTGAGATCCTGAGGACAACTGAGGGACTCATATGCAACTATTACAGAAGGTTAAAACACTCACTGATGCTTCAAAAGGAAACATGATGCATTAAGAGCTGGGGGGTGAAAACTTTTGAACAGAATGAATATGTGTACATTTTTTCTTATTTTGCCTAAGTATCTTTTATTTTTCATTTAGTACTGCCCTTCAGAAGCTACTTACATGTTTCCCAGAAGACAAAACAAATTAGATTTACCCTAATCTTCAAATTCAAAAGTTTTCACCCCCCGTTTTAAATTCAAAAATGCATCATTTTATTCTTTAAGTATGCAGCTAAAACACTGTCAAAACTATTTCGTTTATCGACGACACTTAGAAATTCATGTCTGTACATTCTCAGGTCACAATCAACAAGGAGTTTCATAAACATCTCGCTCCTCAAAGACGAAGGAGGAGTTGACAGCGCAAGATAGATCGTATTCTTTGGGGGAGTTTTTCCAATTCTGCGTTTTTCCGTCGGCTCATGTGGCTTTAATTGGTTTGGTAATTCTCCTGGGAGACGGCCAATTTATAGCCTGTTAACACTTGACATCATGCAGGTCGTGCGTTATGAGCGCAATTTGCGACGTTGGCTGTGAAATATGCTTGCTGTGAGGATATTTACAGCAATTAATCAAAAAAAGCTCTTTTTTTCTTTCTTGCGATGTCCAGGCGGCGTCCTAAACGGTCCGTTTTGGCTGTGGGAATGACACGACAAACTTATCAGTGGCTTCTGGATAGCGTGTTCCTAATTTTTGTTATTTTACAGCCTCGAAATATTTACAGGGTTTGATATGGTGTTGATTCTGCGGCCCTTTGAGAAAACGGACTACGTCCAATCTCATACTTTCGACCGGTCACAGCTGTAGCTTGACCAAAACATAAATTGAAGTCATGTGTAATTTCAATCAATCTCAGAGCAACTTTTCTCTTCCTCCCGGCCGGAGCGATACCATGAGAACATTACAGAATTGTGTTGTGAGTGATGAATCCAGAGACAGTGGATTGGGAAATTATAAGCTTGGGCTGAAATGTTTTGCAGTTGAACCTGGCAGCGCTCGTGTAGTTTCAACATCTCCCTGTTTCACTGTTATAAGTCTTAAAGCCACAGGAATTGCCATGGTGGGCTGCCAAAATCCAGTTCCTTTTTATGCAGGAGTAGGAATTATGGACAAAGACAGCGAGGGAGTTACAATGGAGAGTTGAGTCTCTAAAACCAGGCGAGTTTTTATACGCCAGCCTGACCACAAACGTGTCCGCGTTTCCTTAAATCTTGCCAGCTGCGTAAATACACCAGCCTGCGCTTACACACAGGTCCCTTTCTATTCCGGCTTTGAACTACGTTGTGCCTGCAATGTCATGTATACATCTAAAACGGACAGCCCAAACCACAAATTCGCCAGACATTCCTGAACTAAATGACCTTGAAGGTTACAAGCGCTTAAAAAGTGGCCAGTATTTTCGTGATAAAGGTACATAGCGATACGAATTGAATATGTGCGCACTGTGTACCCAAACACCAGGCTGTTGTTGTTCCGTTGGCACCTCGTGAACCATTTATTAAGTTCAATTAAGGTGTTGCGTACAGTGTGTGCCACCACGCATCTTTTGTTGTCTTGCCTAGTTTCTGTGTACTGTACTCTATGAAGGCACATTATTATTGAGGAATGCAGTGTGGTATGTTTTTCCCTCCCATCAGAATGTAGTGACACACATTCGCCTTGCGTGAATTATAGCTCTCAGGCAACATAAACTCTTCGTGCACGATCGTGCAACTTGGGAACAGCGAGTTCTGTGGTTTTTCTCGCAGGCCATTCCTGATGGGTTTCCAGGATTATTGTTGAGGCATGCTATGTTTGAAAGACGACATGCCAGGCTTGTGTTTTGAAATATTTTCTCCAATGACCGGCTTTTTATGGAATGATTCAATGCCTGGTGGGCATGCACTAATGTGCATCCCTCAAAATGCATAAAACATGCTTCAAACACTCAGATGTCTCATAAATATTCATAATTCCAGCATTAGTGTTTGATGTTATATAAGAACGTTCTATAGTACAGACTTATGATATAAAACAGGTCCACATCCAAAATATGCAGTCTTGAAGTTCTCCAGAAACGGTATATTGCTTTAGATCATCTGAAGCCATCTGAAGAACCTATAATGTAGCACCAAGAACGTTTTTGTTCTCCAAAGAATCATAACCAACTCAAGAACCCCATATAGTAAAAAAGATACTTTTTTTGCAAGGAATCTTTTTTACTCTCTTTCCAGTAAAGTTATCTAAAAATCCTCAAAACACACAAGTTGAGTGTAGTTGTGTTTTCAGAACAAAAAAAAAAGGTATGTTCCCAATTTCAAACATGTGCCGCATATAAGGTAAATTAACTTTGCTATGCAATCTTTGAAAATAAGTTGTAATAACTAATAACTTATGCAGTGTTGATTTTCAAGTAAGTTCATCTTATGTAGTATTTCGTCTTGTAAATTCCTGCAAAATAACACTGGAAAATCCTTTTTTTTTTTAAACAGTGTGGAGATGGTGTGTTTTAAAGAAGAAGTCCACTTCCAGAACAACAATTCACAAATAATTTACTCACCCCCTTGTCATCCAAGTTGTTCATGGCTTTCTGTCTTCAGTCGTAAAGAAATTATGGTTTTTGAGGAAAACATTTCAGGATTTTACTTCATGTAATGGACTTGATTGGTGCCCCGATTTTGAACTTCCAAAATGTAGTTTAAATGCAGCTTCAAAGGGCTCCAAACGATCCCAGCCGAGGAAAAAGGGTCTTATCTAGCGAAACAATTGGTCTATTTTTTTCGGAAATAAAAATTTGTATACTTTTTAAGCACAAAAGCTTGTGTAGCACAGGCTCTCGGATGCGCCGAAAGGTCACATGGAACTACAGACTCAGTGTTTACAAAGTGAACGCGCAAAGACTAAGAAAGTGCAAGTAAGTCAAACACTGTTTACAGACAAAAAGGTACAACGATGTCGGACGATTCTGAAGTTGTAGGAGAACATAAGTTGGAGTTTTTCGACATACTCTACCATTTTCAGCCGGAGTACACAGACGATGAACTTAGACGTGATTCATAGTAGTGATGGGAAGTTCGGATCATTTTACTGACTCGGACCTTTGAGTCTCATTCAGAAAAATGAACAAATCTCTTTTCGAGTCATTTTGTTAATTTTAGCAAAATATAATTAAAATGTTACGTGTTACTTCCCTAACACATCTACTGCTTACACAAACGTTGATCACACTACAAACAAGACAAAACTATAATGCTATAAGAAACAGAAAAGATTAATTCATTGTTTACCTGGGTCTTTAGTCTATGATTAGCTCACCTCACCTCGTTTCTGACGTTTTTGGGTTTGAGTCGTTCGTTCATCACTTGACAGCCCCATAAGATGAACGAACGACTCGAAAAACCCGAAGACTCGAAACAGGTGAACTAATTCCAGTACAGAACCTAATAGGATGTTGCGCATGCGCGACTGAACAAATCACTCCCCGAGATGACTTGTTCTAGTGATGGGTCGTTCTTGAACGATTCGTTCATTTTGAACGAATCTTTAATGTGACTCAGGACGAACGAGTCGTCTCGGGGAGTGATTCGTTCAGTCACGCATGCGCAACATCCTATTAGGTTCTGTACTGGAATTAGTTCACCTGTTTCGAGTCTTCGGGTTTTTAGAGCCGTTCGTTCATCTTATGGGGCTGTCATGTGATGAACGAACGACTCAAACCCGAAGACTCGAGAGATGAACCAATCAATTCTCTTTCCGGCTCAGACTGCATTGGTTAAGCTTATGGGGCTGTCACGTGATGAACGAATGAATCAAACCCGAAAACTTGTCAGATGAGAGGTGAGGTGAGATAATCATAGACTAAAGACCCAGGTAAACAATGAATTAATCTTTTCTGTTTCTTATAGCATTATAGTTTTGTTTGTAGTGTGATCAACGTTTGTGTAAGCAGTAGATGTGTTAGGGAGGTAACAGGTAACATTTTAATTATATTTTGCTAAAATGAACGAAATGACTCAAAAAAAGATTAGCTCATTTTGCTGAACGAGACTCAAAGGTCAGAGTCGGTAAAATGATCCGAACTTCCCATCACTAACTCGTTCGTCCCGAGTCACATTAAAGATCCGTTCAAAATTAACGAATCATTCAAGAACGCGCATCCCAGAGCCTGTGCTACACGGGCTTTTGTGCTTAAAAAGTATACAAATTTTTATTTTTTTTTTTAAAGAAAATGACAGATTGTTTCGCTAGATAAGACCCTTCTTCCTCGGCTGGGATTGTTTAGAGCCCTATGAAGCTGCATTTTGGAAGTTCAAAATCTGGGCACCAATGAAGTCCATTATATGAAGAAAAATCCTGAAATGTTTCCTCAAAAACCATAATTTCTTTACAGCTGAAGACAGAAAGACATGAACATCTTGGATGACAAGGGGGTGAGTAAATTATTTGTAAATTGTTGTTCTGGAAGTGGACTTCTCCTTTAAGGATGCAGAGGAATGGCATAATGCTTTGCAAAAGTGAGTACGTCAATCTGACGACTAAAAGTTCACACAGAACATTTTCAGCAAAAATATCTAAAAACTCTCAAAACAGGGTAAATTCATTTTCGCAATCTATCAAGACAAGTCTTAATATCGTATGCAGTGTTGCTTTTCAAGTAAATCCATCTTATGAAGTAATTCACCTTGTAAATGTTCACAAAATAACAATGAAAAATAGTTTTTTGCAGTGTGGCGATGACGCGTTTTAAGGATGCAGAGGAACGACACGCTTTGCGAAAGCGAGCACGTCAATCTGTCGACCAAAAGTTTACAAAGACCTAAAACTTTTCAAAACAAGCTACATTAATTCTTGCAATCTATCAGAACAAGTCTTGATATCTTATGCAGTGCTGCTTCTTACGTACGTTTTTGGTAATGAAAAGTAAGACTGGAAAATAAATATTTACAATGTGAGAAAAGTGGATTTCAAGGAACTAGCAGAATGGCAAGATGCTTTACAAAAAGTGACAATGGCTGCATCCAAAATAGCATACTTTGTTGGGTAGATACTTTTCTGAATATGGATGTAATCTGGATGTACTCTACACTCTAAAAAATGCTGAGTGGAAAATGCGAAATGTTTCCATTTCCCATTATTTAAATGAACCCCTTTTCGCACAAGTCAAAAACCATCTTAAGTGAATTACTTTTTGTCAACTAAGGGATTTTTTCCCCCTGAATTTTGGCTTTTCCATCACTCATTTCTGATGCAGTACTTCAAAATGCACATAAAAACAGGGTGATGGAAACATAGCTATTGTTGTGACCCACCAGTGAGGTGCTTCTAAAATTTTGACTGTGCTCCTAAATTTTTTTTAAGTTTAACGAAAAGTATGCGTAGAGCCCTGCTTGAGCTTTCAAATGGTCTTTTTTTAAGAAATTCAAACAAGAAATACCGTTTCGTCTCTCTGAGTGCTGTAATGCCTCATTTCTTCTTTACTAGTTATAGTGTGAAATATAGGCCTACATGAACGAACATCAGAATGGGATCTTGTTTCAACCTCAGAAAGACGTCAATACACACCATTTTTCAAGTTCAGGTCCATCGAGGTTAATTTACTATCCTGTCTGGTTTACTTGTTGGACAAAATGGCCGACTCGGCCTTATTAGTCAGATCGCCTGTCAATACAGGGCATCTCCACAGCCTCAAAGCATACCGAAAACACCTAAATGCCCTTTACTTGCAAGACTTTAGCCATGGATGTGGACCTTCTTGTGGAAAATGATTTGCATGAGCCGTAACGGAAGCCAAATCATGACAACGGAAAGAAAAGAGGTGTATCGTCCTTCATCAGATCAGATAGCAGTTAACAAACATCACTTTTTCAGATCTTCTGACTCATGTGTTTGGAATCGGTTGGATGAGCCCCAAAGCTAAATATGCACGTGTGACAGTTTGATTCGCTCGACATGCAGACACGGTGTAGCAAACAGATCCAGCTCTTGTAAAGCTGTGTTTTTCATTTTTAGTGTGAGCCAGGTATACCATTTGTGGTTTTGCACAATGCTTGATCAGATAGACTAGGCCTCCCTGTACTATTGGTTGACACTTCAGGCTGGTGCGCTCGCTGCGCTGCGCGTGTGTGAGCGAGGGTTTTTTCAGCGCGTTCATTTACAGGATGTGTGGTCTGTTAAACCGCACCTCAGTTTCGGTACAGGCCAGCTCTCGTAGCAACCATGCACCCCACACCCAAAGCTGCACACACTCTCAGCGAGATGCTAATGCCAATAGTTGTCACCTTTGTAAGACAATGGAAACATGATTGTGCTTTTTGCCCTCTCGTTGTGTCAGTGAACAACTCGCTGTAGGGTTTCTCCGCGGGAGACACGGCACTCCTAAGATCCCCAACATTCAAGGTTGAACTCTGAATGTGAAGGATATAAAAGTATGATAATTAGCATGGAGGAGAAATACAATAAACACTTCCGCTGTGGTTTGCATAAAGGCCTGATGTGCGTTTGTATTCTTTGAATTCTGTGTCACTTTAACTGATGAGCTAGGTGGTTTGCTGCAATGGTTGCATAATGTGTAATGACGTTGGCTGTAATATTTACAATAATGAATCTTCAGTAGATCAATGATGATATCAGGCGTGCTACCTAAACGTTGAAACAACAGCAGGAATTAGCCTGGAGTGCTGCAGTTGATTCATGTTTTTTTTTTTTTTTTAGCAATAGGGCTTCACTCTTTTCCCAGCATGCACTGGGGCATGAATACTTAATAATGTTAAATACTTCAAAATGTTGTTGATTTTGTCATGTTTAGTAACATTGTTTTCTGATGTCAGGATGAGTGTTGCATGTAGAAGTGTTTTTTGTCTCAGTGAGTGTTGTTTCTAGTAGTTTAGAAAAGTCTTTTAGAAAAGATTAGGCACTCTTTGCAAGGGCCTAATAGAACATTTACTAAAATTTGGAAGCCCTTTCTTACTTACGCTAAAACGCTTCAGCTGGACCTAGACTGATCACCCCTGCCAACCCCTCTATAATGTTTACTGGTTAATTAGCCTGTAACCCTTATCATCTGTAATTTGAGTATCAGGATGGTTGTACATATGTAGGTACATGCAAATTGTTTATTTATTTATCAGTTTTTATTTATTTATATTTATCTATTCGTTCATTCCTATTTTTTATTGTCGGGTTATTTTGATAGTTTGATTTATTTATTGAATTAATTTATTTTATATTTATTTTAGCATATTTGTATTATGTCTTTTATATTATATATTTATTTATGCTAATATATTTATGTATTTTATGTATTAATTTTCTAGTTTATTTTATTAATTTTATTTTTGTATTGTTTTTTTATTGTCAGTTTTTTTTTTATTTATTGTATTTATTTTATATTTATTTTAGCACATTTGTATTGTATTGTCTTATTTTATATATTTATTTATGTTAAAAATATTTATAGACTTTATGTATTTATTTTCTAGTGTATTTTCTGATTTCTGTTTATTATTGTCAGGTTATTTTTTATTTGCATTTTATTTTATATTTATTTTAGCATATTTGTATTCTGCCTTTTATATTTTATAAGTATTTATTTTAATATATCTATATATTTTATGTATTTATTTTATAGTTTGTTTATTTCATTTGAATTGTATTGTATTTTATTTATTTTGTTTTAGCACATTTGTATCGTGTTATTTTAAATATTTATTTATGTTAATATATTTATGTATTTATTTATTTTATTCTGTTTTTTATTGTCAGTTTTTTATTTATTGCATTGTATTTCATTTATTTTTTATTTATTTGTTTTATTTAATATGTATTTTAGCATATTTGTATTGTACTGTTATTTTAAATTTTTGTTTGTTAATATATTTATATATTTTACTTATTTATTTTCTAGTGCATTTATTTCATTTGATTTTCTATTTATTTAATTCTTAAATTTTTTAATTCTTAATTTTTTATTTATTTTAATTTATATTTATTATATTATATTATATTATATATTTTATATATTTAATATATTTTTCTAGTTTATTTATTTCATTTTATTTTCTATTCTTGTATTTGCTTTATTGTCTTATTTTCATCTTATTTATATTGTAATTTCTGAAATGTCTTATTTTTAGATTTAATTTATTTGATCCTTTTTTGTGTGGTTTTTAGCCTATTTTATTGTATCTTCTTTTCGTTGTTTTATTTTCTTTTTTCTTATCTTAGTTTTTCAAAAATTTGTAAATCACGTAAATAAGGAAATAATTTGCAATAAACTCTTTTGCGCTTGATTTAAAAAAAACTTTTCAGACTTCTAATCTAAATAGTTAACACTTGTAATGTTGGCAGATTTTAAGTCATTGCAAGTTGACTTTTCACATTTAGATGCAAAAGTGAATTCAACTACAGAAGGTATGCCAACGGTTTCATTCTTCTGTTCGTCTTTTTTTTTTATACAGTGCCGTTGTGTCACAACTGCAAGCAGCCATTTGTTCAGCAATACCACTAATGACCTACAAGTTACAGGGGTTGATGTGAAGGCTAAAGCGGCGGAGGGTCTAGCTGGGTGTTCCACGTGCAACCACCAGGCAGCCATGTGTCTTTAAAGCCAATGGCTGTTTTATTAGAGCAGTAATTACACGTCAGCTAGATGGGGGGTCGGTTGGCGCTGCAACAACAGAGGAACCTCAAGGCACTTGCAGCCACTTATTACCGCTCAGATCAACGTCTCGATATAATGGCCTCAAACCGCTAGCGTGGCCTCTCTCATGGGGGTTTGGGCTTTGAATACGCAGGTCCCACTTATCTGGGGTTTGACAGTGCCTTCCTGCTCTGAGCTGGCTGTCCCCTGATCTGTGATTATGCCGTAATTAAGCGTCTGCATGATGGGACATCAAACAGATTTTCTGGTATTCTCTGCAGAAGATCAGAAAATCGGTGAAAAGTCAGTCAAGGCGTTCAAGTAACTGAATATGTGACAGAATGACTCACAATATCACACAATTAGATGATTCTGCAACAGAATGTGTCTGAAATTGCTCATTGCACTAATGAAACGTTCACAGATGTGGCACTTTTTCACTCCCTCGGAAACGTGGTGACTTTCAGAAGCGTTAATCACTTCCTTTTCAACTGTTCGGCAGAAAACGCTACCTTGATATTTGTCACCTTTGTGTGCTGAATACACAGTTAAAAATAATTCTTCTTCACAGGCATTGGTGGTTCCATGAAGAACCTTTAACGTTCACAGAACCTTTCCATTACACAAAAGGTTCTTTTACAGTGTAAAAAGTGTTCTTCAAACTAAACAATGGTTCTTTTCACTGAAATGTTCTTTGAGGGACCCAAAATTGTTCTTCTGTTGCATTGTAGAAATAGGTTCTTCAGGTTGTTAAAATGATCTTCACACTTTGAAGTTCTTTGAAGAATCAAAAAATGATTCTTCTATGGAATCACTGTGAAAATTCCCTTGTGGAACATTTAAGTAAAACGTTCTTCACACTAACAAAAAAATGGTTCAAGAAATGTTCACTGAAAGGTTCTTTGAGGAATCCAAAATGGTTTATCTATTGCATTGGTACACTCTTAAAAATGAAAATTATTTATTAGGGCTGGGTTTTGTAGGGCCCTATGAAATCTGTTTTATTTTTTCCCAAATTCCGTTTTATTTTTTTCCAAATTCAGTTTTTTTCCGTTTTAATTTTTACCTAAATTTCTAAATCTTATTAATCAAAGAGCATGTCTAATTAATTAAAATCATGAAACTTATACAATTTCACATCAATTTAATAAAGGTTTAACAAAAATGACGTTTAGGGCCCTATGAAATTTTATTTTATTATTCTTTTATTTTTTCTCATAATATGTTTTATTGTAATCAAATTCTGTTTTAGCACGTCTAATTATTTGAATGCATCGAAGGCATAAAACATTAATTTCATTTATCTTTTAATTATTGAAAATTAAGCAACCATTTTTTTTTGGCGAAAAAATGGAGAATTTACTATTAAAATTAAAACATGGAAGAAATGTTGTGTGATTATACCCCTTTGTTTCATTTTAGTAGTAGTAGTAGTAATAGTAGTAATATATTTCAGGCACAATGTCTTCAAGTTAAACCGGACTTTTATTTTGACGGGTTGCCGTGTTTACTTTTTGCTGTGATTACCACGAGCGTCACGCACGCTTCAGTGTGTGTAGTAAACAAAACCGCTCAACTGCTCCATTCAGTAAACAGAGACACGCAGAACATGCAGGATTCACATTTAAATGGTATTTTTGCGGCGTAATATTTACAGATACTAGTCCATATTGCAGTTTGATTTAAGTGTAATGACCTACTTTTGATTAATTCATTCAAACTTTGACAAATTCATTGACATTCCACGTTATTCAGTAAATTCCATTTTTATGACTGGATTCCGCGATTCCGTCTGCGTTTTCATAGGGCACAAATTTCACGATTTGCTTCAGTTTCCAATTCAAATCGTTTCAATATCAATTATTTTGGGAATATATCAGGTACAGATAGCACACATACGTCTGCAAGATGTCTGTTAAACATCTCTTGATCTGGAAAGCATCTGCTGTGTACAAACGTCTGTCAGATGTCTGTAAGATGTCAGTTTTACATACATTCTAAATCATAAACATCTTAAAGACATCTAATAGACGTCTATTTGACATTTGAAAGGAAACGTCCTATAGATGTATTGTAACTGAGCAAACACTAAAAAATACATCTTGCAGATGTAAACGCAGACGTCTGTGCTATCAGGGTTATTTAGTGATATTCCGTTTTTATGACTGGATTCCGCGATTCCTTTCCGCATCGTGGAAATCATAGGGCCCTAGTTTTGACACAAATTTCACGATTTGCTTCAGTTTCCAATTCAAATTGTTTCAATATCAATTACTTTGGGAATATATCAGGTACAGATAGCACACATACGTCTGCAAGATGTCTGTTAAACATCTCTTGATCTGGAAAGCATCTGCTGTGTACAAACATCTGACAGACGTCTGTAAGATGTCAGTTTTACACACATTCTAAATCATAAACATCTTAAAGTCATCCAATAGACGTCTATTTGACATCTGATAGGAAACGTCCTATAGATGTATTGTAGATGAGCAAACACTAAAAACATACATCTTGCAGATGTAAATGCAGACGTCAAATAGATGTCTGTGCTATCAGGGTACATACCAAATTTTCATACATAAGCGTCGGTGCTACATTACTATAATATTGAAGGTTTAAATTAACTGATTTGTATAGAGTGTTTTCACGACACGTCAGCAATCAGCCATATTGGCGGCAAAGAACGTAAAAAATGCTGCTGAACTAAATGAAACTCGCATATTTTGCTGATTATTGCTGCTGAAAATGGTCAATTATTGTCATGTTTTGGGCTGTACTAACCGGCCAGACCAGGAAAAACATTTGGAGTAAGACTACCAAAAGTTATAACAAATCAAGGAGAAGAGTACAAAAAAAACTGCCTGAGGAACAAAAGCCGTTTGTGGTTGGCCAAACTGAACCAGGATTTCCAGGGCAAGAATCTTGACAACATCTGTGTTCATTCTTATCATTTCCAGTCAGGTAGGTGAAATATTAGGCTAATATCTTAATTAATACTGCTCGTACGTATCTTTACCACCTATTAACTTTAGTTTGTGTAAAATAATGTGCCCTTTCCTACTTACGAAGTCCTTCTCTATATGATTTAGTAGCTTCCAAACACTTTTCTGTGGTTTAGACAGCATAAATGAACGGAACATCATATTCAGTAGTACATTAACCGTGCAATTTATGCTGTTGTTTACATTTGAATATCGCAGCATAGCTGTGCATCGGGGTAACTGACCAAAACCAGAAGCAAGTGCAAACCCTCTATACAAATGCTTAAATTACACTCAGAAAGTTTTTATAATAATAAATGTACGATTACATAATTATATTTCTACTCCTGTTTGTTTTTTTGAGATATAAACATTTAAATTTAAATATGTTTTTCTGAGGTAAATGTGACGTGACGTGACATGACACGTTTATTTCGACGTCTTTACGCGGTTGAAACGATTGAGCGATTACATGGGACAAAAACGGATTTTTGGTAAGTTGTACTCTTTCTTTTAACATACCTTCGACCATTCGTTCATGTTTATTTAGTGCCAAAATTGGTATTAAACCGGAGGAGATGATCATTTCATGTCAGTTCTGCCGCTTCTCTTGAATTGAGGCGCTGTCACTCCACATTAAACAGCGCCGAAACGGTAGGCCTATTTATTGTTTCAATAATGTATTAAAATAGACAGAATTTGTAATATGAGACTATTTCATATCAAAAGTAATGAAGCACAAAGCTAACTGAGATGTAATGGATGGGAGGTGTGCAATGTTCCGTTACTTAACTTAAAACAAGCTAGACTATTTGTTTACTTGGGATTTAAGAATCGATATTGTTTAGTAAAAATGAGAATCGATTAAAAATCGAGAAATATATTATTTATTTTCATTGATAGTCCCATAAAAAAACCCTTCAAACATCCATACAAGCTTTCCAGTGCAGTTCTTGTGGGGGAAAAAGTTTCTATAGATTATTAAAATAGTATAACAAACAAACAATCATTCTTTTAAGATCTTTGAGGAGGCCAAAATGGTTCTACAGTGGTATCATTGCAAAAATCCCCTTTTGGAGCCTTTATTTTTAAGAGTGTTGTGCTTAAAATCTGCGTTTTAACTCTCAGCAGGCGGTTCTGCTTACGCTAAAGTTGGTTTAACACGTTCAAAATGTTTGGAACTGATTATGTGGGATCATATGCTTTTCTCTTACATCAGGGGCAGAGCCTATGTCTTTCATTCGCTTCGTAATTATGTCAGCATCCAAGTGCCTGCACGACGTAATCATAAGTTGCCCCTGTGAGCATGGAGTGTTTTTAGCTTTACGAACGTGTTGCTTGGCGACAGCAGATGTTTAAAGGCTGATGTTGGTTGTGTTGCGTCAATAAAATGCGTGTTTTTTAAACTCGTGTCAGTGCGGGGAGATTACAGTGGAGTTTGTTGGACAACGTTTCAGCTGAACTAACTTATGCATGTATTCATAAATTGAACTCAAGCCAGGATGAATTCCTCCATGGTCAATGTGGTCGCCTTATCTCAGAAAAAAACATCTGCAGAAACTCTGCAGTCATAAAACTGGATCATCGTGATTTAGACTTGATGAGATCCAGTGAGGTGGACTACCTTCATTTTCCAAATGTTTATTATCTGAGCCATCCATTTTTTTTAAATATCTGTCTTTAATGTGAAGATATTACCCATAAGATCCAAAAAGTTTTGTTAGAATATATTTTATAAAACACAATCAAATTCATCTTTAAGCAAAATGCACTTTATATTTTCTTTATTACATTGGGAATTAATTTGTATGCCTAATAATTACAATCTTGTCAAAACAGAGTTTCAATTAATACTAGACTTTGATTTTTTCCTGTTTTTAATCAGCCTTTTTTGTTTATATTTGCTCTGGCTCGAGGTTTAGCAAAATATGACAACTCTGCTGTCGCGCTTCAGATTTCAACCAATGATAACACTTTGTTTTCCTTCAAAATGTAAGTGAAAGCAGGTGTGTATGTGTGTTTTCCTTTTGAATTGTAACCACTTCCCTTTCACTTTGCGTCTGCAGATATCTTAAGTCCGTTCTTCTTCTGTATGTCTCTTGCACCTTTTTAACCAACCAGACTGTAACCAACAGCGGTGCTAACGTATGTACGGAAAACACCCATTCCTGTCAATAAGGCCTCTGACAGAGCTAGTACACATTTGTGGGGAAAAAGAAAACACACTCATTATCATGTGCTGTAATTGTTACTGGTGGCACAATTAATCTAAATTTAATTTTTTGGTAAAAGGTGGTCTTAAAGCTCATACACCCCTGAACAAAATCTTAAGACCAGGGGAAACATTACAAGTATTCACATTTTGTGCTGGTGGATCGTAACCAGGTTGTAAGTACTGCTTCAAAATGGCAAAAGAAGAAACAGGAGCAAGAGCCACAAAATAGAGAGTAGGCAATTCATAGAAAACTGAAGAAAACTCAAACAGGCTGTTCATCAGCTGATCAAAAGTTTAAGACCATCGCCCAAAAAAACCCACAACAGAGCTAAAAGTGTCAAAAAAGGACTCAATAGTGAGTAGCCCCACCACTTTTGCTGATTACTTAAAGCATTCATTTTGGTATGCTTGATGCGACTGTTTCCAGGAGGCTGGTGGGAACGTGTGTCCATGTGGTGAAGATGGCTTCACGAAGGGCATCCACAGTCTGGAACTGACGTATTTTTTGGTAAACTTCCCTTGCCATCCATCCCCAAACATTCTCAATGCAATTTAGATCAAAGGAACACACAGAAAGGTCCAAAAGAGCGACGTTATTCACCTTCTTCAGGTGGGCGTCGTGTACTGCAGCGCTGTCCTGTTGAAAGACCCAGTCATTACCTCACAGACGAGGGCCCTCAGTCAAGAGGGATGCCCACTGCAACAGGTCTACAAAGCCAGCGGCCATTTGACGCCACTACACAACCTGAAGCTTCATTTTCCCATTGAAGGAAAAAGCATCCCAGATCATGATGGAGCCTCCTCCACTGTGACACGTAGAAAACATCTCTAGTGGGATCTCCATGTCATGCCAGTAACATTAGAAGCCACCAGGACCATCCAGGTTATATTTTTTCTCGTCAGAGAATAAAACTTTCTTCCATCTTTCAGTGTCCCATGTTTGGTGCTCCCTTGCAAATTCCAAACGGGCAAGTTTGTGGCATGGGAGGAGATCTGGCCTTTGAAGATGTTTTTTGTTCTTGAAGCCCTTCTCTTGCAGATGCTGTCTTGTGGTTTTTGGGCTGCAGTCAGCATCAGTAAGGGCCTCAATTTGAGTCGAGGATCAGTCTGTGTCTTCACGGACAGACCGTCAGATCCTCCGGCTCAATACAGGTGAATTTTCTTTGGGTCTACCACTTGACTTTTTTGTCTCATAACTCTCAGGATCTTTTGAGAAATGTGAAATGGCTGTCTTATTGTGTCCAATCTCGGCAGCGATGGTGCGTTGTGTGAGGCGTTGCGCGTGCAGCTCAACAATCCTGCCACATTCAAAGACAGAAAGCCTTTTTGCCTGTGCCATCAGGAGGTCATGACAGTGTGACTGCCTGAAGAACAGTGACATCAAAGCCATATTTTCGGCAGATTTCAACTTTTTAAGGCTATGGTCTTAAACTTTTGATCAGCTGATGAACAGCCTGTTGGAGTTTTCCTAAGTTTTCTATGAATTGCCTACTCTCTATTTTTTGGCTCCTGCTCCAGTTTCTTCTTTTGCCATTTTGAAGCAGTACTTACAACTTGGTTACGATCCACCAGCACAAAATGTGAATACTTGTAATGTTTCCCCTGGTCTTAAGATTTTGTTCAGGAGTGTATATCAAAATTCTATTTATAACAAAAATATGAGTTGCCATGACTTTTATTTATTTATTTATTTAAATTACAATTTAATTACATTTTAAATATTTTTTTAATTAAAATTTTTAATAAATGAAGTAAATAACTCCATCACAAGTTTACAATCCCGTAACAATGAGAAATACATATATTTGTGACAGGGTTGAGGTTTTTCACTCAGAATGGCCACTGCTCCTCATATAGTTAGGAGAGTAGACCATATATGGCAGCAATAAAGCAAGCACATTGCATATACTTATGGATTAAAATAAAATGTTGAAAAATCATTTCCCATCCTAATTTTATGTGATGGGGGTTGAGTTGTTAAGCTTGACAATACCCTTCCTTATAATATGCCTCAAAAATATGAATAAAAAGCATGATGCTTATAACCATTTTCTGCATCACTATTAAAGAGACCTGAATGATCATTTCAAGTAAATAATGCCACATATGAAGTCTAAATTATTATTATTATTATTATTATTATTATTATTATGTGTGACGGGGTGTTCAGACTGAGGGACATAACGTTAAAGTCTGTTTTTTATTAAATATCTTGCAGTTTTTCAGAAAAAATATTCTTTACAAGAAAGGAACACAAATAAAAGCTTACATTATTGCCAAAAATCACAGACACTATGCACATTTTATTAATAATTTTCTATGTACAAAGTGAAGTGCCTCAGAGACATGACAAAATGCCTGGTTTAAGATAGATATAAGACATTATTGCATGCTTAAAAATATTAAAATGCAGAATCTATTTTTATTCATTATAATGGCCATACCAAAGTATTGTGAAAAGTTTCGATCAGTTAATTTTGGTGAGCCACCACTTTAGAAACTCTGGGGGACTGAAATATTATAGAATCCCAGGAATGACCCATAAATTGTTTTTAAACAAACAAGTAAGTTTTAAGTTCTGAAACTTACAGAATGATTTATAGCACAATGACCTCTTATATGTTTTTATGGCATCACTGCAACCTGCCCCCACCCCTGTTTGGAACCTTTATTTTTAAGCATATTAATGTATTTTATTTAATGTTAGTGTATTATACTTAGTTTCCCCAAAGTGGCAAACACTCTCTCTCCACTGTGAAAAAGCTATGGTGTTCTGAAAACACTGGCAAGTGATCTTCAGTGTGCTATTCTGCTCAAAGAAAAGTGTAACACAACAAGGCTGTGTTCATTCATGAGGCCGCTTGTGCTATTTTCTGCTACTAAATCTGCCAGCAAACTGTCTCAGTGATGAACTGCGATAAATCCAAATGTCTGTGATTGTGGCTTGTTTTTGGTTTATAGGAAAACAATGTTCTGGAAATGTTTGAACAGAAGCTATGTTTATTTATTTTTTATTTTTTATTTTTTTGAGAGAAGCATCTTGTTTCTCATCAGCTTTCATAAATGTTGAGAGTGTTAATTTGTATATAATAACTGTACAGGTGATTTCTTAGATTTTAGTATTACACAACACTAAGTGCACAAGAAGTTCTGGACTTAGAAGACATGCAGCAAACAATGCAGAATATTGTACGTAATGTTTACATAATATAAACTTATGACTCTACCTATACTGTCATACTGTGGTATAGTCATGAAATTCCTACATAACGCAGAGGCCCTATACATCAAACTACTCTAGTTATAGTTACTGTATATTACTGTATGCAGCATTCAATAAACAGCTCTTGACTGTTTGAGGATGTTTTGCTGCAAAGAAAAATAGTCAGTTTACCTGGTGGCAATTTTGTTTGGCAAGTGTTTATTTTATTAATGACTGTCAAATCACCAGTAAAACAATGGGAAAAGTGAATGAATGCATTGTTTGCTTTTACATAGTTATGAGCTAACAGCAGTTTGTTGTTCCACTTTACCCTTTTCAATAGAATTAGCAGATTTTGTGTTGCTCTTTGTCTTCCCTGTGCAAAATGTAACTTAATCAAGATGTGCCCACAAAACTAGTAAAGCAACCAGCACTTTAAGCCACAAGTAGAGCAGTGTTTTTAGTGGCTTAAAGGGGTTATCGGATGCAAAGTTCACCCTTACATGTTGTTTGGACAATAATATTTGTTGGCAGTGTATGTACACATCTACCCTATAATGATAAAAATCCATGTAGTGGCTTTTAATTAAACTGTAAAAATAATATCCCTTTTTTCAAATCGAGCATTCTCAGATGCCTGTCGGTGTGGTGTCACACCAACAGAGGCTGCTTCCACGATAGTTGATTGACATTAGCGCCTTACCTCAGATCAGCTGTAACAGTCCGACCTCCATTGTTTCGATGCCGGAGGAGGGATGTAAGTTAGTAAGTAACATAGTGGTCATCATTTACTCCCGACATCTGAGCCACTGAAGATGCAGTGGATTACGTTTGTTTGTGAAGGGAATGCGCCTCCTGATCTACATAAATGCATCCATGTTCGCGCAAATCATCCGTGATCCAGCTTCACTTACAGCAGAAGTGAGTATAAGGTTTTTTTTAATGAATCTCTGCAATCACCTTTCCTAATAACGTGCTAGTTAGCAAGTTTCGCGGCTAAATGCGGCTAAAGTCTCTCAGAGCAGCTCCTCACTCCACAGAGAGAAAAGAGGGGTGGGGCGAGCAGAACTCATTTGCATTTAAAGGAACAATCCATCAGAATGGGATGATTTTTGCAGAGCTCTTTTTGACAAGGTAAAAAGGGTGTTGTTTTACACAACCATTGAGAATTTTTAACCAAAGTATATTATAGACTTTTCATTAAGACCCTAAAGAATCATATGAAAAATGGGCATCCGATGACCCCTTTAAAAGGAAGACCACATTGTGACAAGATTGTATGGCGTGCACCTGTAACCCAATGGTTGCACTTTACTTTACAGTATGTACACTTACTGTGTACTTACCTGAACATGACTGCAAAATAAAGTGCTACCAACCCAACCCCAGTTTACTGTCAAGTAGAAGTAGAAAACCAGTGGTTATTTCGATACTTATTCTACTTAGACTGTAGATTAGAGTTAGGGTTAGTAGACTGAGTTGATGCATTTGCAGAGTTACTTATATTCAGTAGAATGTCTGTTGGGAGACCATCAAAACAAAGTGTTAGCAGATATTAAGCAGATGGGGTTAAGGTACTCCAATGACTGCTAGCTGACATGTGGTTGTAAAGTTACTTACAGGGGTGTCCAGTCCTGCTCCCGTATGTCCAGTAGTATCCTGAATATTTATTCCTTTATTTAAAATCAAGGTAAAATGCTAGTCCAGCTAATCTGTTTTCTAGAGCAAATGTAGCAGTCAAAGCCTTTCAACTGAAAGGTGGGTTTTAGTTTGTGCACGCAGTCCTTCTTTTGTTTGATGACGGAAAATGTCAACGTGCACTTTCTAGAATCCAGAGGGTATAAAACACAGGCGGCAAAACAATGACAACAGCGAGACATTAAGCGGTATGGATGGAGAGGGCAGACCTACCAGCGAGATATTGAGTGTTGGCATCCTGGAGAGAGGCTCTCCGCTGCGGCGAGTCTGTGTGACAGCGGCGGGTCGTGACTCCAGTCTGTAGCAGGAGGCACTTTTATTGATAACATCAAGTCACACATCGGCCTCTTCCGAGGTTCCTTGCTGTCTTGCTCGGCGTGCTGCAGCAGGAGCTTGTGTGTTTAGACAGCCCAGAGACTGTCATTCCCACTAGAGGAAGAGGCTTCCAGACCCCTACATTTAGGAGGATCAATACTCCTCAAAAAACAGCTGGCGGAGTGTCGAGGGATAGGGCTGTATTGATTTCAGACCACTGTTAATACAGTGAGCAAATAGTCTTGGTTAGCACCCTGATTTTTTTTTCTTTCTCTCCGTTGTGTAGCTGAACTGCAGCTCTTCACCAAAAATAAAGTGATTTTTGGATACAACTTTGAACATCTTCTCTAAGAACAGCTTTGGTTAATGGTTATAATTAATTGGCAGCTGAGAATTATTTCAGATGGGTTGTTTGTCATTAAATCTAATTTACGTTATTGAATTGAAACAGTAAAAATAGGCTCAGCGCTGAAACTCTACATGCTGCTTTTGCATGCCTTTCAGATTAGAGATGTCAGTTATGTCTAATCCTGGTAAAAACTTTACAGTCCTTTAGTTCATGCACTAGATTAGAAAGCAAACTAGAGAAAGGGAGAAATGTAGAGAAGTTATTTATGTATTTATTTTATATGTGAGTGTGTAATTGCTTTGTTTTAAGGTTGTGGAGTGGTTAAGTGCTTTAAAGAAGAGTTGTGTCTTCAGCTGCCTCTTGAAAGTTGTGATTATCTCAGCAGTTCGGATAGAGTTGGCTTAATCCACCAGAGAGGAACAGAGTGGATGAAGGTTTTGGACAGTAACAGCATTATGTTTAGATGTACTCCCACTGCATAAAGGTTACAGTGCTGAGCATTGTAGTCAATCACAGTCATGTCAGATCAAGAGTCACCAATGCAACTCGCTACAGCAATGCAATTTCTGCACCCTCATTAATGTTGTCATTGTAACTAACAATGGCAACATTTGCACAATGCAAATAAGAGATTCCTTGAGCAGTATAGACAACATCACTGATTAGGCATGTAATGGTAGTTTTGGCCTGAGCTAAGAGATGGACAGCTCCAGCGATAATAAAGGGAGCTTTTTTAATGTTAGTTTGTACTGGTTTTTGGTTCTTTTTTAGTAAGTACTTTATTTGTTTATGTATAGCACTTTGCCAAACCATAGTTGGAACAGTGTGATGTTGACTGTTTAGTCGCTACCTTGATATACAGTCAAAGTAACAGCAATAAATGATTCTGTGAGGACATCTGACTTTACATGAGTCCTTACATATCAGAAATCACTGGAAGTGAAGCTTAGTTTCAAATAAAAATAACAAGGAACCCTGTTGAAAAAAACAGCAAATGCTGGTTAGGTAGGTTTTGATGCTGGGATGCTGGTTTTAGCTGGTCCTTAGCTGCTTTGTGTTGGTTTATGGTGGTCCTTTGCTGGTTTATGCTGGCTCTTTGCTGGTCCTTAGCTGGTTTAAGCTGGTCCTGGACCAGCACATGACCAGCAAAGGACCAGCATAAACCAGCAAGACAACCACAAGATAATTGGTCTGATTTTGGGCTGATTTCTCCCCTTCTGACAATCCTAGGTAATGTCCAATTAACTTGGTGGTTCTAAAGATTATTTTATCAGATTTTCCTGTGAATGTGAGGTGTGTTAAGAGTGACTGAATCTGCTCAGAAGAACGTCAGAGCCGCCCCAAGCGCAAATCGTAAATATTCAACATGTTGAATATTTTTGATCAGAAATCCTGATGTGTTGGGGGAACCCTGGGGACAAACGCACGGATTATCACGTGCAACAAAACAATATCCAATCAGAAAGTGAGCTGACAGAAGACGAAAGCATAACAAACACAGTCATGGCTCAACACTAAAGGGTTTGGACAGCAGAGATAAACCCTTTTCTTTTTTTTTTTCTGAATTTTCTGTCAAAATCATTCCAAACACAATTATCGTAATTTCTTCCCACCTAATGTCCACCATGTTTATTCGTGTTTTTTTTTTTTGTTGTTTTTTTTAACAAGATGAAATGACATTATATGTATATAACAAACATTATACATGATATAAACAAGTATACACTAGAGGGGAGGTATACAAATACATGTTTTTATATAAAAATGTTAAAGCGTTTACAAACTTTCACCTTTGCAGTTCCTTTTTGTTTCATAGAAAATTGTATGGTATCAATGCAATGCTCCATTTCCTTCCTAAAAAAAACAAAAAAAAAACAGAGAATTTACATTGTGAATATGAACATTGTGAAATGTGCTTTTCTTTGCTATTCTGCAGAGAATAAATAATACAATACTTCCATAACAAAACAAAATGATTAGCAATATTTTGTATTAAAAAAATCAAAGACATTTTAGTTTTAGAAAATAGTTTTACAAAAGGGCAATGCCAAAATAAATGTACCACTGTTTTAGGGCAACTGACATAAAACAAGCAACTAAAATCAATATCAGATTTAAATTTTACCAAATAATATTTTGCTGGGTAAATCCTGTGCATAATTTTTTAATGATACTTCCTTAACCTTGTTTGTAATTACAGTAAATATTGATTAGGTATTAACCAAACCTTTTTTCAAAAAATACTGTCTGTCAATTGACTCTAATATGAATAAACATAAGGCAGAGACAAACTGTCTCTCTGAAATAAAACTCTTATAGAACTGTTGTGTGATATTTATTCTCAAATCTCGAGAGATTTTACGAGATTTCTTGTGTTCACAGTCGGGATTCTGTTTGAAAATCTGTTGGCCTGTGATGTGCTGTCTTTGTCAAATCGTGGCACACCACACACTATAGGGGCAAAGCGGTTAAATTTAGGATTTTTTTTGTCCTCATGTTTGTGGTCTCTCACAGTTTGAAGATCTTATAAGATTTTAAAAATCTTTTAGTGTGAACCCAGCATAACTGTATTGGAACAGGTTGGAGCTAAACTCTGCAGGATATTGGCCCTCCAGGAGCAAGATTGGACACCCCAGTCTGGGATCAAATAATTGTCTCAAGGCTCTGGTTCTGGAATTCTGGAAGCATATTTGCATGTTTACTATCACTTAATGTAGGTTTTCAGTTGAGACTGCAGCATATGCACATCATCTTTCAAATCCCCCATTTAATTGTTTTGGTGAGACTCTGCATTGGCTGCATTTTGTACATGGGCTTGCTGTTAAGAAATCATTAGTGCAGTCATGACAACTCTGAGGCCTTGAAACAAATTTAGTTTTAAGATTAAACTTCATGTGATTTGCTAGTGTTCTTTTCAATTTGGTAAATGACGTAAATGTTATGCTTAATGCAATTCTGATGTCAACACACCCCTTTTCCACCAAGGCAGTTTGAGTGCTGGTTCAGAGTCAGAGCCTATTTCAAATCGGTTCTTTGTCTTTCGATACCCAAAGCACCAGCTCGGAACCAGAAAAAGTGGTTTGTAAGTAGCACCAAAACATTGCTGGTCTGGAGGTAAGAACCGCTTGTGTCAGGACCAACAAGAAACTTTTGACTACCATTTTTTAAATAGCAGCTAAATACGAGCATATTGGATTTGGTCGTGTTTGGATGCCGACGTAGGATCACAAAGCCTTGAAGATTAAAAGCAGCGCAACGTCCGCCATTGTTGATATTAGGCTTGTTTGGGATGCATCTGCACTGCACAGAGTGGGTGGCATGTGGCGTTGAACAACCACGAAAGGCAATTAAAAAGCTCTCGTCTGCTCTCGTGGTGCTTTGGTGTTGTGCGCTGATCAGTCTATGCTGCACCGATGCATCTCAAGCAAGCCTGGTGTGCTTGTGTTTAGCGCTGATGAGACCTATTCAGAGACATGAAATCTGGCTCTGTAGTGGCTCTCTAGCCCGTAGAAAGGCAAACCAGTACTTAGAAGGCTCGCCAGTCAACTCCGAACTGGCAATAGCACTGGCACTGAACTAGCACCCTGTTCATACTGGTGGAAAAGGGGTAACCAGCGTTTCAGGTCCTTCAGTGTAGTAAGTCCTTGTGTTAAGTTTGGCCTTTCATTATTATCCAATGGCTCAGGCAGAATCAAAAATCATCATACTACTCTTTAGTAGTCTCAACGTAGGCCATAAAGTGACATCAATCTGGTGCAACTTCACTAACCTTTGAAGGTTTTTAGCTTGACGGACACATTTACATGCTGTCAACAAATAATGAGAAAGACAGACCCTGAGACGGCACAGACCCTCTGCATAATACACACCCGCTCTCCACAAGACTCAATATTTTCCATATGGAGGAAAAAATGCAGGTGAGGGAGCTGTAGCTGGGTGGACCAGACCATCCAGTGGGACTCTTACCTTTTCCCACAGATGGGCTGTAGGTGGAGGGAATTGGGTGCCTTATCAGTCCTAATGATTAGACAGCTGGAAGTTATTTTCCAGTCCTAGTTTCAGATTAGGCTCCCAAACCCCCACTGGACAATCCAGCCTTCCCATGACAAGGACAGATGGAGATGTTCTGACATGCATTACGATCTGATATGAGTGCATTTTACATCAATGCCATGATTTTACCCTTGGTTATCTCTGGACCCATGATTTTAACCATGCCATGGCTGTTCATCAGTCTCACAAGACTGTCCTAATAAATCATTGGACTTGGTGAAAGCATCCAGGATTGAAGTCTTAATCGATGGTCTCTGTTGCTTTATTGTGATTGTGGTTTAGGATGAAAGCCTGCACGCAATAAATTCTCATATTTATCAGGACCGGATGATATTATGTGTAAGTCCTCATCTGTTGTTTGAGATGTCTAATAATCGAAAAATGTGGAATCACTTTTAGCTGATGAATGATTAAAACATTGACAGCCGATCAGAATCCACCAAACTTTAAAGAGCTCAAGTATTTATGCAAATTGCATGCTTGGAATAAAAAGAATGCTATCGACTGTTTGTGTGTATTCTAATATTGTCAAATGTAGCAGTATTGGTGTGAACGGCCCTTTATAAACTCGCACTGAAGCGCCCTTACGTGAGAGAGCAGTCTGATATCTTTTGGCCTTCGCGCTCTTTCTTACCCTCTCAACACTCCAGTTCGTTTTGCTCCAGACCCGGTCTGGGTGCTGAAAGCCGCCGGGCTGCAAATCCAGCGTTCAGCACAGATGCTATACGTCAACAGGGTGATGCATGTCTCTGCTGATACACCAGACGTCTTTACATGAACCAGAAAACGTGCTATCTGATGAAGGCTTGACTTCATTTGCTTTCTCTGTGACCCAGTTTTCGGCTTCAGCTGCGATATGCTCACTAACCAAAGTGAAAAGATAGAAAATCATGAAATAACCTAGGAATTCTCCAAATGCTGTTTCATCATCGCGGAGCTCCAGAAGGACTCCCACTTAAGATCGACGCTGCTGTCTGGGAGTCAGACTCTCAGTGTTTCTAATGACAGAGCTTTGACTGCTACAGTTTGGCCCAGGCAAACGTTTCAAAGCAGCTGCGCGACTCCTGCGGCAGACAGATTTGCCTCTCGGACCCTTCCTTTTTGAACTAGTCATCCGTCACGAGTCAGCCGCATTTCACTACATCTTAATAAAGTAATCCCCCTCTCGTTTTTTCTCCCCTTTGGAATGCTCTTGTTCTTTCTATTTCTCTTTGCTCATTCAGGCCTCTGACAATGATTTGTTTTCTTTTCAGATTCTGGGTTGAGTAGGGCCGTAGTTTATCATTACTCCAACTTTCCTCTATATCTTTTTTTTTTGTAAATCTTTGGTTTGCTTTCCAATTCAGAATATTTATGTAAACATCATCATTACTGTAGGACTGTTTTTTTCTTCTTCTCCAGTGCCAATTATTTATACACATATACTTACACCTAGATGCAAAATAATGCAAAAGCCAAATATTGAGAGAAGCAGAAATCATGATTAAAATGATTTATTGTGCATCCTTGTGAGTTTTCATAATTATGTTATTTTCCTGTTTACCACTGTGAGGTTGGTTTAAAACACAATTTCTATAAAGCGCTATAAAAATAAAGGTGACTTGACAGAACAGTCCTATTGATTAGGCTGTTGATAGAACTAACAAAAGGAACAGCTAATGCTTTTAAGCCAAAGCATTAAAGGCCAAATATCAGTCAATGTTTTTTTTTTTTTCATGTCAGTCTATAACTAATACATTGGCATTTTTACCTCTTGCTTTTACTAACTCTTAATTCTCTTCGCTAGGATTATTAAAGTCTACAAAGGCTCATCACATAATTAATGGCTCTAACCCTCACCACTTAAACCCTGACGGCTAGTCCAGTGAACCTGCCTTTGAAAAACATAGCCTGTCTTAAAACATTTTTCAGAAACCTACGGTATAATCCATCTTGAGTCACACATGCATGTTTGGCTGATCGGAAGATGCGTGGGGGGGCGCGCTCATAAATCAGCCGTTAAGCAGTAGGGATGAGGCGGGCAGGCTACAGGGTTAATGAATTTCTCCGGCTGGTTGGGGGTTGCTCAGGGTCCCGGCGAGGGATAAGACTGGATGCGTAGGAGCAGGTTGTCCAGAGAGGCCCCATCAGTCAGATCAAAGGTGTCTGCAGGGAAGGTCACCGGTTTCGGCCAAAGACCTGTCCTGCGAGAGGCAAGCGACTGAAAAACACTAATAAACAGTTGTGAGAGCTGTGATTCTGTATACGCTACTCACCTATAAACTTTATATGTGCAATCTTTGTTCGGAATTCTTTAATCTCATAGTGCACTATAGACGAAAGAAAAACTGGTAACACTTTGAAACAAGTTTCCATCTGTTAACATTAGTTATTGCATTAGCTAACATGCACTGAGAAATACATTTATTTATCTATGTTGGCAATGCAAAAATTGTTCATTAGTTCGTGTTAGTTCACAGTACATTAATGTTAAAAAATACAACTATTGATTTATATAAGTATTTAATATAATTTTATTTGTAAATTTTGAAATTAACACTGGCTATATTAAAAAAATGTGTTCATTATTAGTTCATGTTAACTAATGTGGTTAACTAGTATTAACATGTAAAACCTTATTGTTAAATGTTAGCAAAAATCAAGCATTGTTAATGTAGCTAAAAAAGACTTGTGTTCATATAAGATTTTTTTTTTTAATCGTTGAGGCAGTTTTGTCCTTCCAAAAGATTTTGGTTTTTTCCATAATTACACTCAGTCATTTTAGTCTAATCCTACTGTTTTACAAAATCAAAACAAGCCCACATTGTCTTCTTGCTCTGAATGCATGTGTTTGTCATTTTTCAGATGAACAGTTTTTCATTACCTTTTTTCAGTTTTCACATTTACCGGTTCAGCAATCTACTTCAGACTGCCACTAGAGGTCAATGGTTAACTCCATTTTGGCTCAGAATGGACTGTTTTCTCAAGGGTGACATGTTGAAGATTTAGAGAGAGGCCTCAGCGCAGGGGATGTAATTGTTGGTTAAACCCTCTTTAATCCAAAGGATTTTCTACACAACTGCTAATTTGTCAAGACCATCATTAATATCTGATAACAAAATACAAGACATTCCTCAACCAAATGGATTCCAAAACGAGGCACTCAAATAGGCTTCAACAGTGAAAATGATTGTCATAACTGAATGGGCGTGCTTTAACTCTTAGAATAACACTACAACATTTGTTTCAATACAATAGTTAAGGTTAGGATTAGTTTTTTTCTTTAATTGTCAGTTATTAAAATGGTCACCTCCAGCAATCTTTAGCTCCACCAGGTCTGAAAAGTCATTCCTCAAATCCATTGAGGATAATCATGGAGTTAAGCATTAATAGGCTTATAATATGGCATTGTACCATGGCATGGATTTATGCCACAGTCAGAGTTGCATTAAATAAGCTCAGAATTCAAGGAAGAATCTTTTACATTTATTCTGTTTTCTTATGTACATTTTGTTGTATGTACAGCATATGTTGTTTTCAACAGTTATTCGTAAGCATTCAGAATTATAAACCAGACTGATTATGTTTGTTTTTTTTCTGCATTTTCTCTCTTTTTTTTTTTTTTAAACTAAAAAGAAAGTTTGACTACCAAACACAAAGTAATGAAAAAAGTCAACCTAGCAAATGGCCTTTAAGGTAAAGTAGCAAAGTTTAATAATACAAGAAAAATAAATACTATTAACAGGAAAAATCTGCTGACTACAAGTGTCCAAAAATAAAGATCTTCATAGCAAAGTTTGATGCAATATTGTATCTCGGATGTTCTAGAATAACTCTAAAGCATTTTTGAGTTATGAACTCTGTGATTGGTGCTCTGAGCAAAATGTTACTCATCTGTGTACTAACAGAGATAATGTGGCCAGTATGGCCATGATAAGCTTATAAGTACTATTAAACTATCAATCTGTTATATGTTTAGTTTTTATTGTGTGCTGTGCCACACAATTTCCAGCTAACATTTTTGTAAAAAGTGCTCATTTATCCAATTAATTCGACTGACTTTTTGTATCATGGACCTGGTAATTCAGAGACATAAAGATGAATAAATAATTTGTGAAACTGATGTAAGTGGAAAAAACTTGTAATACATCCCTGAACAAAATCTGCACCACCAAAATGCATTAGTCTTGACTAACTACAAATCAGCACTTAAACCGATGTGCTGTGATTTGAGAGACAAATGGTGCTCACTGACCAGATTCCCATACAGGTTCAGAAACCGTCAAGCATAAGATCCCGAACACTTGTTCTATAACATATTGCCCTCATACTTCCAAAGTACAAAGTTAAAAACAACTCAAATAATAAAACGAAAAAGTACTATAAAACTGGTCTGGTTCCTCAATTACTTTGCCATATTTTTCTTTTTTCAATAAAAGGTTTGTCAGTAAAACTGTTGGCATCCTTGTGCAATTGTCCTTGCATTGAAAGGGAAAAGTTCTTTGTCCCTGATATACAGTCAGTATCATGCAAATACATGTCTCATGTTACTGTCCTGCTAAAACACCGAGACATTCATTGCTGCCTCAGCCAGTTGAACTGGCCTCGAACTGTTTATGACACAAGTTGCCTACGACGCAAGCTCTCACAAGGCAGCATAGATATAAAAGATATAAATATGCAGGAAAGCGCCTCTCTTCCATGTTGGGGCCTCTTATGCTGCTCGAGAGAATCCAGTTAGCTGCCCTCATTCCAGTCGGGCATAATGCTTACGCTGTGCACGGCGTGGTACTGGTGCGGGGACAGGGTGCGGGGTATACTATGAGTGTACAAGTACTCGTTGCCCTGCAGGCTGGCAGTCGGCGACTGAATTCCCGCACTCGGACTGCACTGGCGGCCCAGCGACTGATGCGACATGGAACCCTGGTACATGGCATGGGTGTCGCCCAGCTGTGGTGAGGCGTGGCCTGTGACGCCACTCAGTCTGGAAACAAGGGGTCCTGAGGTGAAGTGAGCTGAGAAGTGCTGGTAGGGCAGTCGCTCCATCTGCTGCATGGTCGTCACCGAGCAGCCACCGTAGGGAGAGACGCCCGCCCAGGTGTTGCAGCTGATGTCTTCCAGGCTGGGCACGGGCTCGGCGGATTGCGATGCGCTGGCGTACATGCAGGCCTGTCGCTGGCCAGACTCTGCCCTGTAGGGGGCGCCACTAAGACCCAGAGACTGAGAGTAGCTAACGGGCCGATAGTAGTGATCGTCCTCACTGGATGAGCTTTCCACATAGGTCTTCTTGTACGAGTGCTCTCCTGTGTGACAGTCGTCCTCAACTGCATAGACAAAATGGGATGGAAATGAATTCAGCACCATCTAGAGCAGTGGTTCTCATCCACGTGCCTGGAGCCCAACACTTCACATTTTGCATGTCTTTGTCCAACCCAGTCCCATCAAACTAGTACTTTTCTGCAACACCGATTTTACATACCGTTTTTACATTTGTAGCAGTTTCAAAGAGAAATGTCCACTGAGTGGCGCTAAAACACGGGTTCAATATGGTTCAATATGGTTCAATATGGTTCAAAACCCTGGCACATGTTTATTACGTTGCATTTTTATTACGTTGCAATTACACATTTTTTTTTATTACTTTTATTACGTTGACATAGGTACGTAATGCTGTGTTTTTATTATGTTGCTTCAGGTACGTATGCGGCGGTTCAGAGTCCAAATATCCAGGGACTGTCGCTAAGTTAATGCTGTATTGTGTTGGAAATATGCCCTACACCAAACCTAACCCTAAACCTACTTGATAGTGTTAACAAATGCAAAAGTGTTATAAAAGTGCATTTGTTGGCACAAGTGTGCCATTTGTATCTTCCTTGTGTACAGATCTGAACTGTTTTTTACGCACCTTAGTTACACTTTTAGAGTTAGATCTCTTCACCTCTCAAGTACATCTCCATACTGTTAGAGCTACCGAACAAACCTACCGTCTATAAAAACCATAGATATGAAGCTGGATATGTGATGCTAACATTTAAAAGCACCAATTTTCAAATCTCCCAGCATATTAAAATTGTTTTAAAGTCATAACATAATGTTCTTCAAGTAATTGTGTTAAAATTACGCTTTATTAATCGAAACTCTGTAAATCATACTTTGTGAGAAAAGGAATAAAAAGTGTCAGAGTTTTACTGCTTCTAATGTTCATTTCTTCTGGAAACTGCAGTGATATGTATTTATTGGTATGTATTTCGCATCTCATAAAAAAGTGCCCCCAGGTACGTTTTTGCCATGAGACCAGGTAGCCTTTGTCTGACATACCCATTCAAAGTTTTGGAGTCTCTACTAATGGGCTGATGACCTGAATCAGGTATGTTTGATTAAGGAAATAAGCTACTCCAGGAATATGGTGGAGAACCACTGATCTAGAAACATCCAAACTGATAATGAACACTAAAAGCTAAAA
Source organism: Labeo catla (assembly GCA_012976165.1). Classification (NCBI taxonomy): domain Eukaryota; kingdom Metazoa; phylum Chordata; class Actinopteri; order Cypriniformes; family Cyprinidae; genus Labeo; species Labeo catla. Next base: position 230,630 of record VONZ01000594.1, read on the forward strand.
TTTTACATGACATGATGGACCCACCTTTCCTCTTGATGCAGTGATAGTCTTGACTGTGTTCGTGGGGCAGCGGGTAAGAGCCCGACTGAGGCAGCAGATCCTGGGATGAGCTCGTGACCCCGTTCTCACAGGAGTACTGGGAGCTCATGCTACTGGGAGTAGACAGACCTTGGACGTCACCACCGAACGGACTCTGGCTAGTGCCAACCCGCTGACGTACAGTACTACGAGGGACCACCGGATACTCCTTGGTGCTTTAGGGAACAGAACGGACTGCATGAGCCATTTCATGGCATACATTTACATGCTGTCTTTCAGTGAGGGATCTTGAAACCGTTCCATTGATAGCTAACCACATCCACCATCGTCACACACCACTGTGTCAGAATAATCTCTTCACCATCTGTCTGCGACGTGGGCTTTTCCATACCAATTAATCAATGAAAGTTGTAAGAGGCACTTCGCTTTAATTCCTACACTATTTCTTTTGAACCACTGACCTGGTTTTCAGTTGGTCCGAGTTTAACTAAGACCAGACCTGCTTTGTCTCACTGTTTGACAGTGGAGGACAGATAGGATATCAGGACCTCTGACTTCTACAGAGCACCATGGTGGAGTTTCCTCATTCTCTTTGTATTTTTATGATGCATTACTCTCTTCTTTTTAACGAATAGCGGTTTCCTTGCTTGTACGCCACCTTGGATTAAAGCGTCTGCTGAATGCATAAAGTCATGTTAATAGCAGTGCCGTGTAACGGATTCAGTAGGAGAACCATATAGGCTTCAGTTGGGTCTTAAAGTCTTCAGGTCATTATCTGGAAACTCAATAGAAGGCTCTCGTGGGATACATTAGTCAGTTATTTCTCTGCTTGTTTGAAAGTAACAACAGACAAAGTTAACTACGGCATGGAAAGAGCATTGCCATTTTTTCCTAGTGTATCATGAAGTCTGTCATTTTGGAGTGGACAACGCCTGTGTTGGCTGCTGTTGGCCCTACGACCAGATTTTCTGCTTTGAAAATGTGTTTTTCCACACTCTATACTGCAGTCATCTGGAGAAAATAAGAACACAAGCCATGTGGTCTTTGCCTCCACTGAACCAACTATATCACAACTGCAGACAACTGTTCTGGATCTACACAGAGCTGAAAGAGAGATATTGCCATGGCCAGTCAGATGGGAGTCAGCAGCTCTGGGAGTGGACGGTTTTCAAGAGGAACACTCGCATAACAAGTGTCCCCTCAGTCAGGACCACTGCCTTCGTGAAAGCAGCTGTCTCTGGTTTGTATCTGTGTTGGGTGTTTGTGCATTGATCAGCACCATCATGTTTAGTTCAGCTTCAGTCTGACTGCCTATCTGAAGACGCTGGTCAACTCTCCTGTCAGGCCTGATGTGAGCACATTTAGAGCGGCTATCTGTAAGACACCTATATAAAGAGGGAGGTCCTAACCTAAGCTGTTTTTTTTTTTTGTTTTTTTTAACTCAACGCAAGCACTCGCTCATGAAAATGTCACTCTTCACAGGCTCACCTCTGCATTCTTGACATACGATGCAGCTCCATATCGTCACTTCCACGAAAGCCCTTTGCGAAGGGATTGTTCTCGATCTTCAGCTGGGTGATCTGTAAAACAGCCAACACACCAGTTTTACCTTGCTTCAGGGTTTGGTCTTCAGCACCTGTATCAACTGTTTAAATACTCCTGGACTCTCTACTTCACTTGAAACAAACAATGAGATTCTCAGTCCTGATTTGAACTCCAGATATCTTGTTGTTAATGACATGAGAGCATGCTTTGACATCTTAAAGCTTACAAGATATTGTTTTATTTTTAAATGATATGTCTTGGCATAGTAAAAAAAAAACAAAAAACAAAAGATGATTTATAGATGATTTGTTTTTGCCGCCTTTTTTTTTTTTTAACGTTTGCAGTTATGCATTCATGGATTTAGTGAATTTGCACTGAACACTGTTCTGCATTGACCGGCTGTTTTATAAGTGTCTGTTAATGAGGGAACCCACTGTAACAACTTGAATCTCTTAAGTCTTTGAAACCATATCTAATAGAATCTTTTATTGCACAATGTCTATAAAGGAGCATAATGAGCTCTGCTCTGTTTGGAAATTGACAAATTATCCTAGTGGTTTTTTTTCTGCTTGGTCAGCAGAAGATGAAAAGACGAAATCTCGATGTACCCATGCTGTGGTTTGTTTGATGCTGCGCTAATGTAGAAAAACATCTGTCAGTTTGGATAAAAATTGGTGTAGATTTTTGTCTTTGCATAAAACTGAAAAATGTTTCTAATAATTACACACAACAGGCACAGATAATCAATGTTCATGTCATAGTCTGTGAGCTCTAATATAAATTAGTAGCGGTCAATGTAATATATAGTAAATAGCGTTTATGCATTTACAAAAACATTCCTTTTGCCTTAATGGTAACTTCTTTAGTTATTTAGAATTAATTCTAATCATATTTGTATCCCATTGATTAAGGGACAAAATTATTATTATTATATTTATAATCTCTGGATCTTTCAGAGTGAGTGAAAGATAATATTTGAATTTGACGGAAAACGACGTCTTTAAAATGGAACAGAGTGTTCAAGAAATTATGGTTTTAAAACATTTGCATATGAAGTTAATCCCATGTACAACTGCCAAATTTGCAAAAGCGATGCTAATATCTGTACTGATGGACACTAATGTGTTGGCGGATTTAAAGTGAGTTTAGGGATAGTCCTTTAATGATACTTACTGTCTCTGCTAGGGTTTTATTTTTGGCTGTTGTGGTGTGTTTCCTTGATCTTTGACACTACTTTGGCTCTCACTTGAGATGAGACCTTGTAAAAAATGGACATGTTGGGACGCACCTTTGAGCTCTCATAAACGCACTGTGTGTTTGGCAGACTTCAAAAAACTTAGTGGTTTTGTATATGACAGTTTGATGTTTTTAATGTTTACCCGTTTACCCCTAATAGTGCAAACTGAAATTTTTCAAACTATGTCAGCGTAGTATTTTGGAAGGTCAACTAGACTTGGCGGCGCTTTGGTAAATGCGCGTTCTTTAAAGAAATTTGGTCACTACAGTTATCTTTTGTTTTCGTCTTTATATTTATTCAGTTTATGTCTCTTTTTTATTTCTAAATAATGCCAGCCCTTGCATTATAGCAGCAGGTTTTTACGTACCTAGTCTACATATACATACTCTCTCTCTCTCTCTCTCTCTCTCTCTCTCTCTCTCTCTACTTATATATATAACAGGTAACCTACACATGATTATCCCCGTTTGCAGGTTTGTCCAGCTGCAAGCGTAAGGTCCAAAAGGTTATTCGAAATCAGTTACTTTTAATGACATACAGGTGCACGTGCTTTTACCCTTTTTAGGTGCGTAAAATTGCTTTCCTGAAATTTTTGTAAAGACGTAGACCTAAGAATTGTGTTGCAATAATTTGTTGTTATAATTAAAAGTCATAAGAGGTGAAAAGTGTAAAAACCAAGCAGTGTGAATAATTAATAGACTTCATCCTGTTTGTTAATTAAAAACTAACATTTTTTTCTTTTGTGAAAGTATGCACTTCATCTCGGCGATCTCTTTAAAAAGCATCGACAGGCCTTCTAGAGACGTCAAACAAACAAACCTTTGACTGTCCTAATGTTTTACTCTAATTGCAATCAATTAATAAGTACTGTTAAACAACAGTGGTCTGAATTAAAGTCTGCTAAATGCGCGCAGTTCTTTGTCATCAGTCGAATCAGTTATTACACAAATCTGTTATCCAGATGAGTATTAGACCCGAAACGAAGTGTTTAGCTTTTTCGTATTCTTATTTGCAAATATGATTGCACGCACATTCAACTATTTGAGTTTTTAACTGGAAGTTACATTAACAACTGTCCATCCAGAAGTGCAACTAATGTGACAAAAACACACTCTTGCCTATTATAGCCATCATATTTAATCATGCTGACGACCATAGAATGACGAGGTACAAGTATCATGGTTGGAACTAGACTATTAACCAATTATCGAAATTTGAATGCATGAATGAAAATATTCTGAAAAAACATAACAGCTGACTAAATAAATCATGACTAGTGTAACATTTCGTTTTCACGCCATATAAACATTTCAGACATCTTCTTTTTCTTCTTTTTTTTCTAAGTAAAATATGTAATAGTAATTCGCGCTAATTTGAATGCCTAACAATAAACGCGTAACAGTATTAACTGCAATACAGCCAGACTCTCAATATATGCAAAACAAGCTTTGCCTTTAAGAAAATTACTTAACCGGCTTATGAACTGATCCCTTTTCGTGAATTCAGAGAGGAAAAATTTAAAGGTAAAGTAAATAGATATATAAATGCTAAATGTTACATAAAATAATATTATAAATTCGCATTAGCGGAACTGAGAGTTACAATTAACAACAATATTTTTGTTAGCTACACAAATCTTATTTTTTTCCCCAGGTCCCTGTCGCTATGAAATAATGCTGATGTCATGGTCTTACGAATAACCTAATGGATTGAAATCATTCTATCAACCAGGAATAATAAGTCTGTTTCCTAAAACGGATAAGTCTTTGTTAGTTCTGTAATTTCGTAGATTCACAAAATCGAATCTTATATATTTTTAAACTTCATATTTATAAAGTTAAAAATAATCACAACACAATAACCTACAATTCTCGTTATGTACATTTTATTCCGTCTAACTTCTTACCTTATGGTTTTGGTAAGACGTGACTGCAATAAAAGCCGTTTCTGGAAACACATGAGTGCAGAAAGCGGTGTTTTTGGATCCAAATCCGTTATTTTCATCTGCCTTTACGATGTGGATCCTCGGTTGATATTTATGCATGGAATTCAGGATAATCTGGAGAGAAAATAGAGCGCAAACATGACCGACCTTGTAAAGCAAACACCTCGTAATTACATGCGCATTATTCAGCTGATCTTTTCCGATTACATACAGTAATATACTGAAAAAACATTTTATATAAAATGATGCCACTATGCTTGATTAATGTGATTGCGAAAGGACATCGCTTATTATCTTATGAATGTGTCTTTCAGCTGCATTTTAAACACTTGTCTCCCCAAATATGACCTCCTCCGTGCCGCTTTGAGATCAATAATCAGCGCTATTGCGGTCCGTCTATCCGCACTTAAAATTGAGACCTGCTTTCCGTGGACAAGTCTGATTGTAGTCTCGGACTTTTAGAGACTTTTTGCTAAGCAATGTCAAGCAGTTTTGTAGTGTCACTTGTTAAGTATGGATTTAAAAAATATATATATTATCAAAATGACTTTTGTCCACGTTTTTGTAGGCTCTGTGGGTTGTTCCTGTTCTCCAAGTCAAATGTGTGTATAATGTCGGCTACTCTAAGTGGATTTTGTCTAAACTTTGCATTCTGAATGAGCATGCCAAGTTTACACACACATGCATTCCTATTTTCCATTTTCATGCGTTTTCCCCTCGCATGCATTCTCCAAACAACTGCAGCGTTTCTCCTTTGATCAGTGACATCGGTCCACTCCCTCCAAGCGGCTCTTGGCTCAACATAACACTGAGACTTGGAAAGCAGGGCTCGTTGTAAACTTTCAACATTGCTCTCAGCTGAGAATATTGCTTTTGCTCAAGATGGACAAGATGATTTATTGTGGAAGATGAAATACAAAATGCATTGCACTTTAATATTAGTGAAGTCAAAATGAAATTATTCTCAGTTTTCTGAAGCATCTGGCATGCAGCCACGCACACTGTAGGCGTACTTGGATTAAACAAGAGGTCCAACCGCACCGTTTTGGCGAAAAGCTGACTGGGACATATAAGAATATTTGGAGAACTGTATGGACATTTTTGCGGGACCACCCACTGGGAATGCAGCATTTGTCTGTTCTGGGTGCCCTGTTGCCCCATTTCTCCATTTGCCCCTGCGCTGTATGATAGTTTTTAATGATAGTGAGCGATCACTGAGGGCTCTGAATGTTGCCCCACTCTTTCATGTTGCCGACATCACAGGGACTCTGAAACCCTCCAGATTAACAGCCTTTGTATACCTCTGTCCATCACTCATCACACTCTGTCATTAAATATAAACAGTTTGAAGCACAGTTATCCAAACTCCACCATTTGACTCAGATATTTCTGGATGGCTGCAAGAGGCAAAGAATGTGTATGCCTATTGAACGCTTGATGAATGGTACTAAAATGATCAAAGCCAAAGCTGTAGTTTACTTCCATCTAAAAACATTTTTAACTTGGAAAATTCAAACTGTGCTATCATCCTCACAAGTTAACTACTGATTTTACTATGTGCATTTTTGGTAAGTTATCCACATGGGAATTATTGTGAGTTTCTTTCAGACATCTTTATCTCATCATTGGAGTCTAATTAAGACAGAGTTCGGAACTATTGGCTCGTTTTATGTATTTCCTAACAGGTTCCAGCTTATTGCATGTTCAGCCCTGTTTCTGAGACTAGTAATTATAAATAGGTCTGAAATTATTTCAACCACCTGGAACAACAAACCGATAGATTGTTATTTTGGTTGAGAAGCCGTACTTCATTTATAAATCCCAGGGCACTCTTTCAGCACAAAAGGGGGCACGCCAAGAACCACTGCAACCAATCAAAAATGCATTCTGGCCAGAAATTTACAACTCGGCTCACATTCCAGCTGGGCTCCGATTTCATTCTACCAGCTGAGGTTTGGCAAGAAAACAAGCCTGATCGACTTCAACCTTGTGATCAGAACTAAACAGCAAACTGCTTGCAGTCACAGATATGCATATGACACATCTATGCACCATCTGTTCAGATACAGACACAATGCTTCGTTTTCTAATCTCTCACTTAAATTGATTTGGCTTGTCCAGAAATCTGAGAAATGGTGAACCTCGTGCTGTATTAAAACTCTGAGCTGAGCGACATTTGAATTGAGAGTGCTGAACTCGGGCTGATCTTTCTTTCACCAATAGCAAAAGCAAAACTCCTCTACATTAGTTTACTGTGCGTTAGGCTGAAAGTGGATGCTATGCATATTAAAATTGCTGGTTCCTGGAGAACAAAATTTGTTTAACCCCACATTAGTTTACAAAGAGTACATTTATAATCTGAATTTAGTGCCTCCACATCTGAGGCTGTCTGCTGGTGCTTCTGTTGTCACAATTATCATTACCAGATTTAAGATGTGTTTCAGTTATTAAACTGTTCTGGCGTTTGTCAGTAACACCTCTTAAGGGGTGGATTTTCTGATCTACAGCCTCGATACAATTCACCCACAACACTACCTGATCAGGGGTGTGTTTTCTAAAAGCATTGTTGGCTTACTATGTTTGTAAGTTCCTTTAAACTCCTATTGGTAGGGACGGAACTTGTGACCATAGTTGCTTTGGAGAAACGCACCCGAGACTGACATATGTGACCCTTTAAAAACTCAAAACCTCATTCTCTGCTGTCATTTCTATGTTTTTTTTTTGTGCTGATTTCAAATAGCTACAATCCAACATGTGATGATTTTGTCGGTAGTATATTTGTTTATTCAACCAAAAAAGTTTAAAAGCAAATACATGAATCCATTATTCACTTACATGTCCGAAGGGATCAAGGTGGTTGTTGGTTAATTTCAGCTTCTGGAAAGACACCAGTTGTCGCATCCAGTGCGCTCCAGTAGCTGGAGAATCTGGATGGACGTACAGCCTTCCCGGCATTGCAGGTTCTGCTTTCCCTGTCACAGACCTGATTCAAAGTGCAAAATACAGCTTTTTAAACACAATTTAGTATTTATTTAAACAAGCATTTGCTTCATTGTAAATACACATTTACTTCCCTCAACACTGTAGTCTGTTATACATTAAATATTTTATATTACTTCTATATCACTTACTTTTCTCTCATGTAATCATTGATATTGGTCTTTGCTGTATTAACTAGGAATGTCACTGTGACAGGTTTGAGAATCTGTTTGTTGGTCAGTGCATTAATTATAACAAGGATAATTTCATTAAAACTATAACATGATGTTTTGTTCCCTCAACATTTTTCCTTTATTGCAATCGAAATGTGATCCAGCCTACTACCTCCCATTTATCATGCATCACTGCCTTGTGTATTGTACATAATGTTTTTCAAAGACCGGTTTATTTGGGTAATGGCTAAGATGATAGTTGATCAAGAGGGCCATTAGTTCCAGAGCTTGCACTGAATGGGTAATTATCAGGGATGTTGGCTTGTGGACATCCTCCCTCAATAACCTCAACAATTTAAAACCAATGACCCTGAAAAAGGAGTATACAACATGTAGTGATATCTGTGCAGCAGATGGAATTGTTAGTACAGCAATGCAAAGGCAATTTTTTCCTCTTAAAATTAAATCCTTAAATGTATACATTTCAAAGTTTAAATTGTTTAAACTGAAATGTAAAAACTAATTTGTGTGACCATTAAGGAATATTTTAATGGTCTCACTGCTTTCTTTACTTAGTCCGTGTACCTGAGCACTGCACCTAACCTTTAAGGATTAATAATAAGAATGAATGAGTCCAATTTAATTATTTTAATATAAATAATCTGACAGGTCTTGTCAGGGATATTTGAGAAGGTTCTCTATAGTACTAGACGGTGGTTAAGATGGACAATTGAAACAATTTAAACGTTTGCTTTAAAAGACTTTGAAAATCTCCCAGAAGCCATCTACTTAAGTGAAAAAGGGGGAAGGGGGTTTAAGAATGTCAGAAAGAAAATTAGCAAATAAATAATAACCTTCATCAGTAACTTTAACTCTTAATAAAACAATTGACTCACGAACCATTTGTTATCAGCGAATTTATAGCGGTGGTCGTCCGCTGGCACAACATCCATCAGCAGAATGTATTTGGTTTTTGGGTTCAACCCGGTGACCTTCACTTTGAAGCTTGGGAACATCCGCCTATGGATAAAAATGGGAAAATATTACAGCACGGATTGTGTTCAAGATGTGTTGAAGCTTTTATTAAATCATGCAATAATAATAATAATAATAATAAATAAATAAATAATATTTAATAATAATAAAGTAGACTTTTATTTTTCGACTTCAGTGTAGATTTGTTACTGGAGACAACATATTATATTTGTTTAAAATATGTATAGCATAAATCAATCATTTTTAAACCAGCGTATAATATTTATACTAAAACGTGCTTATGGAGACGATTTTTTTGACACTCCACAACTTAAGTTATGCTGAACAGGCGACTTGAATACACTTTTAGTAGCTAGTAGCTTTAGTAGCTCCAAGAATGCTAAACATGCTAAATCTGATTCAGATTCATTTTACCTTGGGCATAGAATCTAACGATACATTTTAAAGATAAAAACAAAAGCAATTGTGTTAAAATAATTGAGTGAATAAAACTTAAAAGTGTGCATGAATGTGAGAAAACAATAAAAGCGATTTTGCTTTCAGTAGGCCAGCTACACATTGTTTCAGATTTTAATGTTTTCACTTTAAGAAATGCACGTATTTAAATGCACAAAAAAGCAAAAAGCAAAAAAAAATAGTAACAGTTTTTTTCTCCAGACCTATAAGGCAGAGAAGATTTTTTCACTAAACTGACGAGGAAATTATATCAGTACAAAAGCCAGCTTGTCCAGCTGTCTGTGGAGAGAGAAAATCAGTTTTTGAAAGCTGCCGCGATGTGACTATATGAATAATGACTAGATCCGCAAGACAATTTGCTACCATGCACTGCCTCATTGAGGCATTTATAACGTTAAACATCAAAATCATTTACAGCGATGATCTCGGTATTTCTCGATCTTTTTATCCTATCATACTTATCCTAATGTCAAGCAACAGCAAAGTCGCACTGAGGAGTTCATGCACTGATTTCATTTTTTAACCCGTATCTGATTTCTGAGAGGCCCTCTGCTGTTTTTAAAGAAGCAGAATATCTGTTAATGAAAAACGCCTACACGCTTGCTAAAATACTAACTTTAATGTTTAATATTTTATAACACTTCTTAGCTAAGAGAGAAGAATAACAATGCCGCAGCTCTAAACCACCAGACTGCTGCTTTAACCAGTAGCTTATTAGCAATTAGTAACATTAAAACAGACTAACAAACCACGTTAATTCTACATTTCAAAGGCAGTGCTGTTAGTATGCGATGATGGTATTCAAAACAAATGTTCTTAAAGTTTTAAAGTTGGATATAAGCTTGGTGCATAATTATATTATATTGGGATTATATTGAAAAAAAAAAATCAGCATCAAGAATCCAAATGAATATTTCCAGCTCCAGTATTAATTGGAATAAAAACCCATCTTAAATTATGGAAACTTAAAACCAGTGCTTACTGATTTACTGGAATAGCCTGCATTACTTATTACTGCTAACATTGCAAAATGTTGTAATCTCAAACTTTCAAAATACATTCTCAATAAAAACAAATAGTACGAAGTATCTATATTAACCACTAAGAAATCAATATTATAGTTGTGTAGAAACCTGAATTTTATGTTAATCTATAGCTCCAAGCAAACCACAATGTGCCGTTAAAAATCACAATGGATAAATTATATTACAATCTAACTATGCATGTCCATTGCAGTGGGAAGAATTTATAAATGAATAGATTCATATACAATGAGTATTGTTCAATTAGTATTATAATTATATATTTATAGTAATAGGCGAATTAGTGTTTTAACGAGTATAGTGATAAATTAGAAATTGTGCGTTGTGTCCATTTTTATTTTATATAGGTTATTCGAAAACTACATATGCAATGCATTTTCGAAACATTTGTAAACATTTGTGTCTTACCTCCCGGCTTTGGTGATGATCATCTCAGTTCCAACTTCATGAAACTTTGTCCATAACTCTCGTTCGTGTAAGTAAACTTTTATCCCTTCCATTCCCTTTCAAAAAGACAGATGCAGACGTGGAGAATGAACGTAACGAATGCAGATACACTGCAACTTTTTAAACATTAATACCGACGGTACCGCTACTCAAAATGACTTCAAAATTCATGTGGAGAAAAGTGAGAGAAAAAAGTAATTTATCTTTAAGTTTATAAATAATACTGGCCTAGAATAAATCAGTGGAAACGCAGAATTCGTTTTTAATTAATAAACTGGAATATTAAGTTAGTAGAACTTTAAGTTCTACACTACAAGTTTAAGACTACACAAGCATATTAGTTGCACTAACTTTGAAATCTTGTGTAAGCTGTAACTCACAAAAAAAATTGGATTGGAAGTTCCGTTAGAAAGAATATTTGTCGAATTATTACAGAATGACAGCAAATTGAGATTTTTTTTTCTCAGAAATACGTGAACTAGTTACTGTCAACTATTCCCACATTTACACTAAACCAGATTATCATAAGTGCGTACACACGTTCATCTACTGAATGTAGGCTACTTGTACTGAATTGCTTTTACGGCCCTCTGAAAAACAGAAAGTGATGAAATTACTGCACAGCTTTATTTATTTTCTTATGTCAGCGGCTGATCAACTATTGATTCAGATCTGCAACTAGCGCATCTCTTACACGTTTACTTAGATATCTAAATCGTGACAATCCACATAATTCTATTGTTCTTATATATAGCTAGGTATAAATACTAAAACACACCCCAACACTAACAAAAATCTTTCTGCGATTTTAATATTTAAAAAGAAAATTTCTATATAATTTAAACCGTTTTACAAATTATGACTTACCCAAAAGGAGGTTTTAAGAGGTTTTGTAAGATTCGGCTCACTTCTGGGTACACATTTGTTGTTAACATTTTTTGTTAGCCTAGGTACACACACACACACACACACACACACACCAGAATGGTTAAGACAGTAGTTGTTACCTGTTGAATGTATGTTGTCTGTGATGACGGGGATTTGCTAACGGCTCCATTCTGCTTGTCTGATTTACCATCGTTTTGTAAGTCTTTTGAATCGGTGTCACTGGGAGAGTTCTGGAGCCGAAAGGTGTCTTCGCTGTCCGCCATGTCAGAGGGGCCTGTGAACTACTGCGACCGCGAGGCCTAAATAACAGAAGAAAGAAAAAACAACACTTTTTTTTTTCACTTAAACAAGTATTTGAGTTGTTCAGTTCCCTTTAGACTATTTTGCACCATTTTTATAAGTGCATGTCATCGATTTAAATGGCATAAATTCTTACTCTGACCCTACTGAAAACTTTAAACAACAAACGAAATAAACTTCCACGTACGATATTAATCAAAATCTCTACAAAAATATCCGCTGGTTTCAAAACATTCTTCATTAATACACTTCGTTAAGGTCCTACAAAAACAGTGCTGTGCAGTAGTTATAATTTTGAAATGTCTGCTCACATAAATTATCCAGGTCAAGGCAACTTTCTTTAAACACAAACGCATGCATTACATATGCACATCAATATACATAAAGATACACAATGCATATGTATAAACATTCAGATACTTAAATTCTCACTCTCTTCCTTCATGCTCTTATTCCAAGTCAGGAATAAAAACATCGCACGGGCCTCTATTGGAACTTTCTTTGGATGTCAGAAGAATTCAGGCACAAAGCCCAAGTACTGTTTGATAAATAATATTCCGCAATGTTGCTACAGTTACAGCTGCAACTAGACAATTCTATGTGCCACAGATGTCGCAGTTATAGTTTACACATCTGTATGCCGATGGCTTATGCTGTAGGGAATAAAAGTGTGTCTGTAGCGACGGCCTATAGTGCACCAACTCTAAATGAATCAGAGTCAAATGAACCCGAAGAAACTGACATTACCTTAAATTCCGATGCAAGGCAGAGTTTTACAAATCCCTGAAACGGTACAATGCGCTCGTATCAGTTCCAAATATTGTCGGTTTGACAGCGAACTTCCCTTTGAATGTCAAATATATTCCAAGCGTGTAGCTCACGAGATTCTGCTCTGTGAACCCATGGATTTTCTCTGTGTCCTCGCTGAGGCAAGAATCTTCATCCAGCTAGCGACCACGTGAATATATCGATTAAAAATGCGAATCGTTCTTCATGTGGTAGCGATGGATTTGCTCTAATGGTAGTTCACACGCGTTCAGAGCACAGCAGCCCTTATTCTTCCCTTTACTAGTAGGCTCTATCTAGTATTCCTCGAGAAAAGAAGCGCGTTCATCTCCTCCCTCGCTCTCTTTCTTTATCCGCCCCTCTCTCTGTCTGTTTCTCTAATGGTCAAACCTTGTGCGTTACGCTGGAAAACGGAAGCGCCGGGACGAAACACGTAGGTAGTATGGGTCGGCTGGGATGTGGACACGCACTGCCGTGACAATATCGGTCCACCCACAGTATAACTGCCCCCCCATCACCACCACCCACCTTCCCCTCAAAAACTCTGTATTCTTGAATGAGAAGACATTTTAAACGCACATATACAGCATGTGTGCATCTCGTCGTCTTGTACCACATACAACTGATGTGTGCTCCATGTATTTTATTGTATTTCATTAGTCTGTAGATTGTTCTCGTCGAATCAGTTTTTTTATTAAACAGTGTGTATGTTAAACCTAAAATGTATTAAATGAAACATAAAATACACAGAATACTGTGATAGTATTAAAGCTTTGGTCTCCATTAGTTAACGACCAAAGCTTAACAACTACTAAGACTGAGAGTAAAACAGACACATGACATGCAAAAACCAACGGAATTTGTTTAAAAGGACGTTTGTAATGAAAAGTTTGAGTCACGTAATGTGTGTCGTTTGTTTGTGTGAACTACACGCCGCAGGTTTGTGTGGCTTGACAAGACGGAACTGCCGCGGCCTGCAAATCGGAACGTTAAGAAACTAGAGTTGCAGCCTGCTGTAAACAACAGCTTAAACGTGTTCTTGAAATATTTCACAGGTGCTGGTTTCCTCGACAGACTTTATTCTATGTTTGGTTGGTGCTGGATTAGGCTGTTTCTTCAAAATATGTTGGATTTTAGCGCTAAAAGCAAACGTATGGCAAAGGACCTTAAGATAACTGACAGGGTTGTTCTCTTCCCTGGACGTTAGAAAAAATGTTTGTCCACAAATTAAATCGATATATAACTTTCAGTTTCATTTCAGTTTCAAACCAGGCTATAGATCTCCTATAATAAAACAAAAACTTGCACCCCGCAGGCCGCTAGACAAAGGGTCTTCAAATGTCGCTTCTTATACCACAGAATAGTAAACCGCCAAATCTAGTCAAAAACGTCCCTGAACCCAGGAACTAAATATAGCACCTGATAACCCAGAGCTTCAAACACAACAGTGTGCGAACCGGTGTGTTAAAATCACAGTTCCGTCAATGGATAATAACATGGCCCAATTTCTACTGCCTCGAGCTCTGTAGCGAATCATTATCCCTCATGAGCATGGAAATCGAAATCCAACAGATAATTTTATTGCAGATATTTGATTCATGATCTACTAATGAGTGATAACGAGACAGTAACAGCGCTCTGATGCAATGAGCTGGTGTATCACAAACATTGCATGACAAGTGTGGTTTGTGGTATTGATCTTTGTTCTACACAAATGGAAGATTTCAGTTTATTGAAAATGGTTAAGAAACGGCTGATAAAAATATTTAAAAAAAGAGAGATGCATATTATTAAGGTTGTGCAGTAACGTACGTTAGACGTAGTAGGGTGTATGCATGTATCTACACTGTTGAACTTACTTCATATTGTTTTGTAATACTTTGCAGTAGGTCATGGTATATCTTCCTCATTGTGCACCAATAACATACACAATTCGTGCGATCATATTCAGTGCCCCCAGGAAAAAACAGCACAAAGTAGAAAAAACATCATGCAGACTGATTATGGAGTTTACTGTCCAATATCTCTATAATGTTCTAGAAAATATCTTGGTGTTTCGGTATACACAGAGGGCATACATAAATGCGTAAAATACACAGATTAGCTGGCAAGAAACGAAATGTTCACATTCTCCACAAGTTCTTTTAAATTAGCCGTCTTGTGTGGATATTTGTGTAGATGATTAACAAGAAACTGAACTATGAATTATAAAACACTAGAAGTAAGAACGATTAAAATGTTATTTTTAAATTTACCAAAAAAGTCCTAAACGTAGTATATCAAATTCAAAATAACTTTTTAGAAGTTACCCGCCCGCTTTTTACACTTAATGTTTAAAATAGCCTTATTTTCTTTTCAAAAGAATGATTTAATTGTTCAAAAGTTTTTAATGTTTTTAAGATCTGAACATAACTTTAAAATGCAAGATTATTGCAACTTGCCTTGCACAAAATAATTAACAAATGTGAGAATATATATAGATTTGACCACTTTCTACTTCTGTCATAAAATAACTTTTCTCTTAAGTTTTATAATCATTTGTTAAAACATGACATTATTGTAACTTTTGCTTGGTGAAGGTACAAAATATGACGACTTTTTGTGATCTTGTTTTTTTTTTTTCTTTAGATATAACATCAAATAGTAACTGTACGAATGTAGTTTGAACTTTCGGAGAACGGCATATAGAGCTTTTAAAGACTGTGAATTACGCCAAAAAAAAAAAAAAACGTTATTAGGCTGTTATTATTATTAATATACTATTATTGTTGTTGTTTTATTGATGAGCTTATGTCTGTATAGGCACTTATAGTAAATTACGCTGTGGCCGAAAAGTTGTGCGTCCTACATTATACAGTTAAAAGTGCACGGTCTTATTTATTTAACTATTTCTGGTGTGTGAGATTCCTCGTAGTCTCTGTGTTTAATTGGACGGCATTTGAGCGTTTTCAAGTCTCTCGCTTTATTTGTGAAAAATATATCATTAAAATATACAATTTTTTTTTTTTTTTTTTTTTTTGCAATGAACTTGTCTGAAACCTGTCAGTGTCTTGACTCCAATTTGATTGAACAATGCAGGCTAAATGCATGGAATAAACTGATTGCTTTGCCCATTTCATCCTCCAAGGTAAAAAGACCAAAGTTTCACTCACCTCAAATTCAGAAATTCGGAAAATTCAGTACATTTTACACCAGTATTCTGCCCATATAAATCTGATAATATATTGATGTATTAATTAGGGATATTTAAATAACCTATTTGTCCCTCAAGAATATGTCATGTGGTCTACGAGACTGTGTTTTCTAATATTTTCAAACATTTAACAATAATAAATAAAAATGAACAAACAAGTAAAGCCCGTAAAGTTTTTTCCCTCCTAAATTTAGATACATTCTTATGTTTTTGTAGCTTGGTTAAGCACTACTTTACCTGGCCCAAGACAAGTAAAGTTTTCCGTGTCAACGTAAGTGTGTTTTACTTTTAGGCAATAGATTAAATCTTCAATCTGTATGAACATTCAGTCCACATTACTTTAAGCCTCGCGATGGTTTACTAAACATTATAAGAGCAATATATGAAACGAGACAAGCACTACAAAACATAAGTGGAGCGAAGAGCTGATTTAAATCCAAACCTGAATGTTCCTGTGAGTGTCTAGACCGGCTGACGCAACTGCTGCCACCAACTGTGTGCATCTGTGTGTCCGTGAACATGTGAGCTTGGAAACATGGGAAAACGCATCTTTATATTAAACCAGATATCTTTGCATTCATATATTAATTACACATAAATACACGGACATAATACAACAAAAACGTATTTTACTACTACTACTACTACCAATATATTCAATCACAATAAATACATTTGGTACACATGGATTAATATGTAAATAGAACTTTGTGTGTGTTTGTGTGTGTGTGTGTGTGTGTGTGTAAGAGAGAGGCGTTCTTTCGTTCATTATCTTGAATGATCGCAGAGGCAGTTGAGAGTTGCCGGCTGAAAGATACGAAACAAATATATGCAATTTTTAATATCATAAATATCATATAATTTAATTTCATAATGTATGGTCTTCAAACAACTTTTTTTTTACAGGTAGGCCTACGAAATTAAATGAAAGCATAAAGGCAGCATGTTAACAGCTCAGATCAATATAACTGATTGTCCTGTTTGCCCAAGTTCGGTATTGCTTATCTTTCACAACACGTTTGGCGCTTTTCAGAATGAATGGATTACAGTAGTCGTCAGGAATGGAGGCTACATCAACAAAGTTTCACTGTACTTTCTGTTCGTGTATATTGATACACGGCCCCTTTTCAGAGCCTTCATGTTTTTACATGTAGTTTCTCCAGAAATTGCATGGCACCAGAGCGTACATATCTAGGGTCTTCGAGTTTGACATGGCCACACATGTCAGCATGTTGGGTCAGCCCACCCTACTGTGGCTGGATGCTGCTTTCTCTATGGGGCGATAAGATATCGGAGTCTCTCTGCGGCCCGAGCTCAGCAGCGTCCCGCAACACCTCTCACCTCACTCACAACTCTGCGCTCTGCTGGGGCCCCGGGCGCTGGGCTGGAGCTGACACATTTCTGCTAACAATCACATCACACACTGGACCCACATTCCGCCTTTCTGGTCCCCTTGGCTTTTTTTTCCATTCACTTCCAAAAGAGCCTCCGACCAATGGGTCCGGTCCCGCCGGCAGCCGCCCCCCACCGCGCGCGTGTATGCAGAGGTCAGAGTCATTAAAACAGTTCGAGATGTTTGCTATTACGACCTTATTCTTAAAAACTTACAGGACAGTTCCTCTGTTTTTAAAAGATCATCTTTGTCATGTTCAGAAGTTCACTAATGTCAAGAGAGGGAGAGAGAGAGAGAGAGAGAGAGAGGGAGAGAGAGAGTTCTCTGATGAGGGTCAATGGTTACATTTTTAGAAAGTTGTATTTTATCAGTTACTTGTTATTTGCTATAAAAGCTGACTGTATTGGAGAAAAGCCACTTGGAGAAGCATTCACCTTTAAAAATTAATTTAAATTGTTTAGCCGAATAATCATATATTTATATTTGTAAATACAGTTATATGTGTATGTACAGTTATGTTTAAAATGATTTGTAAAGAAGTTTAATGTGTGATAAGAAATATTTTATTCTTTTCCATGCCAAGCCAGACATTTATTTCTTATGTAACATTTTGGTTTATTACTGTCAGACACGTTTGCTTGTTGTAATATGCTGCCCTCTGTTGGTTGTTATGGCTTTTCACATTATTTGGCCTGAACGCAGAAACACAACTCGCTCAAGTCCGAACTCACAAGCCAGCCACGAACAACCAAATAAAACAACGGAAGACAAACAGACATAAAATGGTGTATTAGTAACGTGCCTGACGATTTCAACCAGAACAACAGCAATGACATCAAATAACTTGGAATTGTGAAACACAATCGTCCTGGGCAAAAAGTCCTTGTGCTTAAACGTACACTGTGTAACTTTTTAAAACCAAACAAAATATCAAACCATGTCTTTACTTAACCCAAATACAACTTAATAAACCTTTCGGATTTCGCGGGATGCATCATTCAAAATATCAAACCATGTCTTTACTTAATCCAAATACACCTTAATAAACCTACTGGATTTCGCGGAATGCATCATTCAAAATATCAAACCATGTCTAACCCAAATGCACCTTAATAAACCTATCGGATTTCGCGGGATGCATCATTCACAGAGAAAAATTTACCCCAGATCATTCCAAAAGGCAAATCTCATGACATCATTTGGTTGGGAAAAAAAATTAGAAAAAGAGGAAGGCAGAAGATCTGTATTTGTGCAGACCTACTGAAAAAGTATTTGATGTCAATACAAAGTATTCATATAGGCAAAACTATCCGGATGATGTACCACTTCCTGAGATTTTGAAGTGTGCATCCAGTCCACACTGTATCTCATAAGACTACGGGAGAGTTTTTTTTTTGGATTTGTGAATGGTAATGACAACATGGCCGATGAAGTAAGTTTGGATTACATTCATACAACACACCTCGATTCTATATAATACATACTTCATTTTAACAGTTGCGAAATAATTACTTATTCAAATAAAGGAATTAGAGAGAACACAATTTCAGATGCAGTCAATATGTCTTATAGAACCACATTCAACCATGCGGAATCAAAGCACAACCAAAACAATGTTCTCCGGAAAGACACAGTTTTATTTTGTAATCTCTAGATTTCAAAATACAATGTAATCTCTCTATACATAGAAGATACTAGTTACGTGGGCTGTGTCCAAAATCACCCCAACTCTAGTATTAATGTTAGTACACTATACATTGGCTGCTAGACCACACTATGCACTGATGAATTTCTTCCAGAAGATTGATTCCGCAGCACTTCCAGCACACTCAGAGTCCGAATTTACTCGTTTTCATTCACTCATTCTGTGAACTATATTACTATATAGGCAACAGTGAATGAGGGTATGGGGGCAAGTTTAGATACAGCCATAGTAGATTGCAGAATGACTGTAAAACTCATTCTTGTGTTTGATTGGTTGGATACTTAATGTCTATCTTTGCACTATTATAATATATAATTATTTCTGTTTTTAAGTGCTGTTTTATGGCCATTTTCAAGGGTGTGTTAAATATAACACTGGATGTTTATAATAGTACACAGTGTAAAACACTTTATGGCCCTGTGAAGCTGGCACATGGGAGAACAGAGAAAACTTTCTGCCAAACTGCATTTCTCAGTCATTTTTAAGGATGCATTTAATATGGCATAAAAGGCTGGCACACAGTGCAATATACTCATATTACAATACAATCATATTACAAAGTTGTAAGATGCAATGATTTTCTGCATAATTTTTATTTGCATGAATCCCTAGCAATTAATGGAATAATGTCATTTGATGGTCCTATTTTATTACACCTGTGTATTTCTTATGTTTGTAAGTAGAGGTCAGTTATCTGTAATTTCACAAAACCAGTGCTCAAACATTCAAAACCACATTTTCCAATTTACTGAGTACAGCTCTTCAGAATATTAAAACTAAAGTATTTCAGCTGGTAAAAGGAGGAAGGATCATCTGACAGGTATTTAGATTGCTTAATGTTGATATCCCATATTACTACTATAAATATTTATTTTGTTAATCTAATGCATAAACCTCAGATACTGTGATACTGAACACGATATGATCATGTAGCTGTTCTGTTCTTGAGTTATTATACTCATGCACAATTTCCCATTCTTATTCCTCATAAAACAACTTTAGGTACAACTGCCCCTGATTAACTGTAACTTAATTGTAATATGTCTTTAAAAAGTAATATCTACAGTTACATAAATAATCTTATGTAAAAATTACATTTTTTTTAAACATTGTAGCAGTTTTCACTATGAACCGACTTAAAATGTACTGAGTAAACAACCCTGAACTGTGTAAGTGAATAAATATAAAAAATTGGTAAGCATCGCCATCGTGTGGAGCGACACAGTATCACAGTGTGTTTATTAGTTTATTAACATTAGAGATCTTCCGTCCTGTTCTTAGAGCCTCAGTGTCCTCAGATCGAACCCTAAACACACCTGCATATCAGATAATCGGAGTCCTCAGGACCGCTTGAAAATCACAGCCAGGTTTTTTGAAGCAGGTTGGAAATAAACTTTGCAGGATGGTGGATCACCAGCGGCAAGGCTTAAGTCAATAACTCCCATACCTCTTTTCAAAATGTGAATAATATATAATACATTATTACTTCTAAAGAACGTTGTAACCAGCTAGTAAATATACTCAAATATTTCCAAACCATTCAAAACAAATGACTAATTATTTGGAGAGTGGAGTGAAAAGCTTGATAACTTGATAAGGTTAATTTTTCTGGTGTGATTTTATAGGGCTTCAGTAATTCTCAGAGAAATGAGAAGTAGATAGATAGATAGAGAGATCCAAATTCTACAGACAATACCCCATAATGACAACAAAAAAGAAGTTTGTTTGAAAAATTTGCGAATTTATTAAAAATAAAAAACGAAAAAAGTTCACATGTACATAAGTATTCACAGCCTTTGCTCAATACTTTGTTGAAGCACCTTTGGCAGCAATTACAGCCTGAAGTCTTTTTGGGTATGATGCTACAAGCTTTGCTCATCATCATTTGGCAATTATCTGCCATTCTTCTCTTCATCTCTTCACCTCTCAAGCTCTGTCAGGTTGGATGGGGGCAGATGCACATTTCCAGGTTTCTCCAGAAATATTTGATTGTGTTCAAGCCCATGCAGACTGTGGCTAGGCCACTCAAGGACATTCACAGCATTGTCTAAAAGTCAGAGTTGTCTTGCTGTGTGCTTAGGGTCATTGTCCTGTTGGAAGGTGAACCTTCTTCCCAGTCTGAGGTTTTGAATACTCTGGACTGGGTTTTCATTAAGGCTATCTCAATGTTTTAGTGCATTGAGGTTTTCTTCTACTCTGACAACTCCCTTAGTCCCTGCTGCTGAAAAACAGCCCCACAGCATGAGGCAGCTACCAGCACACTACTTTTGGGATAGTACTCTGCAGGTGATGAGCAGGGCTGGTTTCCCTTAAACATGATGCTTAGAATTAAGGTTCATCAGGCCAGAGAATCTTGTTTCTTAGAGTATGAGGGTCCTTTAGGTGCTTTTGTGCAATTTCTGAGTATGTTTTCATGTGTCTTCTCTGAGGAGAGGATTGAGTTTGGGGACACTGCCATAAAGACCAGATCGGTGGAGTGTTGCAGTGATGTTTGTCCTTCTGTATTTCTCCTATCTCCACATATGATCATGGAGCTCAACTAGAGTGACCATCAGGTTCTTGGTCACCACACTAGACAAGGCCCTTTTCAATCAATTGCTCAGTTTGACCAGGAGGCCAGCTCTAGGAAGAGTCCTGGTGGTTTCAAACTTCTTCCATTTATGGTTGGTGCAGGCCACTATGCTTATTGGGACCTTCAATGCTGCAGAATTTTTTTTCATACCCTTCCCCAGATCTGTGCCTCGATACAATCTTATATAGACAGGTGTGTGCCTTTCTAAATAATGTCCAGCAGCGTTCGAATTGTGTCAAGGTTCTATCAAATAAAAATAGGCAAATGTTGTCTAAAAGTCTCTTAATTTCAACTTCTAGTTTATCGAACTGTTATAAATCAATATCACATTTTCTGCCCCCATATCCTGAACTTTGGAAAAATGCATTTTATTAGACTGAATCATGCAGTGAAAGAACGCACTCTAAATGAACACAGTCAGTCTAGCTAGTGTTTAAGCACTCATAACTCCTTTTATTATCAATGAAGCTGTCCATACACTGTATGCTAAATACATCTCTTACTTACATAGTTCGTACATCTGCACTTTGTTGCTTATAATGAGGGAATTCGCGAGGTCAATCTGAACAAAACTCCAGGTTTCAGCTATGACTATTCTAAATGCCTCTGATTGGCCACTGCATTCTAAACTCAAGAGAGTCGTGTGTGGTTGGTTATAAGGGGCAACGCTGTAAAAAACGCGTAAAAATAAAATATGATTTAACGTGAACAGGTCTACATTTAATACAGCAATTCATTCTTTTTATTTCATTTTCATTTTCACTAGTTTTATGTTTGAAGTATTATATTTTTATTGAAAAACCAGGGGACCCCCCCAAGTATATTTTTTTTGGGTGTTATGGGGGGTCCCTTAATGCTTATGGGAGGTCCGGGACCCCCCCAGCCCCCACTCAATTCGAACACTGATGTCCAGTCAACTGAATTTACCACAGGTGGTTGTAGAAACATCTAAAAGATGATCTGTGGAAACAGGATGCACCTGAGCTCGATTTTGAGTTTTGAGTTTTTTATTTATTTATTTTTTATGTATTTATTTATAATACATTTGCAAAGATTTAAAACAAACTTCTTTTTACATTGTCATTATGGGGTATTGTTTGTAGAATTTGGAGGAGGAAAATAATAAATACATTTTGGAATAAGGCTGTAACATAACAAAATGTGTAAAAAGTGAAGTGCTGTGAATACTTTCCGGATGCACTGTAGATAGATAGATAGATAGATAGATAGATAGACAGACTGAAATCCATAAATCGCAAATGATCTTGAAATTGTCAGCAGCTGAGTGGTGTCAGATCTCATTTCCACCTTGTGAATGCTGCGTAATTCATATTATTAGCATAGGCCCTATAAAAGAGCATCTGTCAACGTCCAAATCATTTACTTGAGAATGGCGAGTGGCAAGAATTGCTTAGGTTTCCAAATACCCGCAGCAGCCTACTGAGACTCCCAGACTTTGCCAAAACACAAAGAAAAGTGCAACTGAAATGTAAATTGAAAAATAAAATAAATTGTATATAGTGTTGTGCTATAGTCTATACACTGTCAGGAAAAAAAGGTACAGTTCTGTGGCTGGGGCAGTACCCTAAGGTACAAAGTGAAAAGGTACAAATACGTACTTTTAAAGTACTAATATGTACCTTTAAGGTACCAGTATGTACCTTTAAGATACCAATATGTACTTTCAAAGTACTAAAATGTACTGTTTAGGGGTAGGTAAGGTACAAAGATGTACCTTTTTACTTTTGTACCTTAGGGTACTGTCCCAGCAACCGAACTGTATTTTCTAAGCCCTTTTCCTCACTCTGGATGTATACAGTTCTTGGAGGGTGGGCAGGGGAGCACCAGTAATCCTCTTGGCAATCCGAACCGTTCTCTGTGATCTTCTGGTGTCTGATTTTGTAGCTGAGCTAAACCAGACAGCTATTGATGTGCACAGAACAGACTTGATGATGGCTGAATAGAACTGTTTCAGCAGCTCCTGTGGCAGGTTGTGCTTTCTCAGCTGGCGAAGGATCCCAGGAACTTAAATGTCTCCACTGCAGCCACAGTGCTGTACATGATGGTGAGTGAGGAGAGTGCAGGATGTTTTCTCCTTAAGTCTATGATCATCTCCACTGTTTATAGAGTATTAAGCTCCAGGTTGTCGCGACTGCACCAGACAGCCAGCTGCTCAACCAACCTCTTGTCTGTAAGCAGACTCATCACCGTCCTGAATGAAGCCGATAAGTGTGGTGTCATCTGCAAACTTCAGTAGCTTGGCAGAGGGGTTTTTAGAGGTGTAATCGTTGGTGTACAGGGAGAAGAGCAGTGGGGAGAGAACACATCCCTGAGGGGTGCCAGTGTTGGTGGTGCGGCTGCTTGACATGAATTTACCCATTCTCACTAGCTGTTGCCTATCTGTTAGAAAGCTGGTGATCCATTGACAGATAGAGCTAGGGACAGAGAGCTGGCTTAGTTTGGTCTGGAGGAGTGTTGGGATGATGGTGGTGAAGGCCAGCTCAAGTCCACAAAACGGATCCTCACATAAATCCCTGATTTATCCGGATGTTGCAGGATGAAGTGCAGTCCCATGCTCACTGCATCATCCACAGACCTGTTTGCTCAGTAAACAAATTGCAGGGGGTCAAGTGATGTTCTTCAGATAGGCCCAGTGATGTTCTTCAGATATGCCTGCACTCTAACGCGGGGATAAACACTTTCTACGTCACTTTTGTGACGCTGTCCCAGGAGTATTGATGAATTGGATATAAGGAGAAACTCTTAATGTGAACAGAAGGGGGCGTCAGTTGACCAGATGTGACTGATAGTAGCAGTATTTGATTACTGTACAATGACCACTGACAAAACCAGGATCATTTAGCTGACAGAAAGTAATTCAAATGTCTTTGCTGACAGACCTTACTTGGGGAGATCAGTATATTCTGAAAATCTTCTGAAAACCAAGAACATTATCTAGTTCAGTGGTCACTTGTTGTCTATAGATTAAAAAAATGGGGACAATATTTATTTATTTATTTATTTATTTATCTATTTCTTAATTGTTGTGGGTTCCATATACTATTGTACTTAATATTTAGCATATTATAATTTTTGCATGTCAAACTGACCCTATAACTGACTTTAATACAATTCAACAAAAAACAAACAATAAAAAATAGTAATCATGCGCTGCAAACAATAAAAATATTGCAAAACTCAAAACTGAAATAAAAAATTATTATACCAAAATTGTGACTTTATAAAAATAAAAATAGACTTGAGAATATGTGATAAATAATTTTTTTTTAACGTTTTCTAATGTTATTTTCCTTTTCACAAACTGTGGACATACTTAAATTCTTCAGCAGCACACTCATTACAAGTCTTGGAGTCTCTACTACTGAGCTGATGACCTGAGTAAGGTGTGATTAATTAGGGAGACCTTTGCGAAATGTGCAAACCATAGACATATATAGAGAGTAGACGCCGCATCGACCGATACTCCCTACTGGGGCTGACGAGACGTGGGGCCGCCATCTTGGACCGGTCACCCGCTCCACTCAGTGTAATCTGTTTGGCAGGTGTAATGAGCTGTCAACGCATTTAATTAATCATACCTCACGGAATACCGAACTGATTTTCACGCGGTTTTTTTTTTGCTGCAAAGGTCATAAATGTAGCTGTGATACATGACACATGGTTTGGCGTATTTTAATATTGATAGTGAGCTTAACAGTAATATAATAAATATCTCCGTTCCTGTGATAGTATTGGGTCTTTTAAGAGGGTCTAAAGACCTACAACATGGACTTAGTTCATTAAGCACTTCTAATGCGTTATGGTTTGTATAGTTTTATTCTATTTTCATTTGGCTGTTTATTAATTTGACATTGTTGTTCATTACTGATATTCTCCTTAATGTAGTCTTACCATGCTGTTATTATATTTTGCTTGAATTGACATTGTTTATTATTGCTGTTTTCCCTCATTTTGATTGTTTATTTCATTATGCTATTGACTGAATTGACGTTGTTCATTTTTGCTATTCTCCTTATTAGCTATAATCTGACCAACATCTCAATCTGTTCCCTGTTAAATTTAAGTATTATATTGTTTTGTATTTATGTCACTTTGGACAAAAGCGCAACCATAACCATATGAGGTGTAGGCTATGATAGGAATTTTGCAAATCACACACTATAAATATGATAGAGAAGCAGAAACAGATAGTGACGGTAAAGGTATTTTAATAAGTTGAAGAAACACTATATGAATATTACATTAGAGTCTACTTGGAGTATTTCATTCTCTCTCGCTCACACACACACACACACACACACACTAAAAACCCTGAAAAAGGACTGTAATCCCCCGAGCCCTGCTTTCGATGGTCCGCCGATTGGAGCAGGAATATCCTACACAGTGTTCAGGCATGTTCTCTCACTTCTGCTGCCGCTACGCGATGTAATCAATTCCACGGTATGCCCGCTCCAAGATGGCGGCCGCATTTCTCGTTTCCAGCAGCCAATGCGGCGTCTATGTCTATTATGTCTATGGTGCAAACCTTGAAAACCTCTGTACTAGCTGGTGATGCTAGCGCTCTGTAGCTCGCAGCTCCCTCTGCTGGTGAAATAATCACTACACGATAAACAGCAAACTGTTGGTTGAGCTTTTTTTTGCAGTGTACTTGCGGGGTGTTTTGAATGTGCCGTGAAACGATACATTATCGGGGGCAGCACGTGTAAGTACTACCCTTTATACAAAATGGACATATTTACATTCTTACATTTCAATCTTACTGCTCTTTTGTTGTAGAAGAGGAGAGACTCAGAAACAATACGACATGTGATTAGATTCAGAATCAGAATCAGAAAGAATTTTATTGCCAGGTATATTTACATATACGAGGAATTTGTTTTGGTGACAGAAGCTTCCACAGCACAAACAGAATGACAGTGACATGACAAGGCACAGATAATATAAAGAATAAAAATAAGTAAATAGGAAATAACAATATACAAAATAACAACAACAACAACAACAATAATAATAACAATTATTATTATTGTTATTATTATCAAATAAAAAAAATACACAATATACAACATAGACAGTAGATGGTAAATAAATATATAAATAGTGCTGTGCATTACATGTTTATTGCCAAGTTAACTATGGGGATCCTGAGATGGATCCCCTGAGGAAAGAAACTGTTCTTGTGCTGGCGGTTCTGGTGCTCAGTGCACTGTAGTGCCACCAACCAGACGGCAACAGTTCAAAGAGGAAATGGGCTGAGTGTGAGGGGTCCAGAATGATTTTGCCAGCTCTTTTTCCTCACTCTGGATGAGTGCAGTTCTTGAAGAGTGGGGAGGGAGTCCTGCTCAGCAGTCCGCTGTAGTCTGAGGTCAGTTTTGATAGCTGAGCTGAACCAGACAGTTATTGAAGTGCACAGGACAGATTCAATGAGTGCAGAGTGGAACTGTATCAGCAGCTCCTGTGGCAGGTTGAACTTCCTTAGCTGGCAAAGAGAGTACAGCCTCTGCTGGGCCTTCTTGACAATGGAGTCTGTGTGCAACTTCAGGTCCTGAGAGGTGGTGGTGCCCAGGAATCTGAATGTCTCTACTACACCCACAGTGCTGTTCATGATGGTGAGTGAGGGGAGTGCGGGGGGTTTCTCCTGAAGTCCACTATCTTCTCCACTGTTTTAAGCATGTTCAGCTCCAGGTTGTTATAACTGCACGAGACAGCCAGCTCTTTAACCTCCTTCACCATCCTGGATGAAGCTGATAAGTGATAAGAAATTCAGGAGCTTGACAGAGGGGTTTTTAGAGGTGCAGTCAGGGAGAAGAGGAGTGAGGAGAGAGCACATCCCTGGGGGCCACCAGTGCTGATCGTACGGGTGCTGGATGAGAATTTCCCCGCTTTACTACACTTTAAAAAATGCTGGGTTAAAAATGAACCAGTGCTGGGTGAAATATGGACAAACCCAGGGACTGTTTTGACCAAGCGGTTGGGTTAAATGTTTAACCAAATTTTTATTTAACTATTGCTTAAAAATGATTATATTTCTTGTTTAAAATAAACCCAAAATAGGTTGGAAATTAACATTTATTAATATGTTCAATAAATGAACATTTAGTAATAGGGTAATTCCATGAAAATATCAACCTTACCATGAAAAAATACAATTTTTACCAAAGGTTTTTACTATACTGATAGCACAGATGTCAACATTTGGTGGTTCAAAAACCCATGTCTCTCTTACATTTTTTAAAGCATTTTTTTAGTGCATGATTTTCCATAGTCTGGTAAGTGCTATTTTCAGACTTGTCACATCCATAACATATTCCTCATAAATAAGACACATCACTTCTTTATTTGTAGAATAGAATCTCTATTCTCTATTTGCATTTATGTAGTCTTTCAAAAACTGTGTCTTTTTTTGTCACATCCATAACACGATTTCACTTTTTTAACATAAAAAACTCGTCAGAAGGTGGTCTGCACTGTCAGAAAAAAAAGGTACAGTTCTGTCACTGGGGCGGTACCCTAAGTTGCAAAAGTAAAAATGTACATAGCCCTAAATAGTACATATTAGTACCTCAGAGGTACATTTTAGTACTTTGAAAGTACATTTTGGTACCTTAAAGGCACATATTAGTACTTTAAAAGTACATATTTGTACCTTTTCACCTCTTTCACAATTTGTACCTTAGGGTACTGCCCCAGTGACAGAATTGTACCTTTTTTTCTGAGAGTGTGGGATGATAGTGTTAAAGGCTGAGCCAACAGGACCAAAAAAGGGTCTCGACCAATCTGGACGCAGCATCAGTCCAAGGACACTGCTGCAGAAACATTCTGGAGCTGTTTTTGTGAGTTTTAGAGTTTGTGTTGGTGCTCCTTTTGCGACCCCTTTACTGTTGTGTGTGACCATAATGGCATAAGCATTATTATTTTTTTAATCATGTAAAAGTGATCTTGCTCTAGATTGAAGTTCTGATAAATTTTGCTCTGTATTCTAAGTCCCTGTCTCAAATATAGCAATGCATTCCTGTTTGATAATCCGTTTAGCTTATTTAATTTTTCTTCTAGACCACCCACACAACACAGATGTGATGTAAATAGTTTGGATGAATAATAAACCTCTACACTATAGAGACGCTGTCTTTTGAATCCCACAGAAACAGCCACCTACCCTGAACAAGCACCTCTATATATCATATCTATATATCTTTTTTTTTTTTTTAAACTAAAATACACATTAAAGCAGTGGTTCTGGAGACTCACAGTAGAGTAAATGTTCTATGTACCCCTCTTAGTTTCACACATGGTTTAAATCATCAGCTCCTCAGCAGAGAGCTGAATTGAACTTGCTCTGTCAGATAAGGCAGACATACAAACTGTGCAGTGCTGTGAACTGAGGACTGGAACAACTGAAAACCCTTGGTGCAGAGTTTGATTGCCAAAAGCTGTAAATGAAGAGGAATTTTGTTGTCCAGGGGTTGATGGGGAGAATATACTAACTAAACAACACTATATCTGTGTTGTTGTTGTTGTTTTTAGTTAACATATATAAGTGTGCTGCAGTGGATTAAGTGAAGCATTCTGGATTAAATGAAGTAGAGCATCTAGTATATATAATGCTGAATAGAGATGGTGGCTACAGATAACTGAAAAGGACAAAAGCTGTGAACAACTGTTTTGATCATGCAAAACTGTTTAAAAATAAAATACCTGAAGAGAGTATTTCATACATCCATGTGCAAAAGCTGAAATGTAAGTATTTTTCTACCACATCCTCAATGATCTGAACAAAATATGTGCTTACTAAAAATGTACAGATATATATGAATAAAATTCATCAGAATAATGTCTCTTATTTTAGAAATAGTACCATTTTTGCATGTTCAGCAATTGTTTGCAGTCAGCGGAACTATTGGAGAGTACATAAAAATAGTCTAGAATTTAAGTTACTCAAAAAAAGAAAAGAAAAGAAAAGAAAAGAAAAAAAACCCCTCTTGCTTAACATGTTGTAATACAAATCACCATTCGTGAGCAGCCATAGCTCTCAGATGAAGGAGTTAACTGCGGTCTTCTGTTACAGCAGATTTCAGTGTCTTTTGATCACTTGCCAAATCAGCTCTACAAGTGTGTTAAGTCTGAATGCCACATGAAAGACCAGACTGTTGCAATCTATCAGCTACCGGTGGCTGGAGAAGTATGAAGTGGAACTGTAACATGTTTAGCCGTGAGCAGGGGTGGAGGTGTAAATATCACATGCTTTTATAGATATGTGCATACTGAGGAATATAGAAAATTAGTCACTGGAGCGAATGTCTTTATGCCTGTGAACCCGTGTGAGTCATCTGTGGCAACTTGTTGGCTACTGAGTGCAAAGTGTGTGTTTGTATGGCAACCATGAACCTTTCCCACATCTGGGTGTGGTAGAAACGTCAATATTAAAGGGAACATAAAAAAAAGAGAGAGAATTCATGCCATCATTTACTCCCCCTCCATTCTGTTCCATAACTGTGACTTTTTTAAAGAAGATATTTTGTGAAATATGCTTTTTGTCCATACAGTTAAAGTCAGTGGGCACAAAACGATAACATAATTTAAATTTTGGTTAAACTAGCTGTTTAACAGCTATGAACAATTGTGCATAGGATTACCTTATACAGCAAGATGAACCATTATTCTGCAGCTTAATGGACACTTTGAAGCTGTTCAGTTGTTGCAAGGATTATCATTTGTATGTAAAACAGGGAGTAACATTCTAATTATTAACATTATGTTAATAAGGCTTATTAACATAAGCCTCAGGGTGAAGGAATTAAATACATAAAGAATTTTTGTGTTGACATTTAATTATTGCAGGTTAACACAACACCTCTGCACTTACTCCCAATTTCTCTCAACATAGGAACAGGAGAGCTGCCAGTCAAAAAATCTTGAGAAAAAAAAATCTTAAGAAAAAGTAATGTTACTTTACTAATTACTTGAAAAAGTAATCTGATAACGTAACTCGCCTTTTACCCGATTTACCCCCAATACAGTTTAAAAGAAAGCAATTTAGAAATATAATGCCATAATACCAAACACTATGGAAATTAATAAAGATTAATTGGGTTAATTAAGGAGAAAAACAAAACAGAAAAACTCAGTTTTGCTACAGAAGTTACAGAAAGAATATCAAAATATTCTAAATATGTATGGATACCTGTGAAGTTCTGGCACAACAATAAATAAATGAATAAATAAATAAATATTTATAGCTATGTATAATGGGGCATTAAACAGGAGGTTTTCCCTCAAAAACTCTATCAGTCTCAGAGAATTAAAGTGAAAGTGGTGGTTCCCATAACCTTAGATCACCAGTGGATGGCGCTTAAATAACGCTGATCAGCACCAGGTTCAAAAATGTTCTTGATACTTATTTTCAAGCTTTATGAATCTTTATAACAAATGACCATTCTAATAAATTATGCCGGTTATGCAACGTTGAAAATTTGCATTTTACGCCTTACACTTCAACAGAACGAATGATTTTGCAATCAAACCCTAATCAGCGTAGGCTGTCCGAGTCACGGGTTCAATAATGTGTTATAGGTTGGCGATGTTCATTCTTTGTTTAATATTTAGCTGGAAGCTATTATTATTGGTAATCAATCAAATACGCATCAACTGAGAATTGTTTAATAACAAAGTCCATATTCTGCATATTCTGCTTTGGTTTACAAATTTATGCTATCTATTTGTCGTATTCTCAATTGATGTTATCGTTGTCTCATTTTTTGATGTTATGGTTGACCTATCTGTATTATTATGCATTCCATTATTAATAAACAAAATAGCACTTTAAGATATTTTGACTATAGGGCTGTCTAGGTGTAAATTCTGTAAGTTATTTTGAAGAACGCTGGCTTTAAAACAACATTCGACTCATTTGACTTTCACTGTATAAACAGGAAAAAATTAAACATAAAAAAAAAAAAAAAAAAAAAACAGACACATCTTTTTTGTTCCCAAGGAAAAAGAAATACATTCTGGTATGGACCGACCGAATTAGCACTTTTTGGTCAACTATTCCTTTAAAACCTTCTCCAGTTTTCATTTTAATTAAACTAAACATTTATGAAACATTGGCCATGTCTGTAATCTAACATTCATATATTTTAAATATGCTTTTCTGTCTTTTAAATTTTTCATCGTACTTTTCGACATAAAACACGGGACGGTTGGGGACGGTCTTTACCTTGACAGATTTCGACTACTGTTGTATCGTTTTGATAGCATAATATTAGCCAAGCACCGCAACGTTGAAACCCTTCTGCACTATTTACCTAAAGAGAAGTTCAGCCGTACAGCGATACTTATTAATGTTAGAATCCACTATGATTCTTAATTGTTGTATTACAGTTCTCACAGTCTTTCGTGTCGCTCAGTACATTATCTGTATTAGCAAATGGACATAATAATCTCCTTTACATAAACTATTTAATAATAATACCTTTTTTTTCCAAGTAAACACTGGCGAGAACATTTTTGTATGTATGTTTATAAGCATGTATGAAAATTACACTTTGCTCTCTGACATATACTTTGCCCTGTGACCGCTGGGTGGCGACAGGTTTGACTTTATCAACAGAAGAACTCAGACGCTCCGTCGCCGCCGCGTAATAAACACGGTTCTGATAACGAAGGCGCCAGGTGAGCAATAGAAGGAGCAATTGCGATAGTTTACGTGGTGTTTACCACTGTTCTTCAGCGCCAATGTAGTTACTTATTAACCGTACTTTATACAAATAAAGATATACTCTTGATAAACTCTGACTCGAGGCTCCACAGAGTGGGCAGTCAAGTTATTTTACATTCTTTCAGGTTCACGCCGGTCCACATAAACATGCACGACGGGCCTTATAAAGCTTTGTCACAGCCTATTGTGCAGGGATAAATTCATTCTATGACAGCTCGAGATGTGCTAATACTTTCACTTTCCCTACTTTTTTTTTTTTGTTTGTTTGGGAACATCCCTCATTATCGAAAAGTAGTTACCCACCTCTAGATCAACATTTTAATGAATGTTTTTTATTTGAAAAAGAAGAAAATCACTTTATTTTGAGTATTACTTCATTTGGCTAGTTTGGTTATACGCAATTCTGTGTGCGCATTGTAATCGTGCAGTTCGAAATTTCAGAGAAATATAAACCAGTTTTTAATTGTCTATTTCAAGTGGTTATCATGTTTTAAGACTTTTCGTCTTCAGATCGTAAATTATATAAATTAAGTAAGCTGGAGTCCGAACACATTGGGAACACAATGGAAAATCTTTATTTCCTTACGCTTTTCTGCACTTTATTTTTGGCAGTTTAGGCTCATAGGTCACAGAAAGTTAATTTAAACACACACTTGGACTAAAGCATTTTAGTTGCTGTGAAAGAAAAGTGTCATTACTTTCAAGCCATTGATGCATTGTGTTATCGCCTTTAATTTGTTTGAACCAAAGCACTTACACAACAGTTAATCAAAACGATGGCACATTATTTTTTCTGCTAGAGGAACTAGCACTGTGGTGTTACGGGTGGAATCCAGAGTCTGGAGGACGTAAATGAGAACGTAATCAACAAGGAAAATGTTCACAAACTATTTTACACATATGTCAACAATAAATTAAGTTAAGCTCCCTCAAACAAACAAACAAACAAGGAACCTCAGTTGTATTTACAAGCAATATTCATATGAAATAATTACATAAATATGTTATATATATATCGTTATTTACATTTGTATTTATAACCATATGATCCATTTTGATCCATATGATCCCTTTTCCCAGTTCATCTCGAAGTTGTATTTTATAAGCAATTTTAGTACCGCGTCTGTTAGATAATCAAATGATAAACCTAGATAATCAAATGATTAATCGGTGGACTCATTGCCAACTTTGAAAAAAAGAATAAAACAAGATAAAGTTTGAAAAAAAAGAAGAAAAAGGAAAAAAAGAGAGACTAAATATATATATATATATATATATATATATATATAGTCATATTGCAAAATATTCTTGAAACTGTATTGTAGATTTCGTTCTTGGTGAATTTGCGCTTCGAACAATACAGATTAAAACATTTACTCAAAAACAGCACTCTTGATTAAGTTAAGTCTGGTCTTTGACATGCAATATGCCTCCGGTAATTTATTTATTTAATTAATATGTTTTCTAACACATCCGAAATAAAATAAGATTCTATTCAGAGTGCATATTAAATTAAATCAAATCATTGTCACCCTGACGTATAACATAAAGAGGAGCAGCAGCTTGATTCAGTCTCTGACGTCCTTGCTAAACTGTTCACTGTTCAATACTTCTATGGTATTCAAATCGGTGGGGGAAAAAATAAAGTTAATGTTTTAATTTAACAAAAGAACAACATACATTTTACGTGTTTATTTTTGTTTTTCCAAAGTGCATTTTGAGTCTAAACTTTCTGTCCGATGCAGGTCCGTATTGTAAACGGGTTAATCGTCGTACGTAACCTGTAGATCTGTCAATGTTCCTGGTTCTTCAACGTTCCTGGTTCGGTCACCGCCACTCAAGCGCAGCACACTATGGAGAGACACTGCGCGCTCTGTCCGGTTTGGATTCAAGTCCACTGACTAGGCGCTGGATGCTCTGTAATTCGGTGCTGGAATCTTTCTCGCCGCAGGTTTTTGGTGAGAGTGACACTGAACCAGACGAGCGGCTGGTGACCTCAGAGTCCAGAGCAGCTGAAGTGGGACTTGTGGTCATCCCGTCTCCCTTCAGATCGATGGCACTGCTCGCCATGGGTGGGACAGCCGTTGTAAGCAAAGTGCTGTCGGGGACGCTCGGTAAAGAGTAAGGGCTGTACCTTAACCGGGGCCGCACCGCGTTTAGAAACGGATGACGATGGACTGATGAAGAGGCAGCGGATGAAGCAGCTGCAGCGGCGGCCATATATGTGTAAGGATACGGGAAAAGACCACCAAAAGGAGACATAGCCAGACCCTACATATAGATAGATAGATAGATAGATAGACAGACAGACAGACAGACAGATAGACACATATCAGAATAAGTAACTGAAACATTTTGTGTTGATCATACACATTGTCCTCATTGTGCAATATATCTGAACTGACTTTAGGATTCATCTAAACTGACTGACTTTTGGATTCATACGTCAGTGGCGACCAAAGGGAGATATATAAAATGCTGTAGTTTCTTCGTCAACACCAGAGGTCACAAACATGTTATTAATAATTTATGACCCACGTGTGATTAAAAGAAATTAAAAATATGCCCTCTTTATTTTGCCCTGCTTTTCCGTTTCCTTGTACCTAATTTATATTATTTTCCTTTGACACACACACATACATTTTTTTTTCAGAGCGATATTATGGCCTGTAGTGTGTATGCTGTAAAATATAACTTGCAATTGTTAGCTTAAAGAATGAGATCAGATTTAACCCATAAACGAACACATTGTGATTTAGACTCATTCACTGCAAACTTAACTTTGACTTGAATAAAACAAATTACTCAATTATTCAACAATTTAAATGCTACTGTTACCATTTTTTTGCATATATATATATATATATATATATATATATATGTCACTGACAAAAATAATATTTTACAGCTTTCTCTTTTTTTTACAAATTAATTGCGACATATTGTCTGCACACATCCGTCAAGAACAGCTTTATTGCTAATCTCGAGCAACAGTTGTCAGTTGTTCTATATTTGCTGACAATTTATGGACTCTGAAACAAAGACCATTAAACAGTGCAAGATACGCCACACCTCATTTTTTTTCCAGAATGTTGCCACAAAATCACTAAAATACTTAAGAGCGTTCATAAACCACTTTTCATAATGGGTAAGGCATCGATAACATGGATGTCACTGATAATCATCATTAACAGGCTTACCTGCGACGCCAGGACATGTTGCTGTAGGTGGAAGGGCAACGGTGCCCCAGTCAGGTTTTGCGAGGGTGATGGCATGCTGCTCGTGTCCATTGAACTGACCCCTCCGGAGGAAACTGCTGCCAGTATGGGGCCCATCCCTGCGGCCATGTTTGAGAAAGCGCCTCCCATATTGAACTGACTGGGGTGTAAGAGAAACGGATGGGCACCACCCAAGTGATTGAAAAACTGCTGCCCGGCCAAACCCGGCGGAAATCCGAAATTGTGCAAGTGGCTTTGATTTAAGTGCGCAGCGCCATCTGTTTGGACAGTCAATGGCATGTAATTTTCTTTGCTCACGGTCCGGCAGTCGTCTGTTTTGGTCTGTTCCCGGCCCGGACTCTTGAGTTCCTCACCGGACCGAGTGGTGCTAGAAATGAGCGTGATGGGGCTCTGCCGTGAGTCCGCTCGTATTTTTTCAGTTCTTCGACCGACAGAGTCACTTTCCCCAAGCAGACTTTTGCTTAAACTCGCATCGTGATCCTTGGAGTCCTCAGTCGTGGTGGAAATTTTGCTCGAGTCTGGCCCCTCTTTCACATTTCCATCTTTGTCTTCGTCATCGCTGTCTTCATCACTGTCACAAAAATCTATGAGAAAAAAAAATATTTTGAAGCAAAAGACAGTTCAGGAACATTTTAAGACCACTTACTGTTTAATCATGGGAATCTAAATTAAAGTTTATATTTGATACTTGCATTTCAATTTTTTTTTTAGACAGGAAGACAGCACATGCATATCGATTAAAAGAAGTAAAACAGTAAATAAATAAAAGAGTACATACAAATTGCGCATGAAATAAACACCAATTTAGTGCCATACAAACATAGTAATATGTATGCGATATTCTGGGGCTTTGCTGCAACAGATTTTTAATGTATGGTTTGTTAATTAGTCTTAAAATGCTTTTTCGTTTTTAGGACAAAACAAATTAGCTAATGTCGCTCTCAAATTAGCAGTCTTCCACAAAAAATATTTGCATTATCATCCTGAGAAATAATTGGACGATTCAATTGTCATTGCAGTCATATTTCTTTGGATAATCGTATAAAAAGGTTTTGATCCGAAAGTAAATACCATTTGTATTTACTTATCAACTTATTTATCAAATGGACACACGGCTTGTCTGACTATCATACCTTTTAAGTTATTCTGGCCAACAGTTGAGACCGCAGGAGACGAAGTCTGGCGAAAACATTTGAAGGACACTTGTTCGCCTGAGGAATCGTCTGACATCCCGTTTTCTTTTTTCTGTTGCTCCTCATACGAACGCATCGATTGCAGAGCCAGCTGTTTTCTGTATTAAATAGTAAGACAGCAAAATTGAGAAAGATCTGTGTACACAACCTTCTATTTGCATTAGAGTAAAATAAGACTTAACAACGTGTACCTGAGTTATTCATTGTACTTTTTACGATTAAAATACGTTCATGTAAATGCATGAAAACCGAACTTGCTGCTATAATAACTAAAAAGGTCCTGAATTTGAAAGTGCTGTGGAATGCTACTGTAGCTACAGGGTATAAGCAGTTCGTTCAGTCGTACCTTTTTTCGCGTCTCCCATTTCCAGTATCACGAAATCCTTTTGCAAAAGGATTGTGATCAATTTTCAGCTGTGTTATCTGAAATGTAATAACATGCAAACAATATAACATGAATAAAGATTTTTTTTTTTAGGTGACAATTATTTGCAGCCTATTAAAACATTCAAAACGCACTATAGCTGTATGACTCACAATGATAAACGATGATAGTTTAATGGGCTGGCCTATATGCTTGTTCTGTATTAAAATACCCATATTACGCCTGCAGTGACTTGTCTCAAACTTTGGTATTTGTAGGAAACACGGGGGCATTTCCAGCTCATAAATATTGAGAACCTTTTTATATCTACAGACTCTCAACATGAATTCAGATTCCGCACCCTGTCACCCCATAAGCATTTAGTGCTGTAAGATTATGTTCCTAGATTGCTAAGGGTTAAATTATATTTGTTTTCTAATAAATTAACACACACATTTAATTTTTAGTGTCTTTTTCTCTTCTTCAGTCCCTCCCTCTGTAGCCAGTCCTTCCTTCCTTCCTCCCTCCCTCTTCTCATTCTTTCATGCACACTCACTCACACACACACACACACACACACACACACACACACACACACACACAGGTTATCTTTCCATTTATTCTCCGGGATTCCGCACAGATCTAACAGACGGGTCATGAAAACCTGTGTGTGTGTCAAATAAGAGAAAGTGAAAGAATAAGGCAGTACATGTTTTTCTGTATTACTGTTCGTGGGTGAAGGCTTTGTAATGTGATGTAGGCCCCACAGTGATACATCTAAGAATAAGTATATTATGGAAATGCACTGCATTATAACTATGTTCAAGACAAAAGTACTGAAAGTATCAAACATTACTTACCAAGGTTTATGTTTTATTTTGTATTTAGTGGTATGACAGGTTAACAGTTCATTTAGATTCAACACACAAAGCTATGACCAACCTTGTCGTTTTGGTAGGCAGTGACAGCAATGAAATCTGTCTCAGGGAACACGTAGGTCCTGAACGTGCTGTATGGGAGTTTCAGTATGTCGTTGGCTCTCACAATGTGAAATCTTGGCTGATATTTGTGCATGGAGTTTAGTATCGTCTGAAACATGAATAAGGCCGACGTTTTATAAAATACTGTTGCCTTTCAGTAACATTTTCATAAAGAGTAATAAATAAATAAATAAATAGAAATAATGTGTATATATAAAAATATTGTATGTATGTATGTATATATATATATATATATATATACACAC
Organism: Labeo catla; assembly: GCA_012976165.1. Classification (NCBI taxonomy): domain Eukaryota; kingdom Metazoa; phylum Chordata; class Actinopteri; order Cypriniformes; family Cyprinidae; genus Labeo; species Labeo catla. The sequence continues at coordinate 269,107 of VONZ01000594.1, forward strand.
ACACACACACACACACATACATATATTAATACGTATTTATTGGGAACACTTTCTGCATACTTTTAGTTCACTAACAAGTTGAAGCTTGGATTTTTTCCCCTGCTCGGACAGTATTTGAGTGTAGGGACACTTGAGATTAAATTAAAATTCAATCATGTCAACATGTTAAAAAAAAAGTCAGTGCGAAAGACAGTGCGAAGTCTTTAGAAATGTAACGATAAATACTTATAAATGCATACGAGCACTGAACATACGTATTTAAACAACAACCATAATAATAATACTATTAATAATACTAATACTACTACTACTACGACTACTACTAATAATAATACATTTAAAAGACGTAGTTGACTGGCACTTACAAATCCATGCTTGTCGGAGATGTTATTTGTCAGTTTAAGTTTGTGAAAATTGACGACTTTAGACATCCATTGCTCGCCAGTGGCCGGACTGTCGGGGTGAATGTACATCCGTTTTGGCATTTCGGGGTCAGCCTTTCCTGCCACCATCCAGCGAGAGTTGTGAAATTTATACCTGCAGTCATCAGCCGCAACAATATCCATCAACAGAATATATTTGGCCTTTTTGTCCAAGCCCGTGCATCTTACTTTAAACGGAGGGAACATTCGCCTGCAGAGAAGATCAGAGATGAATTAGCAGTGTTTTATGGCAGTACAACATCATGGATCAAAATCCTGCATAATTCTTTTACTGGTTGGCTGAAGTTTGCTTTCTAGAGAAACATTAAGGGTAAACACCTCAAAGATTGTGTTGTGTGGGGACGAAGGGCTAGGCCCAGCCATCAGCCCTAATTTGTGAAATACCCCTAAATCTGAACAGAGTGCAAAATAAATAAATAAATACATAAATAAATAAATAAACAAACAACAACAACAACAACAATAAAAAGGTTAACGGTTTAACTTAACGTTACGGCAAAAGTTACAAATTACAAAATTACAAAAAGTTACAAATCAAACCTTACTAATTTGACACCACTGAATGTAGTTTCAGAATAACATAATGCAATCTGTGTATTTCACTGTTTAAATTCAGCTTTGTGACTAAATGAATTGTTCAAGTGTCTACATTTATTTTATTTATATATTGTATATATTATATATATATATATATATATTTAACAACGATTAATTTAGATTTAGGCGTTTATAGGCCTAGTTCAAGTTAGGCTGTATTTTATACGTTGTTCAAAACATTTGAACCCATAACTGACACATGTCCTCCTCTAAAGAAATCTGTGAGTCACTCAGATCAATAAATCGATCAGAATTCATGTTTCATAACAACCATAATCTCGGATTTTGTTTCACTTGATTAACTTCGAAGCGCAGCTGATTTACTGAAAATTCCAGTTTACCTTCCAGATTTGGTGATAACCATTTCTGTGCCGCGCTTGTGAAAAAGCTCCCAGAGTTCCTTGGCTTCGAGGTGAACTTTGGGGTCGTCTTCAACCTCCTCCTCGGGCTCAAGTGTCTTCAGAGGCCGGAGATGCGCGGTGGCGGCTTGGTGTCCCAGTGAGGAGAAGTGAAGGCCGGTCTCTGCTGCGCCCATCAGCTGCTCCATTATTGGTTTGCCCAGCGCCCCGGGCAGGGACAGGGAGCCGTTAGGTGGCAGTGCCAGGGCCGGGAAGAAGGGCGGCTGGTGACCCAGCATTGCGCTCATGGCAAATTCCGGACCCCGGTGAGGTAAAAACGGGTGATATGCCATACTGGATCCTTGAATAACTGGATCTCTCATCGGGAAGTTCATTCAAGTCCAGATAGCAGATGCGGTGTTCCTTAAATCGAGCGTCTGGAGGTACAATCAGCTAAATGTCTGCGCCGGAGAAGTCCTTCACCAAGTCCAGCGTCCCTGCGACGCCTCGGTGTGTGAGTCTCTTAATTGTTTCTCTAGCTAGATTCCAACAAAGTATCTAAAAGAGAAAGTGAGAAAAGGCTATCCATTAATCTTCGCGGGTGCCGCTTGTCTTGTGTCAGTGCGCTATGAAACCGAGAAAATAAAAATAAAACAATGATATTAAAGTCGACCGAGTCACTGTACGGCTGCTGGCGGCGTAAGTCGGGTTCCTTTAGATTTCTTTAAAACAGACATTCCGGTAATAATAAGATCGTCCCGAGTCCTGCGAAAGAGATGTGTTGAAATATTTCGTTGTCTCGGAATAATTCCTCTGTCTTTACTTGTTGGAGGTATACACCTTCACACGCTCACACACACACTTTCTCTCTCGCCCTTTCACGCGCACACACATTTCAGCAGATATGCGGAGAACAGGGTCCAGCACAGAGATATTCCCAGTGCTTCTGAACTCCATAGGCTTCAGCACTGTGGATGTGTTGCATGTTTCGAGCAGCAGCTCTCTGTTGATTGGCTCTTTGACGCTTTCGGACCAATTGTGTTGCTCTGTAGGCGTGGTTTTAACAGGTCGGGTGGAGGGGAAAGACTTCAGACTTATAAAAAGGTGTTTGAGAACTCTATTGCTGCCGCGAAACAGCGCTGCCTCGCTCGATGTTGTGTGAATATGTCAACATCATTAGGACACGCATCTGTCGGTCTGTGGGACCCAGAGAAGCTGAACTTCCAAGTCTCGTGCGCACAGCGTCACTGTTGGCCTCTTTTCGCGCACAGAAGATCATATATCGCTCCAGACGCCTATTTTACTTGAAAAAATGCAACGAGAAACAGACCGGCGCGTCAAAATAATTTCTGCTATTAGTTAAGAGATGCAAATTATTAATTTGGATATCTTGCAGATGATCAGCGTTAATGTTGTGTGGGAAATAAGTTTTGTTCCAGTAAAGTGTTGTGCTGCGAATAATTGTAAATTATCTGTACAATTCTTAAGCTTTTTATTTGTATTATTATTATGATTTAAAATTTTCAAGGTGTGGATTCCATATCGTCTATTTTGACCAGGACAATACATATCTAACCATACAGTGCCGCATTCTGTTGTCAGTCAGCAAGATTTAATTAAAATGCACTGCAGTTTATTTTATATAATATCTATCGGGTTATGACTTTGTATTCATATTATACCCCCCCACCACAACCACACTCACACACTGCTGAAGCTTAACTATACAAATATTTCTCTGATGTGAGTCATTTATATATATATATATATATATATATATATATATATATATATATATAAGATAGCTAAAGTATGGATGAAAGGTCGAAATGGATGAGAAAGGTCGCTTTTAAATCACTGGCAAATACTTTCCACCAAATTCGCTTTATTAAAAATATAAATGAAGGAAGATGTGATTAGATTAAATAAGCTGTATATTTTGAGAACAGGCTGTTGTTTTCACTCAATTATCAGTTTCTTGCTCAATTTTCTCTTTCGAAATGCCGCAGACAGGTCGCATGTTACATTGTTTTGGCGATAAGTGAACGCAGCTCACTGATCTGTCCTGTTTGTCAGTGTCTGTGCAGTAGCCGAACACTGGCGCCCGACACAAAACACTGGATTAATTCGCACGTAAACAACAGAGGGTCGTGGACAGACATCTGAGTTCAACAGTGCCTAAACACTGACTCAATTATCTAGTCAGCAGAGCAGAGAACCAGTTTGTAACATTTATCACCCTTCATCAAGTAGCCAAATACTCCTGTCACTGCTTATGTTAAACTATGTGTTCCCAAAAAAGTATATCTGTTCTGCGCAGGTTTAAATTGGGTCTAATAAACAATTACGCAATAAAAAGCACCTTGCCTTTTTAATGCATACTAGCTATAGGCAAAGAGAATGAACAAATATCAGTATTAAACAAAAGGGTGTAAGAGAATTAGTCCCTTGGTCCCTATGCGTCTGTGTGTTTTTTTGCTAATATGTACATTTTACAAAACGCATTTTACCCTGACGGATTGCTTATGCAGGTAATGAAATCAACACTGTGGAATGCAGTCTGATGTCCTACTTGTGATTAGGATTCTGAAATAGTATTTCTCCTAGATAGCCTATGTGATCGCGGTCGTGTGTGAGACCCATAAGCGTAATTATTCTATACGTGTTTGTTAATTGTAAACAAATCCAATAAAATATTTTATTTATTTCCTTTAAAAATATTTAATTGACTTAACAGAAATTACAATGTGTCCAAAACCTGACACTATGATTTGTATCATCGCTGCTCTCCCGACTGTAGTGATGGCGCATCAGCAGCTTGATCTGCTGATTTCTATGTTTTTGCCTGGGGGTTAATTTATTTTGAATATTCATCTCCAACTGATGCACAAGGATGAGATCAGAGTATTACAGTGGTGTTTTTGTTGTTTTCAGTGGCTACCAAGTTAATTAAATGCAACCTCTAGAGATCGGTCAATATATTATGTAAAGTTGTACAGGTTATGTTTCTCAGATTACAAGAAAAGATGCAAGATAGATCAATGATAGATGCTTTGACAGTGCTCCTCCTTTCTTTTTTAATTTAAAACAATAATGCTGATTAATGGAGAAAGTCAAAAACTCATTAATTGAATCCGCTAAAACATTTATCATTACCTGGTTCAGTCCTGTCAGTATTTTTTTCATGAAACTGAGCCCGGCATTTTCACAATTTGCGCAAAACTTGCAACAGATATTTTGGAATGTTTTTCTTGATTTAATCTGTGAACAAATCCATTGAGGTTCATACTTCATGCAGTAGCTCCATAAGGGGGTTTCTAAATCTTAAAGGAATGTAAATACATACCAGACAGACAAATCCTTTGCATTCTTCTGAGGTATTCAGAAGTTTTCCCATTGACAGAAATTTCACTAAAATGATTTTTTTATATATAATGGCACACAGAAGTTAGATTAGAACTGGATTGTGATGCAGTACAACATATACTTTTTTCAGGCACAGAATCTGTCGTGGTTTTGATGACTTTTGGGTCATTAATGTCTGACACTTTCTGGTCATGAATTTTGTTATTCTAAAAAAATGTTATTCTAAATGACACACAACTATAAGCACACACTCACTGAAATTTCATTCAGATGAGATGATAAACAAAGAGATCCTCTGGTCTGAAGGTTTAGATCACAGAAACGCTCCAGTCAATGGAAACTTCCCTTGTGACTCAAATTTGTACTTGAACTACAGTGATTTGGTATTTACTACAGAGAAATTCTTGTAAATTCACTGCAGGGTTGCCAAGTTTGGATTTCTTTCCAGCACTACCACATTTTTATTTCATAAATGCTACAGAAATGTTGTGGTGAGGATGGTGTATTTATTTTTTTAAATTATGTCCTTTATAGCATATACAAATTCTGGACTGTCCCTACTGGATCAGGAGAATAAAATTATAAGCAAGCTAAATATGAAATTTCAGAGTATGAATGGCAAAAACGTCCTAGGATACTGTCCTTAACACATGACTGATGACACATGGCAGCTAGAGCGGGTCACTGTAATTATTACACTGATTAGCTAATTTAAAAGCAGTATAATCTAATCTTGATATGTACAGGGTAAATATTTGCTCTTATAATGAAGCTTCTTGAGGCTGTAATACCTTTATCCTTAATAATCAGTGTAATCTGCTCTAGAGTGAAGTGTATGATGTATATTGTAGTTTCTGTTAGGTGTTGCTTAAATTGCCACATGTGTCCATTATAACTATCTGTTTATCATATAAAGTTTAAAATGAACTGTTGCACAGGAATTCATCCATTACTTCCCGCACCATTCATTTCAGTGATAAGTAACTCTGAAATTTCAAATACACATCAGTGCCTTTGTCCGTATGTGTGAAAAGTATCATTAGCCTATACGTAGTATCGTGATCTCTAAATATATGTTATAAGGCGTGTTAAGAAAGCAATTTGATCTCCAGTGCTCACTTTATCTTAAAGGGTTTGAATGTCTGTTTTCAGTACGGCTGAAGTAAAGTGACTTCTTGAAAACAAAAGGAAGTCGATTGCGGTTTTGAGCTTTCATCTATTAAAGTTCCCACAGCTGTTTTGCATGAAGAGGGGGAGTGTTTCGGACTCTAGCGAACCTGATTGGAGCAGAAAGCGCCAAATAAGATGGAAGCGAACTAAAGAAATAGCTTCACTCGTCTAAACGTGCAATATAAACAGCCAAGCGCCGGTGACTTCTAGTTTTTCACTGACACACAAAAGGGGATACAGAGTGTTTTTAATTCCTTTAACAACTAGATGGGACTCACATACAATTGTGTAGGACAGGTCTTTTTCAACGCAGTATCCAAACCACACAATGGTCAATTTTTTATGCTTTATAAACTTAATTTGAGTTCAAATGGCTTTACTAAATACTGTATATTGATTACTAAATGAAACTTAAGCATCTCCTTAAGAGAGATTTCAAATTCAAAGATGTTGAAGGCCAACATCTTCAAACATTTCTACCGCCAGAGTACAGCGTGAAAACACTACCAAACAGCGAAATTGGCAACAAAGGCTCATGAAACGTTTTTGCAAATTGATGGAGTTGGGGTGCAACTTCATGCTTATTTATTATTAGTAGGCCTATTATTATTATTATTATTATTATAAATACACAAACTGTATTTAAAACACACATTGTATGAAATTGTACGAAAGTGCCTAATCATAAAATACTTACGTGCAGGTGACATTTTAGATCCGGGTTGCGTTTTCCAAAAGCAACTATGGTCGCAAGTTCCGTCCTTATCAATCGAGTTAAATGGAACCTCTGACCATAGTTAGCTAACGATGCTTTTGGGAAGCGCACCCCTAGTTTTAGCCTCCATTTGAGATATGTATATTGTTAACTTACGGGAGGCATACAGGGAAGCACTTTCATTATTCATGGATGATGTGGTTCATAGTCTAAGCACTCTGTTCATGTACAGTAATTGCCATCATGCAATATGTGACTGCCATGTCATATCATAACCTACAACTGGAGCAATTTTTAAACTTGGCAATGTAAGAAAAAATGACGAAGCGAAAGTGGGAAGCGATTATTTAGCACAGGTTCACTCAGTTTCTACGATGATTTATTAGTTTTCTTTTTCAAATTACTATCAGTATTGACCATATTATGTCTCTCTATTGGAACTGGATGCTCATACTATTCACAACAGACCTACATTAGATCTTATTGGGTGTCATGAAAATGTAGGCCTATCACGTTGAATGCACTGCAAATTATTTTCTGGATTACTGTTTTAACCTGTACTTTTGATTTTCTGTAATTTTGACTTCGCATTGCATTAAATCTTTTAAGTTTTCCTTTTTCTCTAATAACTGTGGAAGCAAGATCCGAATTTACCACAGTTTTAGACCTAGATGTCCATGCTTTTGAGAAACGTGCATAACAAACAAACAAACTAGTATTTAAATATTTAGTAGATTCGGAATACCCGTTTATAGACCTTTCAGTAACCACCTGTATGTGGGTTCACATATAATACAACATAATTGGGTTTGACTCTCCAATCAAAACAAACAAATTCATAGTTTCTCTGATTTCAACATGCATATCCCGTCCAAACACCCAACGCACCCTTCAACAAAATTAAAACCCGATTAGGAAACATTCTGGTTTTCCAGCGAAGAGTCCGTAACCTTTCGGCACCGGGGTCATGTACTAATAAGATCCACGACCCACAAAGAGGCTGCAGAGCTTCACAAATGTCCTTGACGACCGACTGTGGCCTATGGACCTTTGACATACATAGAAAATTAATTGGTCACTGTATTAACGAGGAAGGTGGGATTCCAGTTAATTAGTGGCGATTGGATAAGGGTGGACATTATATGATTTGTTCCCAGTCCCCAGTTTGTTGTTGGGGATCAGCTTTTGTGTGTGTTAAATGAGAAGTGAGTATCGCTGTGCCTGTGTACAGTGTGGTTTTGTGAACTGGCGACAGCTCCAGTCCATGGGAAAAACGTAATCGCAGGACCTCATTATCTCATTTTTCTCGCCATCTTTAGGGGGCAAGCCCTAATCAAGCATGGCACCGAACTCTCTCTCTCTCTCTCTCTCTCTCTCTCTCTCTCTTCTCTCTCTCTCTCTCTCTCTCTCTCTCTCTGTCTCACACACATGAAATGCAAGCTACATTAACAGTGGAAAGAAATTAGTGAATGAGGACAGTGTCTGCGGCATTCTGTTTAGAGTCCATAAAGATGAATGAGAAGCAGTTAACAGCGTGATTGTGTAATTCAGTATAACTTCTGAAATACATTAAGGATGCTGGTGATGGTTTGCTGTATAGTAAACTACCAGTTGGTGTTAAAAGTCAACGAAAATGATAAACAATGGAAGCTGACTTAAACTTGCTTTGATGACTGTTACATCAGCTAAATGCTGAGTTTATTTAATGTTAGCGTTTACGTGATGTCCACTTTCAAAAATGAAGACTGTGCTCTAATCGAATCATTCTAAAATTATACAATGAACACACATTTTTTAAATCAATGAATACATTTATTGACATACCAAGTAATCAAATAGCGTTTTTCGCCGTTGAAGGCTAATAGATGATCCTCACATCACAACTTCTAATTTTATTGTAACGGGTAGACAGCAATCAGCATCAGCAAACAAGCAACAAATGTGACCAACGTTTTAATGATCCATTTCAGATCCATTCCCTACCCTGCAGATATGACTCTTGCAATCAAAAAGCAAAGATTGTCAAAGAGATTTACACCTGTCTTGTTGCCCGAACAGACAGCCCCTCAGCCCATAGATTAGACGACTGGAGCCAGGTTGTCTGGAACCCGTGAGCTACTTCACCCTAAATCCGGATTAAACTTGATAAAATGATCAGCGAAATGCCGCTCGTACATGCACTGTGAAGCGAACCTCAGTGAACGCAAACCAAACAACGAAAGTAAAGCGAAATGAAAGCGCCAATATTATTCCATGTACTTGCCGGTCCAGCGCGTCCCTGCTCTCGTAGGAAAGTGTTTTATGTCATGAGATTATGAGACTCCAGTCCGATGCGGGTCACTGGACCCAAGACACTCCCGGTTAGAGGGAGTAATTTCTCAACAAGCCTTTTAAGTTGGCAGGCGAAGGCGTATTATGACAGACTTCCCTATTTTCCTCTTCGAGTAACCAGCAGGCTACTAGAGCCCATGTTTCAGTATGTCGAAGGAAAAGGATGGATTAATGTATACATGTATCTAAACTTTCCAGTGTCATGTGGAGTCTAAGTTTTTGAGATGTTAATTTCAGTATTTACTAATTCAAATATTCTCATGTGACGGTGTTCATATTCTCATTGTGTGGTATCTGGAGTGTTAGAGACAAGTTCTTTTTTTTTATAAATCAGTGAAATTTTAGGTTTAAAACTAAACTAAACATTAACGGTGTTAATATAGTTTAATTGTGGATAAATGATATATGTTTTAGGTGAAATTTACAGTCACATAGAATGTCGTTGGTTCTAATGAACAGAAAATATGTTCAAACTAGAAATTCTTCAGTTCAGCGCAAATAATTAACATGAATAAAAAAACTCATTGCTCATCCTGTAAACGCATCACTTTTAAATATTTCATGCACATTTATAAGATACAGTTTTGTAAACTGAAAAAAAATGAACAAAACTCAAATAAATTGAAGCTATGGTTCAATAAATGGCACAACACATTTTTATGTGCACTTTCGTACATCAACATAGTTACAGTATTAATTACATATAATTTAAATAATTATTTAATTTATTAATTTTTTACACTCTTTCCTTTCCGCAGACCTTTAAGTTTTAAGTAAAGTTTATTCAACGCAACAATTCGCCTTGTTCTTGACATAAACTTAATAAAAATTAAGCAACATCTAAGGAGAATTACTATATATAATAACATAGTAGTTTAACCTGTGATTATTAATAATTACATCTTTAAATATACCTTTGGTAAAAAGAAGTACCCTCCGCTTCACAGACCCCCTCAATCAGTAATATCAACAGGTTGCTCTCAGCCATTAAACAGGTTTTATGGATGTGGGCGTTTGTAATATAAAATTCAATTTTGCTTTATTGGCTTTATTGAAAATAATAAAGATTTATTTACGTCAACTCTAATTTAGGATTTTATCACACTTCGCGATTATATTTACATCAATAAATGAAATCGCAAATAATACATGCATACATTCATTCACTCAAACACAGTGGCATGTGCAACACTGAAGTTTGGTGAAATTCTTTAAAACATTTCTAAAGTAAATTGATTCTCGTCCGAGGTTTACCAATTCAGAGAGGGGATATTTAATAATTACTATTTTTATTTAATTTATAACGTTTTAATTGTTTAATTGAAATGCTGCTGTCTAGTTTTCATTTATAAATAAATAATTTAGCTTAATTAATTAATACAGTTGAATACAAATAACACAATAATATATATAACTACGTACAAAACATAAGAAATCGTTATTTGTGCTATAAATTGGATCAGTATATAAATATCAATGACACTGGGAGGTTAAATTCTGGCAAGATGTACAATCAAACTTCCCGCGCTCTTTTGGGATCGGTTACATCAGACTAAGTCCATCCTCCAAACACTCTTGAACACTGAGATTTGTTATAATAGCTCTTTGCATCATAACCATAATAGCGTAGCAATCACATATCTGAATTTACTGCTGCTCTACGGAACGGCCTCTCAGTGCCACGAGGTTACATAAACCACATGGTTGGTGTGACCAGAAACATGATCCAGACATCATTCTTGAAGCTTGTCCCTTTGGGTGAAAGGAGGGGTGTGAGTTATGGACATGTAGCTTTTCCATCTCAATAGCCCATCTGGGTTTCTACTGTAAGACTTGCTGCATGAAATATTCAGGGTTCAGTGAAAATTGATCTGATGGTCTAGATTGAGGCTTCTTTCCCGTCTTTAGCAATCTACCCCTGAGAGTGGTAAGCGGCAACCAGTTACAGTGCAATATTTGGTATCAGTGTGTCCAGATTAGCTTGCAGCCATGGCACAAGAATATCTATCTATCTATCTATCTATCTATCTATCTATCTATCTATCTATCTATCTATCTATCTATCTGTCTATCTATCTATCTATCTATCTATATGCTCATAATTAGACTACAGTTTTTAGTGATTACATAATTAAATTTTTTTTTTTTTTTCCAGTTATTCAGACAGTTAATTATTTCTAATTTAATGAATTCTTCTTTTTTCTCTTTTATATTTCTGGTTATGTTGACATGCAGGTAAACAAATAAACTACTAATGTATCTGTTTTTAGTAAGTGTTTTACTTAAATCTTAATCTTAAAATTAAATGTATAGTCAAATATTTTACTTTATTATAGAAGTATTAGCTTTTTATCAAATCACTAACTCTACATGTGATGTTTGATGCATTTTATTTTGTGGATAGCAAAGAATAAAACTTTCTTTCTATTTTTATATTAATGTGGTACAGAGTAATCCTATTCAAATCTATGTGATCAACAAGTTAAATGACTTAAATGTGTAATCCATTAGATTTACTAACTAGTTACTAACTACAATTTCTCTCATATAATTTGTATTTAATGTAATGGACTGCAATTTCAAAGTCATCTACCCATCACTGCAAAGTACACACATCCATATAGTCATGGCCTCTTTTACTCAGCTGTCTATTTGAATCCTAATGAGACCTTATTTGTTATGACACTTTCACCCGGTTTTTAGAAACCAGTTTGGGCACGCCCACCCACACACACTCGTGCACAAATAATCCATTTGCCATTATCCACCTACTGACAGTGTAAAGCTGTTACGTGCTCCATGAAATGTCACTAGTCCTCTGCTTTACCTTCGAAGTGTGAGAGGCACTGTGCCTTTACCAAAAGCAAAACAATCTGAGGAAACTGGGAACAATCATAGGCAGGCTCCAGCGAGCTGCCATAAAAAGCTGACTGCTCCTTGCCTCCAGTTCGCTCTATGACCTGATGAAAGATCAATGAGCAGACCGGGCTGCCACTGCACCCTCTAGTGCAGCAGGAAACAGACCAATAAAAAAAGAGACACGAAGGCCTCTTGCTTTTCATAAAACAAGTGGCACTGCACGACTATTGTATAAGATTGGAGACTCTTTGCAAACTCACACGAGCATTTTTCACACTGTGGATTGGAGCATGTAAAACCCTTGTCCTCTGAGATGCAGAAATGTGATGTGGTGTGTCAGTGGTCAGCGCACACACACAGAGCAGATGGCTGAACACCGCCAGTCCCGGTAGAGAAGGGCTGAACAGGCTTTTCTCAGGGAAGAGCAGCTCGGGTGGCTCGTTGGCTTCAGCCTCAGTGCTGCTGCTCCTGCTGGATGGAATGCAGTGAATAGAAACAGACTAATGCCTCCCAAACTCAACTTTGGTTCTTTGTGGAACCAAAAATGGTTATTCTCGCTGTGAAGAACCTTTCAAAGCACCTTTTATTTTTAAGAGTGTACACTCTTACAAAAATGATTTGGAGACTGGCATTGTGAATGTTGTTTTCTGTGCATTTGCCTAAACTGATAACAGTCTATAAGGCACATTGGAGAACACTGTTTTAAAGGAGTTGATCTGTCAGTTATAACACAGTAAGGAACTATAAAATTGAACCTGTAAAATTACATGAAATGTCCCATTGGATTTATTACAGTTTTCAGCATATAAGGGAACTTACCATTAAACAATGAACTGGTTTTTACCATAGCAACAAGTCTTTTACAGTTAAAATTATGATCATTTTACAGTTTAGAATATTGAAATTCCTGTGTAACTGATCTGAAATATTCCCATTCTATGGTCGTACAGAGACACAACAGTTTGTAAAGACCACAGACGGATGGCTCCAATCTGTTGCATTCTTGTGTGATTTGCAACAAGCTCTTTATGTAATATGTCAGGGGGGAAACAGATTTTGTCAGGTGGAGATGAGGTTCATAAGTTCATGGCTAGTTTAAACTGAAGCATTCCATTTAAAGTCTTTACATTATTTCCATTTAATTCCAGCCTCCCTCCACCCTCCTGCGTCTGTGTGCTCAACTCTGCAGTTGGGTCAAATCAGATTTGCTTCTTCTGAGATACATGTGCAGACCACGAATATGATTAAGGCCTTGCTTCTCTCTCTCTTTCCTGAGATATACGTGGGTTTTCAAATGCACTAGCTGAGGTTAAGGCAAAAAAGCTATGACTTGAAACTGTTGATCTTCAGAATAATGCCAGTCATTTAACTGAACTTCAGTTTTGATTTTAAAAAAGGATTTTAAAATAGCAACCTTCACTCCAGTTGCATGCAAACAATTTCATTAGACCATAAAATCCTAGACATGAGGATTTGATTAGACTTCGTTACTGTAATATGGATCATCTGGTGTAAAAACCATTCAACGTTTATTTAACATCACAGAGCCTTCTGCCATCAAAATATGCTGTTATTTTTAAAAAAAGAAAGAAAGAGCTGACATCTGTATTCCTAAAAGGGCTGTTGCAGGTGTTTGGTTGTTTGAAGATGCAGTGCTGTGCTTTAAGTGTATGAACGTATGAACAAACTCTTCATCTCCTGATAAAGCGCCAACTGATTGCTACGCCATTTCCTCTGCTTGATTACAGCTAGAATTACTCTGGAAGTTTGTGAATACACAGCGTCCCAGTCCATTTGATGAGGACAATTAGAGAATGACTACATCAAGAAGACTCACTGTATATCTCTTTAAATTGTTTTTCTTCTGAATAATTGCCAAAGACCAGAGTGCGTTATTAATCAGCTGTGCAATGAAAAGTATTAGTCACAAACACTTACATTCCATTTGGCAAATGATTGCATAATTTGCCTGCAGTCCTTCACTTCAGTTCTGTGCTTTTTATGTATGGTTTCAATAGTGAACATTGTGGTCTGGTAAACCTTGAACTACCTGATCAGTCCCTCCCTTTAGTGCCTCAGGCTTTGGTTTCTCTTCAGCAGTAACTGCTCTTAAATCGCTCATCTGTTGAAGGTGGCAACATCATCACAATATTACGTCCAGATGTGACTCAGTGAATGTTGGATGTGCCGTATCTCATCATGCAGCATATGGTCTCTATCAGATTCAAATATGAATGTCCAGCTTCATTAATGCACAGACACAGACTCTGTGTCTCTGGACAGCCGTACGAGCAGCAAACATCTGGACTTTTGTGTTTTTTCGGTGTGTGTTTTTAGGCCGCAGCAGTTGATGTTCCATGTTTCAGGACAGACAAGTGAAGTGGCTTCAAAGAAATGGTTTACTTAGCTTAGAATAATTTATGAAAGATCATCGATTCCCTCTATTACAAAGGTCACTATAGGTCAAGACGACTGAGTTGAAAAAGGGCTGATGCTTTTAATCCAACAGATTGAAAACAGTTTGCACCCCATAGATACAAAATTGATCTGCATTAACTTTTCTATCCCTTCTGAGAGATGAGTCCAGCACTAAATTATGTGATTTGCTTTTATATTTTCCCACCACAGAAATCTTAATACACTGTTAATTTATGACACTAAACTGACATTTCAGTTTAGTTTAATGCTGTATTTTAAAGTGAACTTAAATTTACAGAACGAAAATTTACAGATAATGTACTCACCATCATCCAAGATGTTTATGTCTTTCTTTCTTCAGTCGTAAAGAAATTATGTTTTTTGAGGAAAGCATTTCAGGAATTTTCTCCATATAGTGGACTTTAATGGTGCCCGTGAGTTTGAAAGTCCAAAATGCAGTTTCAATGCAGCTTCAAAGGGCTCTAAAAGATCCCAGCGGAGGAATAAGGGTCTTATCTAGTGAAACTAGATAAATTATAAAAAATAATTATTATATATTATTATATATGTATATATAATTCATATACTTTTTAACCTCAAATGCTCATCTTGTCTATCCCTGCCATGCGCATACGTACTCTGTGTAATCCAGGTCAATATAGTTAGGGTAGGTCAAAAAACTCCCATCTCATTTTCACCCCCAAATTCAAAATTGTCCTCCATCGCTGTATTACCTTTTATTGTAAAGGGCATTCTTTGCATGTTCACTTTGTAAACACTGGGTCAGTATTTCTGCAGTGAGGTAGGATGATTTTAAAGTTGGAGGAGAAAATGAGATGGGAGTTTTTCGATGCATGCGCGTGGCAGAGCTAAACAAGACGAGCATTTGAGGTTTAAAAGTATAGAATTTTTTTTTTTTTTTTAGAAAATGACAGATCATTTTGCTAGATAAGACCCTTTTTTCTCGGCTGGGATCATGTAGGGCCCTTTGAAGCTGCATTTAGACCGCATTTTGGATGTTTAAACTTGCGGGCACCATTGAAGTCCACTATGTGGAGATCATTCCTGAAATGTTTTCCTCCTTTACGACTGAAGAAAGAAAGGTGTGAGCATCTTGGGTGACAACGGGGTGAGTACATTATCTGTGAATTTTTGTTCTGGAAGTGAACTACTCCTTTATATCAGTTTGTTAGGATTAATGATGACATTTATAATGCTCATTGCTCAAACACTGAAAAATCTTACTGACCCCAGACTATATTGCTTATACAGCCATGGAGTCATGATTTTAAATGTTGCTTGTTAAATGTTTAAAATATATGTATCATTTTTGCCAATATACAACAGTGAATTAAATTGCAGATATTAGCAGCTATGTGATATTTGTGTCAATTAACCTTCATTCTCTTGATAAATAAACAAGTTAAAAAGGTTTCTTTATCAATTAATGCTCCCCTTAGTGGTCGAAAGTAATACCTCTAAGAGTCACATGATCTTCTGATTCTGCACACTGAGTACTAACAAGATAAATGTGTCAACAACAAAGAAAAAAATGTGCCTGTCTACAGTAAATCAGCGGGGCACGGCATCTTTACAATATACTAAAACCCACTGGAAGTGATGTGCACTCTGTTACTAGCTAGTTCTGCCTTGGGCTTCTCTGACTTTAAAGATTATTGAGCAAATGATCAATTTGTCAAGTCTTAAGCAAAGAGCACGTGGCAGTCTATGGCAGCGCAGTTCAACTAGAGGCTTTTTATAATGATTGGATCTGTTGTGATTAGAGCTCTTAAATGATCAGGCCAAAATATTGACCTTGTGCGCCTCTCGCTCTCTGGCTTTCCGTATTGCTCCAAGGTGAATAAACCACTTTATATTCACAGTTGACATCCATTTAATTGCTGAGTTGAGATCAATCTAATAACGTTATTCACAGTATGGCATTGAAAGCTGTTGCTCTTGGCTGCTCACCAGCACTGCCACAAAAGACTTTGATGCAGATGTGAAACAGTGCTTTGCCAGTCTTTCATAGATGTTGCTTTAAAGTTAGACTAATTCAGTGAAATTTATTTGATTGCAATGTACTTGAAGAAATCACCAAAAACTCACCATGTTCAAAGACTCCACATGCGTAAGCCACAAAAATCCAGATATTTCCTGTGACTTGAACAGTAGAGCATGGCACACGCAATATCAAGGTCATGGGTTTTATTTTCCACAGGTAGTAAGAACTGATAAAATGCAAATGTGTACCTTGAATGCAATGTAAGAAATGTTGCAAAGAAGGCCCACAACCTATTAAGATGAATGAAGAGCTAATGCGAGATAAACACAGCTTTACTAAGAAACGGCAAATGTTATGATCACAATTGCTTTTTTTGTCGTCTCTTTTCATCCGCAAACTCATAGAAAATAACCAAAACAATCCAAGGTTTTTATTTAGCACAGTGGTTAGATTAACAAATAACCAGACGCCACCCGATCTAAATATTCCGTTACAGTTTAACAGTAATGACTTTATGAATTTCTTAACTGATAAAAAAGATTAGATCAGAATAACAAATGTAGATTCTACAGAGTCTAATACGTCAGCTTCTTTTGCCACACCAAAAGAAAAATTTCTAATCTTCCGTTTATGTCTAAAATTTTAGAAAAAGTTGTATCTGCTCAACTGTGCTCCTTGCAAAAAAATGATATCAATGAAGAATTTCAGTCAGGTTTCAGGCCCCATCATAGCACAGAAACGGCACTTGTTAAAATCACTAATGACTTGCTTCTTACATCAGACCCATGCCGCATCTCATTGCTACTTTTACTTGATCTTAATGCTGTGTTCGACACTATAGATCATGACATACTAATAGATCGACTATGAAACTATGTGGGTATCCAAGGGCAGGCTTTAAGATAGTTTAGATCCTACTTGTCCGGTTGCTACCACTTTGTTTATTTAAATGAGGAGTCATCTCAGTTATCACCAGTAAAGTATGGAGAGCCACAAGGATCTGTCCTAGGTCCTCTGCTATTTTCAATATACATGCTGCCTCTTGGTAATATTATTAGAAAATACGGGATTAGTTTCCATTGTTATGCTGATGATACTCAACTATATATCTCAACAAGACCAGATTAAACTTCTGAATTATCGAAGTTAACAGAGTGTGTTAAAAATGTAAAAGATTGGATGACCAATACTTTTCTCCTATTAAATTCAGATAAGACCAAAAAACACTCTTGGCTTACAATCTACAAATAGATGGATGTACTGTTACTTCCACTACAGTCAAAAGTTTGGGTGTTATATTAGACTGCAACTTGTCTTTTGAAAATCATTTTTCTCATGTTACAAAAACAGCATTCTTCCATCTTAGAAACATTGCCAAGCTATGAAACATGTTACCTGTTTCTTAGACTGGACTATTGTAATGCACTACTGGGTGGTTGTCCTGCATCTTCAATAAACAAGATGCAGGATGCAAGAAGTCCAAAATGTAGCTGCTAGAGTCCTTACCAGGTCAAGAAAATATGATCATATTACCCCAATTTTAAAGTCTCTGCACTGGCTACCTATTAGGTTCCGCATCAACTACAAAATATTACTTCTTACCTATAAGGCCCTTAATGGTTTAGCTCTAGTCTTCTACCATGCTGCAAGCCATCACGCTCCCTAAGGTCGCAAAACTCTGGACTTTTGGTAGTTCCTAGGATAGCAAAGTCCACTAAAGCAGGTAGAGCTTTTTCACATTTGGCTCCCAAACTCTGGAACAGCCTTCCTGATAACGTTCGGAGTTCGTACACACCCTCTCTGTTTAATTCTGGATTAAAGACACATCTTTTTAGCCAAGCATTCAAAAAATGTATCTCATGAACTTTTACTGCAGTTATATCTGATCAAATGCACATTATTAATCTTTTAGCTCTGGTTGAACAAATCTTTCTTTGCTTGGTTTGAACAGCAGCTACGCTAATTATGTTCCTATTTGTTCTCTGTTTCTGCCATGGGATTGTCATCCTGTGGTAATTAGGAATTCACAAGCTTCAGTCTGAATCCAGAACACTTAAGAAGAGATGATGCCAACCCTTCAGAGGACCTCAGATGATACCAACCCTGAAACAACATACAGCACTACTGAATTTTGCTACTAATTTATAGTGTTCTTTGTCTGTTTGATTACATCATTAATTGATCTTTACCATATATGTACATCAATTTGACATAGTCACCACTAGTAAGCTACTATGAAATATAATGTAAAACTTTAATTTGCTGTAAAGTTATGTATTGTGAAAAACGCTATACAAATAAATTTTAATTGAAAAATTGAATTGAATGTACCTCGCGAGAAACAAAAAGATAGGATTCAGAACAGATGTTTTCCGCCAGGCTTTGCCTGAACTTCTTAAAGGCTTTCGACTTTGATAACCAAAAAGCAAATACCAAACTAACCAGTGCCATGTATACAAGCTTTCATTCTTATTTATAAGATTTATTAGAAAAAATATCTGCTTGTAATTTTGACCACTTAACTAACAATGCTGGGTAAATAACTTATAGTCCTTTACTGATTACATAATAGATTCTATTACTTACATATTACTTCTGTGTAATTATAGTCACCTGACTAGTGGCTGGTGTGTGCAGTTAAAAAAACTTTACGAATGTATTTCATTTTTTCAAAAGGACAATTTAAGAGAAGAATTAGGACAAATCAATAAATGAATAATTCACTGTCATTGTGTGAATAATATGTATTCATGTAATCTAATGAGTAACTGTAATCTGAACACATATTTTTTGGAGCCTCATTATGTAATCCGGATTACATGTAGTCAGTTACCTCCAAGCTCTTTTAAGCAATTAAGAAACAAGCTCTATTCTGTTTATAGTCGACCGACACTCTGCATGTAAAGGGCTTTGTGACGCCTGGTCTGCAGCTGCTAAATGTGTTTGTCATGTTATCACGTTAGCCTGTGGAACAGGAGGTACACTGCTGCCGACGGAGACGGACCACACTCAGACTGCTGCTCACTTCCTAAATACATTTGTTCATTAATTCACTTTCTGCCCACTTCAGCGGGCTCTGACCTTTCATCGGATGCCAAGCGACTGAGTAAAAGAACATCGTCCGTCCAGCGTCCCTGCAGCCACACCCCCAGCCCAGCTAATAGAGTTAGTGTAATGCCGTCTCAGAGGCTGTTATGAAACTGAATTGGGAGCAAGATGGCTTTTTTTGCAGCCCACCACTCTCACGGGCAAACATAAAGCGCAGCGGGGTCTTTGAGCCACGGCTGCAGACAATCTAATTGTTATTGACATTCTCGTCTCTGAGGAAATTTGACATCTAAGGGCAAACAATTCTATTTAGTCGCCTGAATACTCTCAATGGTGGGCCGGCGCGGTTCGACAGCGCGCCGCTCGGCTCCCCATGTACTCCTGCATGGCAATCGATCCTAATCTGATTCTGGACAAGGAGCAGAAAAATGAAAATAAAATCAAAAGCACTGTTAGGGCAAAATATTAACAAGGGAGAACAATCCTGGTGGTGGACAGCAGCAGTAATGTGCTCGAGCTACAGTATTGTTAATGCACAGGCCGCTGCAATTTCCCCTCCGTAAAGGTGCCTCTGCCTCAAAGAAATCTGCTGCTCCAGCTAAAAGCGCCACAGACTGCCAAAAGGGCCTCATTTTCTGAGAGCGCATCTTGGGCCCGGCCCTGGTCGCCTGATTTCATTAGTCTCACTCCCTGGAGAACACATCTCATTTTTTTTGAGAGTGGACCATCCAGGAGGGGCTTACAATGAAGGTCCATCATAGAAGAAAGTGCATGTGTGAGAGATGACGGTTCAGAAAAATTGAAGTGGCCCTCACAAATTCTCTGTCGGCTGCGTGTGTGTGCGTTTGTACACCAAAGGCTACCTTCAGTCGGAGGGTGTTTCACTTGCATCGGTTACTCAATGAGACAATGAGATATGCAGGGTCAACTATAGGAAGCTATTTGGTGAATCCCCTCAAAACATTCATCTGTTTGTCTGAGCATTTTGACCAGCCTGACACAGCAGCATTCAGTGTGGTTATAAGCGCACTTGTGATGGAGCTATAGCAGGTTTTGTCTAGACGGGCTGTAGTCTTCATCTGTCTGTCTGAGTACATGTGACATGATGTGTAATCAAATATTTGAAGCTTTGGTTCTTTTAAATCAAACTACTAGAGTCCACGTTAATTGACTTACTCCAGCGCCATGAGTTGGTGAGGGAGCATCTGTCTGTTTGAAAACAGTAAGTATTGTTGCAATTTCGTTTGATGGTGCAAATGGTGCAGAAACCGCTTTAATAATATGATTTGTAAATAGGGGTCATTTTAATAATGCTACATTGGATCCACTTTTTAAAGTAAATTTATTAGATCTATTTATTAGATAGGACAGTGAGTGAGAAGGACCAGAAGCACAACAGATTCAGAACTTGAGCTGGGACTCTGAGCAGGTGCGATCAAAAGTGCCCCTCTCAACAATTATTGACAGTAATATTGTGGTCAATAAAACAAAATGCTTTTGAATTAAAATTCTATAAAAAAGTGAACAAAACAGTAAGGAACCTCTCAGATGTGGGTTGCTTTTCCAGACTGCCATCTGACACCACTAGCTTGTTTGCTAACCTTGTCTCCACTATTTTTTATTCTATTTTTTTTTGTAGTTAATCTTATCATTGTAAAATTAAAATAAAAGGAGTTTATGTCAGCAGTCCTATATTCATAAGTGTGACCATACTGTCTGTTTACAACAGCAGTCAGGAGACTAAACTAATTAAATAAATCAATCAAGCAATCACTGTTTTTTACATCAATATTCAAAGCTAGTGTGTTGCTTCAATTAAAAATATTTTAAATATACAGTATTCATCAATAACCATGTGTCATGTATACTATCCAACTTTTTTTTTTTTTTGTAAGAATGGGCATGGCTTTTATTTTTAGCAGTGTCCAGCTATTTTTTAGCTGTACAAAACAGTTTTGCTGCTTGATGTAGTGACTTGAATGCACTGGTTTGTAGTGCAAACAGCTTTACATTTACTGCACATTGTTATTCTTTGCATTATTTCCCTATAGCGGATAATGAGCCGGAAGTCTCACCCATAGGCTTACTTCCACTCTGAAGAAAAAGGTGGATAATACACCAGCCAATAATGATGTGGCAGAACAAGCTCAAATTTCATTGGACAATCAAGTGCCGCAATAATTTCCTGGTCTATTTATAAATTAACTGAAAATTACGGCCTTCTATTTTCAGATTTTTATTAAATTACTTAATTAATTAATTTTAATGGCTAAAATAAAAAGACAAGTTTAGTTCTTTACAGTTTGGATGGACAGACGAATTTGCATTTGGAGTTATGGGTCTCATTTTATCGAATTACATTACTTAAAATTTTAATGTTAAAACCAAAACCATGCAGCACTGGTCATTTACACTTATTTACGAACTGCATATTAATATACAGTTTATTGTTTGACGAAACTAGCTATCATAGCTGGAAACCCAAGTGCCACCTACAGCCCTGTGAAGTGTCTGTTAGGTCAAGAACACACAAATGGCGACGTGAAAAGACTTAGCCTAGCCTAATTACCACTTCAACCGTTTGAAGGATTTTTAGATAAAACAAATGCATGCATTAAGAATAGGCCTAGTCTTTATTCTAGACAGTGTTCTTATTTGGATATGGCATAGAAATTAGCATAATACCTGCCCAAACCATGCCCATATAAGTGCTTTCCACACAACCCCATTTTTGTTTCACTTTTTAATGCTGAAACATAAAAGTACCTTTAGTATCGACTACATTTATTATGAACCTATCGCTATGCTTCTTACTCTGATGTAAGTAAGAGCATCCCTTACGAAATAAAAAATATATAGGAATATACTGCAAAATGTAATGCAATATATTTCAAAAACATTTCCATAGTAGTATTACATGAAATATTCCTAAGACAACATTTTTATTTTTTAAAGTTTAAGTTTTTAAGTTTTGTTTTATTTTATTTTATTTTATTTTATTTTATTTTATTTTATTTTATTTAAAATACCAACACTGATTTCTATTAGTTTATGTTAACAATAATAACACAGTATCAGCATCAGTTTCAGATAATATTTAAATAAACATTTCGGTTTAATACACCCCATGCCTCTAAAATATCCAGAAGACTGTAATTTATCAGAAATTTTCCAAGTGAAATTTCCAAGTGAAAATTTCTAAGTGAAAAACATCTGCACAGAGTTATGATGTGAAAATATGTGCAAATGCATACTCAGTGACAGTGTTGCCAACACCTACTAGAAAAGCTGAAAACACAGTAACATTAAAAGCCTTTCCGATTTTCCTGCACTGTGGCCTGCGAGATCTCAATCAGAGTACCTGATAGAGGCCTTTCTCAAACTACCTGAGGTAATGTTCTCTGCCACTGATAGGCTTGATTTACACAGGTTGAAATGCAGGGCTCGCGTCTCTTGCTGTGGGGGGATAAACAGGTTGGCTGCTCTCAGAGGGTTTTGTGTTGATCAGTTGTGCAGATAGACGTCCATAAACGTCTGTCTTGTGGCCCATGGCAGTGTCTGCTCCGAGACTGATGTTATCATGGAGAACAGGCCAAAGATGTGGACACATTCCTCCTGTTGGCTATTGACTGAATGAGGGCCTGTTCCTTGTTCTTAGTGTTTAGCATGTTAATTAGACGTCTAGCCAGCGCAAGGAGACAGTGGCACAAATTTGGAGAAGCATAATGAAATTAAGTACAGTGGACAAGACGCTTGTGATGAGTTGCAGTGAAATCAGTATTGTCACCGTGGACTTTAAGACTCAGGCCAGAATAACGGGACAGTTGCATGAATTGACCATGTTTCTGTGGCACTGCAGGTGGAACGGGTTTGTCAGTAAAAGCGTGTTTACATCCGTGCCTGGCTCACACAAACAGAAGCCTAAAATCCGATACTCTGCCGAAGCAGTGCTAATAAACAGTGATCTGGCAGCCGTGACTGAAGACGTGTGAGTGATCCGTGAGTGGCCTCACTTTCTCTCTGCGCTTTCAGGCATGTTTGGAATGATCAGGTGATGGTTTGGGGATTTTGTATTCAGGGCATGAGCAACTGCTGAGAGATGAGAAAAATGCAACATATAAATAAAAGGTCTAGAGTTTTAAGATTTTAAGATAGTATTGCAGTAATTCAACAACACATGCACATGTTCACAGTTCTGTGATGTTTGACAATAGTAACACATTACGAAATTTGTTTTTTAAGAGTGTCCCACATTAAAAGAACCAACTACAAGACCTTTCAGTGATCAAACTTAATGAAAACAAACAAAAACAGTCTTTTCATTGACTTTGTAGCTGCACTTTCAAATGACCTCAAAGCTTTTCTTTTTTTTTTACATAATATTCACACTGTTGTTTTTAGTAACTACTACTACTACTACTACTACTACTACTATTTCATCTATTTATGAAAAAAATTAAAACAGAAATGTTACTGCATGTATACAATTGTACCACTGCACATAAAAAATGAAAATTTGATCATTACAGTAGTAATAATGTTACAATACTCATATTTATGTTCTCTTATGGTGGAAAACTGCAAGGAAACCTTAAAGTTTCTGTTTAGTTGACAACAGGCTAATAAATGCTACTTATTACTAATCTGGTAAAATGTTGAAAATGTATATTTACAAAAATGTTGGAATTACGTGAATATAAAAATAACACATTGTGCGTTTCCCAAATGCATATTATGCATGACACAATCTCACAGAGTTTATGAGGAGCAGTATTTACTGTCAATAGTAAACACAGGATCATGAGCTGCTCCTGTGTAAATGAACATAGTGACACGCATGACTGTCAAACATGCAGCGCATCAGACTAAAGGCCCATTCACACCAATAACAAGAAATATAACAATTATTATATTATTATATTATATTAGTATTATATTATTATATTATTATATTAATATTAGTAATATTGTTCTGTTTATTATAGACATGCTACAGTTTTGTCGTCTGACGCTTTAAATACTCCAGCTCTTTAAAGCAGGATTTATTCTGATTGGGTGTCATTGTTTATATTCAATTCATCACCTGGAAAAAAAAAAGTTTCGAAAATGATTCCAATGATATTGTTCCTTATTGTTAAAGTTTTGGTGTGAACATATCTATTCTCATAGAATTAGAAAGATTATTAAACTTTATAGTTATTGTTATGGACTTTGGTGCAAATTATTTAATTTAATTTAATTTAATTTTATTTTACAAATGCATGCTTCATTTTATTTGATACGTATGTAGAGAATGTGTGTGCATTTCCTTTGCCAAACAGAAACAAATTGACATTTATTTGTGTAGCGCTTTTCACAATTCATATAACTTAAAAGCAGCTTTACAAACAATGCATATTTGTGCATCAGAATTAAGAGTGATCTGTTATCAGAGCAGATTGACTGTGTGTCAATGTCCATATGAAAGAAATGTAGAGTTCTACGATCATCCTAATCATACTTGGATTCCTGACCTCTGACCTGTGATACTGAAATCATTGTGCTGCTTATATTGTTCAGTTACAATACAATATTAGACACTACAATTTTATTATAAAGACTTTCAAATAAATAACTACAATAATATAACTGATGCCTATCCTCATGATTGTTTTGTAATTTTTCTGAAAAGTGTTATATAATACTGAGCTCTGGACAACATGTATTTAAAATTTTGTATAGAAGTATACAGACATATCTTTAGATGCATAATTTGAGCAGCACTTCAGGAGCTTGTGTGTTCCTGTGATTTCAGGAAGAGACTTTAAAACTCTGATTTTTCAGAATAGACAGAAATTACAGAAAAATGGTTTGTGGTCAGATGACAGCACCGCACCATAGAAGGTTAAACAAGCTCAATTACCGAATGTCTGATCTTTAGCACGTTACTCTAGTTCAGATTCTCCTCTGGCTTTCTGCTCACGCTCGGCTGCCAATGGCAACAAACAAGGCGGCAAATTTCCTTCATGCTGTCATCATGAATAATGACCTCCAGATCACTTCCTTCGCTCAGACCCACCACCAGGATCTCTTTATTAACACAAATCTGGGCTGACTTCAGATCCTTGTGTTTGATAGAGATCTTTTGTGCCAATAACAGTTAAATGCTTATACAAATGCTATCACTATTCCCTCTCTTATTAATACCTTTATTAATTTATTAACCGCACAAAACAGACTTTACACTCAAGAAAATAAACAGTGACGATTTCCTTTAAATCTTCGACCTTAAATCTGACTCTGGGATCTAATAATTAGTTTTGTAACATTATCTCTCCTATTATACCAGAAAGGCGCAGCTCGAAAGTCACACTAATGATTGCCTTTTTGAAATATGATGTCTTAAAGATGAATCAAATATGCTCTATGGCAATTTTGTTTCCCAAGATGCTTAACACAGCTGTCTTTAGCTTGCTTCGCCATCTGGATGGTATGGCCATGGAGAAGATGATAATGCACTTTATGATGAGGGGAGGATGAAACCTTTGACCTTCACAGCCCTTTGACCTCTCTGGGCGATATTCAGCGGTATTCCCATAAGTAGCATATGCTTGCTCGTCCGATATGTTAAGAAATTTATAACCAGAGCTTTGTCGATAAGGCCATTGCTTCTCTCTCCTGTCCCAGTGGACTACGAAAGACCGCATCTAGTATATCTGATGCTCCCTACTTTTCTCACAGGTCTTCTAGCTAGAAATATGAAATTAGAAATTATGGCAAGTCGTCTTACTAATAGCTTTTTGTCAACTAAGCCGTGACATGCCATTGAGAACATAGCCAGGCATAGATATCCACTAGCTTACAGTAATCACCACGTTTGACACAGACCTGTAGCTCCCAACATGTGTAGTAAGGAGATCAAGTGACATAGTGCAGGTTCTGGTTCATCAGGGTCCTCTGTAAGGTGAGCTGATGTTTCATTCCCTGGGGAATCACGGTGATGCTGACTGGATTGAAAGTGTTCATATATTTGGAGTATCCTACTCATCTGTCCAGTTCTGTGATGCTCAGCCACACCAGCATTGCCCCAAGTGTGGTGTATGAGGTGAAATCTTGCGTCCCTGAGCGTTTCCCTTACAGTCGTCCTGAGCAATAATGGATTTAACCTCTCCAGTGCTGTGCAGATCATTGAGTGCAAATGCAAATGCATATTTTCCAGTTTACAAAACATTTTGAGTCTCAAATACTAAAAAATGCTACTTTCTTGAAACTACATAAAAACCCTTGTCAGACAAACAAAATTACCCGAAATGTTGTCCCAACTAGTCAAACACAGTTGTCAACAAAGAATTTCATATTGTTGAAATGTTAAGGCTTTGTGAGTTCCCAGCATGCATTGCAGCTTGAATAAAGTATGAAGTTACTGTTATAGGATTATTGTTTTGCTGTTTGCTGACTTAATTTAAATGTTTTGTCATTATTGTTAGTTGCACTGTGAACACATTTGTGGCACGTTTTGAACGAACTCCTGTACCAGTGACTCAAGATTTATAAAGAGAGCCATTTATTACATTCCTGAATGAATCAGCCGTTTGAACGAATCGAAGACATTTACCTAATGTCAGATTTAGTTTCTTATTTAGAGTATCATTTCATAAATAATAATAATAATAATAATAATAATAATAATAATAAAGAAGAAGAATAAAAGTAAATATATTAAAGGGATAGTTCACCTAAATAAATAAAATAAAATAAAATAAAATAAAATAAAATAAAATAAAATAAAATATATTCTGTCATCATTTACTCACCCTCATGTCGTTTCAAACCTTTCTTTTGTGGAACATAAAAAGAAGGTATTTTGAAGACTGTTGGTAACAAAGCTGTTTTGGTTACTACGACTTACATTGGATGAACAAAAAATACTGAGATGTTTATCAAATTATCTTCCCTGCCATTTTGCATTAGTCCATTGCAACCTTAATGTTTATGTGTAATAAATTCTATTCTATACATTTTATTAAACAAATATTTTTTTTGCTGAAGCTACTTCAGCCAGTAAGAGCCTTTCTCTGCAACGCTGCTGTGAATAACGTACATGACATTGGAGAACTACTGTTGATTGGTTTTATTTTCAGATGCTTGTGATGCTGGTTTTGAGAGCTACTGAGTTGTTAAACCATCTTGGTAACGATGAAACTTGCAAGCTGCAAAGTTGGCTAAGGATGCTTTTGGGAATCAAAACCCCTGGTCAGGATGGTCAAACAGAGCAATGTTTTGAAGGTACCACTGTTTTTCAGCTACAAGTGACTGGAGTTGTGTCTGCATATGAGCCTGGGATTGGAGAAGTTACACACATCACCTGTAAGTAAACAAATAAATGGACATGCAAGCCCTCTGGAATGAATTTCCTGCAATAAAATCCATTACCACACAAAGATGTTACAAGACTCTTTTATGTTGTCTCTTCACTGCAGTGGCCATTGACCTAACGACCTTGGATTCCTGACCTCCGACCCGTGATACTGACCTCTTTACTTGGCGTCTTATTTTCTAGGCCCTGCTTTGCCAATGACTACCTGCCAGGCACCTGCTTTGAGAAATGAAACAGTAGGGAATGTGTCTCCGGGGACCTCTTCAACCCTGCAGACAACAGGCTAGCACAGTCCCTGCGTCTGAATGGGTCTTGAGTGGGCCTGGTAAACCAATCTCCCTAATTATCTATTGAAAGAACATTCTTTTTCCTTTCAGAGTCATTACCCCTAGTTCAATTGCTGAAAAGTAACATACAGGAGCGCAAAAAAGCAGGGAGGAAAAAAACACTCCAAAGGTAGGGTTGCTGATTTCCACCAAGGTTAATTGCTTTGGAGGGACCAGATGTGAAATATAGATTGGAATAAAGGTGAAGGGGACTGGCATTGAGAACAAATTACAAATAAATGCAAGATCTTAGATGGTTCTTGCTTCCTGCGGATTTAAAAGGAGTGGCGGAGGCGTATGTCCAGCTTCCCAAATGACTAAAGAGTGACAGTACCGGCAAAAGAGCAGCTCAGATGTCCTTGGGTTACCACATTTATTTACTGGCATTTTTCTTAGCTGAATTTTGATTTGATTTTGATTCTTTATTTATTGACCAGCGCTCCCTGGTAGAGAGATACTGTATCTCAACGGGACCTTCCTGGTTAAATAATAATAATAATAAAAAAAAAAAACAAGTAATTTAATCCCCCCTCCCCCATTCTAAATCAAACAACATACATAATTTTAGCTTTAAAATATGATCAAAAAACGAATCTGAAGGGTTTGCCATGGGCCTGTATACGGCAGCAGAGATCTGTCTGGGTGATGCCAGTGTTGTTTTAGAAGGAGTTTAAGATAATTTCCCACTGCAATGAGAATATTCAAATGCATTTTGATGTGATCATTTCATATGAAATGTTTAAGGGATCATCAGAAATCAGTACTCGAAGTGGTTCAATCCCACAAGTGTTCAAATTTTTCCTTTTGTTGAACTTTTACAGGTCCCTCATCTGGTTAAGGACTTTGAACTTGCTGTTTTTTTTGTACATTGATCCTCCAAAATCTCTCTTCCAGCTACAAAACCTTTAAATCTTCCAGCAGCTATGCAGGACTGATGTCCAGCCTCCCTGCATTTGGAAACATTCAGAAGTCATTGATTGTAAACCAAAGGTGATTTACTTTGCAATTCGAAGAAAGGACTACTGCTCTTACCTGACGTACCACTGTTTGACTGCTACTGACAAAACTGATGTTTTTGGTCAGTTTTCACTCTTCGTAGCATTGCAATAACCACAACATTAGGTCTTTTTTTTCCAAAAAAAAATATGAAGCATCTTCACCGCAGCTCACACATCGTAAGCCAAACCTTAGGGTAAATATGTCACAGCGTGACCTCCCTTACTGCTCTGTTTGTCAGCAAACGGTAAAAAACCAACAACACAAATCTGTCTGGTTGTTTGTCACAAGTGGTGAGATTTGTCACTGCCCCAGCGTGAAGCCTGTCACTAGTAATAAACTTTGGCTGCCGGACAAAGCCTGTGTTTTCAAGTGTGTGGCCGAACGCAACACCCTTCCTGGCACCAATCGTTGAAGGCCAGAGCACAATGACATGGGTGCCAGGCCACCTCCTCCCCAGAGGCTCGGCTGGATCTGGAATGCTTTGTGTCGGAGCTCTTGGCAGGCCAAGCAAGTTAACTCGCTGGCCTCCCAAGCCCTCTTGGGCCTGGTGTCCACTTGCGCTCCCAATAAGCCCCCTGTAGACAGGGACTCTACCGGCACATCATTTGTCATGGATTGCAGGGGAGCTATGCTCAACCCATCATGCCACTCTCTTCAACAGTTGCAACAAGTCTTCTTGCTTTTATGAACTCTAATGCACGTTGGCATCTAAAAAAGTTTCTGGTTTATAAATGGCACATATTATGCTGTCTGTGAGTGCAGTCTGAGTGATGACACTCGCAGGTCTATAATTCCCCACCACATCTGTTTCTAATTGTTAACATGAAAAACAGACCACTGGTCCCTGTGGAGACAAACTCAACCAGTCTCTCAGGTTACTGAGGTCCAGCATCTCAGTCAACACAGTAGAAAAAGATCCAATGTATTCTTCCATTTCTTGTAGCTTTGTGCCTCTGTACAGTGTAACTAAAATTTGGAATACATTACACAGTTTTTAATCTGAACAGATTTGAAAACACTAGGCATCACACACTTGCTTGCAAATAGCTATAGAGGAAAAACTGGCCATCATACACTAAACAAATGAAGATCATACACTATTAGACTTTCAAGTCACCTCGAAAACAACAAACTCACATAGAATTGTGTGCCTTGTATTATGAAATCAATTAAAAATATCAAATATGTTCAATGTCTTCCAACTAGATGGAATCAAAGTCTGAGGCTAAAAAAATCAAGGTCTGTGACCATCAGACACTACGCGACTTTCTATGAAATATGTCAACTCAAATTGAGAGACTGGCTCCTACTTTCGACAGCTAGCATCAACTTAACTGTACATCATTTTGGTCACAACCATCCACCTACCATCACTACCCTTACCAAAAAGTAGTATACTTCAAGTTTATTTTATTATTATACTTAAGTTAAGTTCAAGTATATTTTAAAGTACACTTTATGTAATAAGTATACAAACATCAGTGTACTAGTAGTATACTGGGAAGTGAACTATTTCAATGCCCACTTTCTTATACTTTTAAGTATATTCAAGTATAACAGTAGTAAACTTACAGTACACAACTAGTTTACAACACTAGTTTAGTAGTTTCATACTGCAAGTATACTCATAAGTTTTCTTTAAGTGAACTTTACATCATACTTTAAGTATACTACTATTTTATGTCCCTATTTAGGTATTATTTTTGTATATATTTAGCTATATGAATATCTGAACATACAAAACATCAAAAGAAAGAACAGGGCATCTGCTTGTAAACAAAAACATTTTATTCCAGCTTCATGAATTCTTTTTATAAACACTTGAATGTGGGTAAGTTTTATAAATAATAAAAAAGAAAGAAAGAAGTAAACAATATTTTGAACAAAACACTGAAAAAAGACTGAACTGGATTCAGAATGATAATCAAAATGTAAATGGAATCGATTAACACCCCAAAGCTTGACAGTCATTATTACCTCTTCATGGGTCGACATTTTATTCCATAACGTTACACAGTTTTTATGATTTTTTATGTCTGATGATCCTGTTAGATTACATGTGGAAGCATCTGTTGTTTCGGTTTCTTCTTTACTTGTGTTTTGAAAATTCTGAACAGAAGACGTGTAATAGCACCCCCTACTGTATAACAATGAAAACATGGATTCTCTGAGCTTAGTATAGTATAGCTTAAATATTTAGACTTTTTCTAAGTATAAGTCAAGTGTACTTGTCATTTTAAGTATATCTCAGAGAAGTACATAAAGCACATTTCGGAGAAGTACATGAAAAGCAGACTGAAAGTATACTTTCCTATTTTTAGTTTAAAAGTATACTAATAGCACACTTGAATACATTTCTTTTTCGTAAGGGTAACTCAAAGTAATGAGTTGTTTAACCCTCCTCCTGTTGTACAGTAGCACTGATACTTGCTATATGATAGTTATTATAATATATGACTGTATTTATATGTCTTACATGAAACCAATGTATACAAAGGCATGTTGAGCACATAACTTTTTTCCAGATGAGCCTAATCACAGACCATTTGTTTTGCAATAAAATTAATGACAATACCAAATTTTGCAATATTTTAAGGCCTGCATGCAAAAGATGCATGTGCAAAGGGCAGGTTGGGCTTTTCTCAAGCGAAGCTTATCCCTGGTGTAATGGTATTTATTTTGGAGTAATTTAGATCGTTTACGGAAGAATAACATTGTACTAAAATGAGAGCTAAGAAGGTCGGAGGAAAACGTGGGGGCCTACGGTTGAAGCATGAGCGTAATTTGTTTTAACTGGCTGTGGAAATAAGCAGTGCGAGTCTTTACCCCTGGCAGTTGTAAATCCAGACCTCTGCTATGCGTGCTGTCGGTAACCTTTTCTTGGCTCGAAGGCTTCCTCTGGCTTACACCTCCCCTGGGTGCCTCCGGCCAAAGAAATTGAGCTTTTCATCCCTTTATGTGACATCCTCATTGTGACCCCATTCAGTCGTCTGCCGCATCATCCGCCACGGGGCCGGACACGATAAACGTGCGCCACAGAGATGGAGTCGCAAGAGCCAATCGCGTCCTCTCATCTTTGAGTGCTAATGTAATTTAACCCCGTGGTCACAGCACTGTAACTATGGTGATACGGCAGAGCGGGTGAAGTGAGTCAAGTGAGCGTGTGGAATGGGCAAGCGAGCGCACAGATTTGCTGATATCCTTTTGTTTCTGATGTTGATGCTCCGTGATCTCCATTACACAAAATACAAACAATAAATTAAAGGAATAAAAGAGAGGAATGGATGCTGAGAGGCGATTTCTCTTTTCACACCTCCAGTTCAAGGCCATGGTCTGGACACTCCCTGTGGGGGCTGGACTTAAAAACACTTGGTTCTGGTGTAGTGCTCTGAATGGGCCACGGGTCAGCAGGCAGGTTTACTCTGGGGGCAAGAGTGTTAATGCTGCAGGCTTTAAAGAAGTACAAGATGTCTTCACTTACCTCTAACAGGCAGCCAGGGTAAACGTCTGTGTTAATGTGTGTGCCGTCACCAAAACATTCCAATGGGAAGCATTCTAGTCATTCTACTGTTTTTGCCTTAATAGTCAAGACAGTAATGTTCATCCCAAAATTTTGTAATCATTTACCCCCTCGTGTTATTCCAAACTTGTGTTACTTTCTTCTGTGGTACACAAAAGAAGAAAAATGTCTCTTATTTGTCCATACAATGAAAATCAACAGAATAAAGAAAGTCATATAGTTTGAAACTGGCAGTTTACTTTCACTTTAAATCAGCTGTGATCCCCATATAACACATATGGAAACCTGAATATGGTTAAAGGGGTCCTATTATGCTTTTTCACTTTTTGAATTTTAGTCAGTGTGTGGTGTGTATGTTTCAGCATAAAAAAGATCTACAAAGTTACAAATCTCAAAGTTCACTCCAAAGGGAGATATTTCGTTTTTTAAAAAAATCCCTTTTCAAGAACTACAACGAACGGCTCCTTTGGACTACAGCATTTGTTTTCCGGATGTTATGATGTCACAACGCGGCCCATTACAGTATCATAAAATAAATCCTGCCTACTGAAATTCGAATGGTTGGGGTTTGGTGAGGGATGAGGTGGGGGATTTGCCTAACTTTAGCTATGCAGCGCGAAGAGCCACTTCTGGGATGCTTCACCTGGGGTGGCAGGTATAAACACAAGCATTGACTCGAATGCCCGCGATCTGCTCCGGTGGCCGTGTTGGAGCTGCAGTGTAGACATGCTGTGTGTGGTAAGAGATTTATTCATCATACAGTGTAGATAGTTTCACTTATAACGTGAGTGTTTTTTAAAATGCATAAACTTGCACTAGACTAGGCTAGGCTAATCAGTGATGATATTCTTTGCTCGCTTTCTGTAGCTGTTTTTTGAATAACTAAAGAAATGTAAGCATTAGAATTAGTAACTTACAATGGTTTTATTCAATTTTCATGTTAAATACAAATTAAGTCATATTAAAAACATTAGGCTTATTTTAGCCTTATGCTGGAGCTGGTTTCGGGCAATGAAACTAAGTATGAAAATAATTAAATACATTAACAATGTACATACATTTACATTAGTGAGCTCACAGGCTGGCTATAGGACCCAACACTACTGTAGCATATTATTTACTCACTCTCCATGCATCCTAGGTGCATATGACTTCCTTCTTTTAGACGAATGCACTCTGAGTTATATTAAAAATGATCCTGGCACTCCCAAGCTGCAGAATGCCATAGATGGGTGTTTCACTTCATCAGTCCAAAACAAGTCCAAAGGCCTCCTGTAGCGATGAATCGATGCATTTTTATAAGACAAATATCCATATTTAAAATGTAAAAATCACTTTAATCTAGATTGCACTAACAGTTGTACACAGAACTTGCTGCTTTGGTAAGGGGCGTGGCAGTATTGAAACACCATCTAAGCTGTTCGCCAATCACAACGCACTCTGACAGCTAACCAATCACAACACATCTTGTTTTTCGGAAGGCGGCCTTCATCAAACCCGGAACTAATCAAGCCATTTGTGCCAGGCTGGGGAGAAAGGTATTGTAATAATGTAAATTATGTGAAAAATAATGCATTTTTCGAACCACCAAGCATGAGAGCATGTTCTAATACACCCCCAAAACAAAATCAAGACTTTTTAAAAGAGCATAACAGAACCCCTTTAAAACAATGAAATGGAAGTAGCAACACATCTTTTTTTCTGTATTGTGATATACACCCGAGTGTAACAGATTGTAGAAAAAGAAAAAGTCTAGGGCAGGTTTTCGTGCATAGTTCGTTGACTGGATGTTGAGATGTGGGCATGGCTATCAAAAGAGTTTGAGTGCTTAACATGATTGAAGTCCTGCATACGTCACCAGAGAGATGGCTGATGCTTTATTGGATGATCCACTAAAGGCATTGTGATGAAAAAATTACATAATTAAAATGAACTGTTCACAAGAAGATCTATAACATATATTAGGGATTTGTATCTCAATAGCTGAGGCTGATACATTAAAGATATATAAAGCAGCTACCAATGCGATATGATTCACCCCTATTACAATTCAATGCATGACGTATGAAAATATGATGCTATGCAATTCAATATGTTACAGATTAGGAATGTGCCCAAATCCAAATACCATATTCAGAAAGGAAATGACACGTACTATGGAACCCCTAAAGGAAATCAATATGTGATGGGAGGAAAAAAAATATTTCAATGCTTTCTCTCACAATTATATTGTTGGGTAATTACAGTGTATATAACTTGCAGGCATCAGTGAGCCACTATTAATAGATGGGGCATTAAAACACATTCGCTTGCTTTTTACTTTAACATTTGAGTGTGTATACTATGGTGTGGCAGTACTTTTTACATGATTAGATATTTGTTAGTGGTGCTAAGGATCTGCAAATCATTCACCATTGTCCTATCAGTCATCTCTCCAGATGCAGCTCTACCTTTACCATGTTAATCAATCAGGACACACAATCTCCGGACACACCTTGCTTGTGATACGTTATATTCAGGTAGCAGCAGTGGTGATGAGACAATGCACTTGAAAAACAGTTTAGAGGGGAAATCAATCTACATATAAAATATTGTTTAGAAATTATTGGTCACTTCTAAATAATAGAAGTATTAGTGCATCTACTAATAATTATATATAAAATCTATAATTATATAGACTTAATAGGCAGCCACTGTTACAAATATGTAACAGACCGAGCCTGTTACACAGTTACATATGTAACCAAAAGACTGTTGTATTGCACACTTTATACAACGTAATTAAAAATGTAAGTACACAGACATAAGCTACTTAAAATAAAGTGTATCAAGATTGTACTTAAGTGTACAAGTAGCTGTGTAACAGACATGGCCTGTTACATATGTGTAACAGCAGCTGACTATTACATCTACATAATTACAAACTATAATTACAGGCTGTTCCATAACTTAGTTACATGGTAAGTACAATTTGTTTCATGTAAGTACAATGGCTACTACAAAGTACTTAATTAGGTAATTATTCTGTATTATGGACACCTTAAAATAAAGTGTTACCAAATAAAGTGTAACCATCGGTTTTTACAGATGCAAATATGTAAAAAAACGATGCATCGCAATATAATGTCAACTTGTATCTGATGCACACTTTTTTAAATCAATGCATCGCATTGTTAACTTTTATGCTGATGCACTTATACAAAACGGTGAGTCTTACTATGCCTAACATATATATTAAAATGTTTGCTGTCAATCAAAAAAAAAAAAAAAAATACTATTGGCACTAAATCACATACTTTTGGAAATTTTGGAATGAGTAGGTTTGTTTTAAAAAAAAATCTATACATTTTTATTACTTTTTAGTCTTATCAGAGGAAGAAAATGTTTGTCTGAAAAGCACTGATCAAACCCAGGTGAGTATAACCTCATCCTGACCAAATCGTTTACATTTACATTCAAGGAAATGTATCCACCATGTCACATTTTTACAGTACAGTGTGTAACAGTTTGAATTTTTTTAAGCTAATGAAGATGTCTTTGTTTTTTAGTCTCACCTCGCCACAATAACACCATATTTTTAAGTTGTGTGTTAAGTGTAAAAGTTGATACTTCAGTATTTATTTTCATCTGTTTGTAGGACAATTCCTTATTAAAGAATTTTCATATAGTTGGGAGGCATGATTAAATGTCAATTAATTATTTTGAATAAATCGTATTTAGATTAGGCCACACTGTAAACACAATGAGTCTGCGGCACTTTATAATATGTATATTATAAACCTGTTGAGCTTGTGGGGGGTTCGTTTTATTTTGTTTGCATTTTTTTTTTTTTTTGACAATGCTTTCTCTGCCGTAAATTACACCAAAATTCTGTGTGAACTTTTATGCAAATGTGCTTAGCATTACATTTCAGTTGATCTAGGTGGATGTTTTGCCCAATTTGAAAGTCACAATGTTTGTGCTTTGAAATGAAGTCAAAAGTATTAAAAGAGTTCAGAGATCTCCTAAAGTATTGGATGATGACAAAAAAATACAAAGTTCTGTAGATGTTTTGTGGTCTTCACAGCAGCAGAATGAATTGAATGACACTCTAGTTGTCCGAGGCAAAGGGAGGTAATGAAAACAAATGAAGGGTCTTATTCCTGATGGAACGGGGGAGGAACTTAGTCATCAAGCTAATTTTATTCGTGTCTGGCCAAGAGACTTCATTTCCTCTGGGTGTTTGTACAGACGCTGGGCTCCATGTTGCCAAATGATGAATATGGTGCCTGATGTCCGGATGGCAGATGCTGGACGTGTAACTCAAGCCCAAATACTGATTCTCTTCAAGCAGTAAACTCAAGCAGCCAAGACTCACTTTTGGATTCCAGGTTTTGTTTGTTTACCGTTTTCTGTATTTCCTTTGCTGTTAGTTTATTAGCCTATGAAGGTAAATGAGATGGCATCAAAACAGAATGTTATCAGATACAGTTTAATGAGTAAACAGGCATGACTGTGAACGAATAAGAAATATGGTTCAGCAAGGGCGTGCCACCTTTCAAATCAATTACTTTATTAGTAAAGTCATTGCTCTTCACAACCCCCAGCCCCCACCCCCCATCCACCCCCCCCCCGAAACATACTAATGTACATTAGTCAATTTACAATGTAGCGTGACTCAAAAAGACTGCTTAAAAACAATTTGCTGTGATTCACCTCTGGAGCCTTCGCATTCCATTTCATTTCAGTTTCTTGTTGTTTATATCAAATTTAATATGTAATGTTTTCTCCCATAACTCCTTCATTTGCACTTTTGAAATGCACTGAATATAACACAATGAGAACGTCCATCAGATAAAAAGCTGAGTGAATGAAATATTTATCACAGTCCCATAAAATTCTCATTTCACCCAACTTGGTCTAGATGTAAAAGTAAAAAAAAAGATGTTAATATGGCTCCCTTAACTTGTCAGATGCATTCAGATTGTTCCCGAAAGGTTCATCAGGCACTGGTTCTCGCATAGCTTCAGTCCTCCTATGTGGCAGGTCTGTGACTGGGAATAGTCCACATGGGATGAGTCTTCTGGCAGGCCAAATGGCAATGTTCAATCCTCTGGAGCAGCGTCGCACAATTCCCTGCCTCGCAATCCCGGTTATGGTTTATTCAGTGCCACCCTTTTTACTCCTGCGCTTGACCCAATCAGAAAAATACTTAAGCCTCCATTATTGTTGATTTGTTTGTACACAGCCACATTTGAAACAGGAGGAAAACATTGAAAAGCAATTAATACACCAAAATGCGGCTGGAAATGGGGTCTCTTAGGGGAACAGCGTCACGCTCAGAGCTGCTTCAAACGGCCACAAACACGAAAAAGGCAGCTTTTAGCGAGACTCGTGCCTGTCCCAGCAGACGCTTTGACTGACAGGGAGGCGAGGCCAAACAAAGGCAGTTTACGATCAGCATAATCAATGTGACATTAGCGCGCACATAATGGACAAGAGGGGAAGTGGGCGGTCAAGCGTGTGCTTAATAAAATTCCAACTGGCAACTTGCTCCATGACGATTACTGTTTCCGGAGCTTTTAGGAAGCTTTCGTCCGCACCTTTTTTTTCCCTTCAAGAAGGACTTAACGTGATCACAAGATCTCCGTAGCACCCACTTTAAAAGCTATCAAGCGGGAACCTAAATTCTCAGTTGACATCCTTCTTTTGTGCGCTTAGCGCGGCCTTAAGACACTCATCTCACTCTTTCTCTATTATTCACAATTAATCATAAAATGGTAAACCTTAAAGCGAGATTAAAGGTATCACATGCCTGAAATGAGACGTACTTGAAAGGCAGAGAAAGGCAATAAAGTGTACTTCAAATAGCAAGAGTGGCCATATAATGTTTTTAGAAATTGTTGGGTTTTCCAAGGTTCTGTCACATCTACCGGTCACCACAAAGCGATGCGTGAGCGGTCATCGAGACGAGACCCACATGTACACTACTCAACTGTTCTTTCAAAGTATCTGAAAACATAATAATGCCCAATTTATTGTGTCATTGTCGCCATTTCATGCAACTCACACTGGATGACAGTGGACCTCGTTGATGTTGAAAGAGGATGGGAGATATACAGTATATTTTTGAAAATTAATGATTAACCCTTTTATTTTTATATTTCCTAAAGACTCGGTAGAGACAAGGAAATTGTCCTTCAAATTCTCCTCGTTTCGAGGGTCAATCCACTGAGCTGTTCAATTATAACGGTTTATTGTGAAATGGAGGTCTAAATCAATTTTGTGGAGTCTCTAGAGGAGAGGGGGCTTTTCAAAACACCCCAAGGTAAATGACAAATTTTACCTTCATTTCATGTAACAATGACAGTATGCAACAACATTCACAAAGACCCGTGCCAGCCTTGGTAAGAAAACCATAGTAACAGAGTAGAGGCAGAGCGAGGTTTGCAGCATTTGAAAAGACAGACAGATGAAGTTTTATTACTTAGCAGATGAAATACATTCAGGCATAAAATGGGAATACATTTAGATCACTACTGCGTTATTTAAAGCGTTAGAGATTTTTCCAAATATTCCCATATTGCAGAATTCAGATGAGCAACCGTCACTACAGAATGTCGTCTCTTTCATTGTCTCTAGATTCACCTGTAGCGTCATAATAAATGTGTTTGCTGGTGAAATGGTCCAGAAACAGCTTCTGTGTTCCATCATCAGTTCACTAGGTGATTACAGAACCCATGCTGGAGTCATAGCAGAGGTCAGAGAGATCATGGCCCTTCCTACAGCATCCAGAGACATGAGCTCAATGTTCAGGGGTGTCCTGGCTAACAGACAGGCAGTACTAAGCAGAGATGAATCAATTAAGGCACATCAAA
The DNA here is from genome assembly GCA_012976165.1 of Labeo catla. Lineage (NCBI taxonomy): Eukaryota > Metazoa > Chordata > Actinopteri > Cypriniformes > Cyprinidae > Labeo > Labeo catla. Next base: position 308,455 of record VONZ01000594.1, read on the forward strand.
TCAAGAATTCATGCACTCCGAAGTGACAAATATCGGCTGGGACTATCAAAGTCTGTCTCTCTGTCTGGTCTTGTCACTCTCTTTCAGTTATTACCCAACCCACTGAAACTTTGTCTGGGAAACAGAATGTCAGAATGAGGCCAAGCTGTTTGATTCAGTCTTGAGAGAGTTTATCATTAGTGGTGTCTACTACGTCAAGCATCACTTTAACTTAATAAAACCTCTGACCATAATAATTATTTTTTTGGTGCATAACTTGAAACCATGACGTGACATTAATGATCATAGCTGATGGAGGCATGCTTTTACTTTTTCGACCTTGCTCAGTATGTAACCACCTAGCCCATTAGACAGCTGCAGCTCATCCAGAACGCTGCTGCCAGGATTCTGACTAGAACCAGAAAATCTGAGCATATCACACCAGTCCTCATGTCCTTACACTGGCTTCCAGTTATATTTAGAATTGAATTTAAAGTACTTTTACTCATTTATAAATCACTCAATGGCAGACCACTCAGATCATTAGGATCAAGTCAGTTAAAAATACCAAGGGTTCACACAAAACAAGGGGAATCCGCTTTTAGCTATTATGCTGCCCGCAGTTGGAATCAGCTTCCAGAAGAGATCAAATGTGCTAAAACATTAGCTAGATTTAAATCTAGACTCAAAACTCATCTGTTTAGCTGTGCATTTACTGAATGAGCACTGTGCTACGTCCAAACCGTACATTTACCCGCACACCACTTATATCAAGAAGGCTGCTTAAGATAGGACAGTGGCATTTATGCTTAACATGTAGTTTTAACCTCTCTAGGTAATAGACTTTCTCCACACCTTTTCGTTAGTTTGTAGTTTGTTTTTCAGTGCACATGTGCACTCTGCAAAAAGCTGTGGGAATGCCGGGTGCTTGTTTGCACAATAACATAAGCTGTAGAAATCCAGTTGTGTTAAACCACTTTCTCTTAATCACTTAAAAACAGCTTTTTCTTCAAGCCTGGAATAAGCCATTTCTGTAAGTATGAACTGCTACATTGTTCTGTGGCGATGGTGTGAAACACACGCTACTGCAAAAAGTTCACTTTCAAAGAATGAACTTGTGTTCATATGATCATACGTTCGTATGCATTTAGCAATATGTGGCATTTTCAGTATTTATTATGTGACTGTTTTCCACTCACAATTTAGTTCTTGGATCTACGAGTTTTGTTTAAAACTCTTAATCTTGCTTTATGTGCATCAAAATGTCTTTGATAAGACCTGCCTCTCTAATGTCACCACCGCACCCTCCTGGAGCATATGGAGCATCTGACCGCACCGGTTCTGTTTAAAATCCTTTCCCATCGCCATCCTGTCATTTCACTAAGTCTTGCCACAAACACATAGCAGCCACTTGATATGTTTGCATGGGGATTTAGGGATGAACATTATCGTGTTTTCAGAGCGAACATCTGGTGGGGGTAAAAGGTTACAGTAGAGATCCCAGCCCTTCACTGAATTCCTTCCATCAGATAAATCACCAACAAGTCACTGTGAACTGGGGGTTGAAGCAGAAACGTTAACTCAATCCTGTCTGAGGGCTGTGAACCCCCTTCCTCCCTCGAACCGCCTCTTCAAACACGACGGGCCATTAAACAGAGACCTGTAACCTCCATCCATTCAGAAGCTATGCTTTTGTCAAGTTTCTATTTCTATAGCGCACTTGGGCAACCTCACGGATGGGGTATTGTTCCTTCCAGAGGTCAGCGTTTCTACGGCCAAACCTCGCAGCTACGCTGCAGTAAAGATCCAGAACACTAATGTACATGAACACTTGCCATCAGGACAGTGCAAGGAACCGAGAGAAGACGTTCATCACGTAGAGACAGCAGCATGAGGCATGGGTGACTCAGACTGACGTCAGGGGCTATAAGCTTTACGAGTCCATGCTGCCGTTGTACACTGTCACCCAATATGCTGTCAGAGCCCTGAAGAACACTTCTTCTGGTGCCTTCCAAGCTAGTGTTTCTTGCTTCTTGAGAGGAAAATGGCTTCAGCTGCCTCCTGTCTTCAGTTGTGGCGGAGAATTGCACGGAGGGTAACAGGAGCAGAAGTTGTTACGGCAAGGTCAACGTGTCATTTTTGTGACTTTACGACACAAAAGGAAGTTTGCATCGAGGCACGTGTGTCATGCTCTGCTGTCGCCAATGACCACGAAGTATTTGACAGCTCCTAGTGCGAAGTTCTTCTTCTCTTTCCGTTAACGTAGGATTTTCATCAATCTGCTTTCTAACGTACATTTCCCCTAACACTGATTACAACTGTAAACTTTCCTTCGCTCCGTCTCCAACACATCCTCTCGCTCTCTCTCTTTTCCTCTCTCGGTTACATCCTTCATGTCCCTTTGGCAGCACAGACAGGCTTACTGAGTTTCAGCGGCTGTAAATTTGCTGTGTTTGTGCTCTCAGAGAGGTGGCGTTCTCAGTCATCGTGTATTGTTTCATGAAGTTCGGGGTTCAAATGTTGAGCAGTTTCACACCAGGGGGTCAGAAATTCCCTGTACTGTTTTCTCAGGGCCCTTTCTGCACAGCCTAACTATATAAAACACAAGTAAGAGCTCCATATTTAGCAGTGCATTCTTCCCCTTGAGCTGCAGTCACAGCTGAAATGTCCTGGTCAAAAAACTGAATGGCAATAAAATATCATATGTATGCTGGTGATAGAAGAGACAGGCACTGACATGACATATTGCTCTTGGCGACATGTGCACATTGCAGAAAGCCAAACAGGTTTGTGTAAAATCTTTATTACACTGTCAACAACACATTAGAGATGAAATAAAGGAAGAGGTGTTGCCTTATAACCAGAATTTTCCATTGCAATTTTTGATGTCCCTGCAAACCGCAGTGTTTCCTTGTTTACTTTGACTTAAAACTGTGGGTGTCCTGTACTGCTCTTGGAAGGCGGAGTTGAACGTCAGCCTGCTCCAACACACCTACCTATCCTGAAATTAGAAACTGAAGACCTTGATGAACTTCTTTAGGTGTGTTTAATTAAAACTGAAGCTAAATTCTAATCTGCAGTAAGGGGAGCAGGATTGGGCAGCCCTGGATTCGGCAAAATCCTTTGCTGGTGCAATAATCAGATTCGCTTATGACTCACAGCTGTACAGTCTTGTTTCCCTAGAGCTGTCACATCTGTGTTACCGCTCGGACAGGTCTCACACATGCACTTACCCAGGTAACAAATTTAGGTAATAAAAACTTTGTGGAAACATTGTTTTGAAATGTTTATAAAATGTTGACACGCCAAGTTTTTTTTTTTGTGATTATAACATTATTATAACATTCTATTAACATTATTTTTTTTAACCCAAATATTAGTAGAATTTTTTTTTTATATTCTAAGAATGTTTAAATGTCCAACTTTCTTAATGTGTTTAGAACATTACCTAAAGGAGAAGTTCACTTCCAGAACAAAAATTTACAGATAATTTATTCACCCCCTTTGTCATCCAAGATGTTCATGTCTTTCTTCAGTTTCTTCAATTTCTCTCCATATAGTGGATTTTTATGGTGCCCGTGAGTTTGAACTTCCAAAATGCAGTTTAAATGCAGCCTCAAAGGGCTCTAAATGATCCCAGCCAAGGAAGAAGGGTCTTATCTAACGAAGTGATTGGTTATTCTCTAAAGAAAATTACAGTTTATATACTTTTCTTTAGCTTGTCTAGCTCTATGTGTATTCCAGTTCATGACAGTTACACTCTCAGAAAAAAAGGTACAGTTCTGTCGCTGGGGCGGTACCCTAAGGTACAAAAGTGAAAAGGTACATTTTTGTACCTTACACCCCTAAACAGTACATATTAGTAAACCCTAAAGGTACATTTTGGTACTTTGAAAGTACATACTGGTACCTTAAAAGTACATATTTGTACCTTTTCACTTTGTACCTCCCCAGGGACAGTGTAGGGTATGCCTAAAAACTCCCCTCTCATTTTCTTCTCCAACTTCAAAATCATCCTGCATTGCTGTTGTACCTTTATTTGTAAAGGGCATTTGATCTTTTCACGTTCACTTTGTAAACACTGGGTCAGTATGTCTGCAGCAATGTAGTACGATTTTGAAGTTGGAGAAGAAAATGAGATGGGAGTTTTTCAGCATACCCTAACTTTATTGAACCGGAATACACAGAGTTCATGCAGAGCTAGACAAGATGAGCATTTGAGGTCAAAAAGTAATCGTTTCGCTAGGTAAGACCCTTCTTCCTTGGCTGGGATCGTTTAGAGCCCACTGAAGCTGCATTTAAACTGCATTTTGGAAGTTCAAACTCACGGACACCATAGAAGTCCACTACATGGAGACAAATCCTAAAATCATCTCCTCAAAAAAAAAAAAAATAAAAAATATATATATATATATAATTTTTTATTTTTTTTTCTACTGAAAAAGACATGAACATCTTGGATGACAAGGGGTGAGTAAATTATCTGTAAATTTTTGTTCTGGAAGTGAACTTCTCCTTTAAAGCTTAATAAAATGTTTCTTACAATTTATTTTCACTCAAAATAAATGTTATTTGAATGTTTGTTTTTAATATTCTAAGAACGTTTTTCTCAACATTATGAGAATGTTCATCAAGTACAAATAACATCATAGAGACATTTGAGAGAGAATGACAACATTCATAGAGAATGTTGTTTTAAGAACATGAAAATGTATATTAAATAATAATAAGGTTATACGAATGTCCTATCAACATTACTTTAGGAATGTTTTGTTCTAACATTTATAGAGCTGTTGTGTTCTATATGTGAATGTGAGAACATTCCTTGTTAGCTTCTAATGACAAGAATATGTAATAAAATTTCTCATTTCACCCTTATTAATTCATGGATCGTAACTGTGTCGTTCTCCAAATTGTGAAGATGCCATAAACAGCAGATCAGTAGGTGAGAAGCACACTGATAAATGTGTGGGCTTCTGCTCTGCTATGTGTGACGCTTGCGTTCATGGGACGGCTACAGTCCAGATGAATAAGGCACTCAGACCCCTGCCAGGAGTTTTCCCTGACCTGCTGTGCAGACAACATTCAGCACAAGTGATACTCTGTAGGACCGATCACTCAATCTCCATGGCAGACAGGATATCTTAAGCCAGTCACGCTTCTGGGCCCCTCTGAATTTTTAAATTGGGAAGGTCAGCTCTGCGATTCCTCTGCCTCGTGCTGACTGTTGACCTCCCTTTTTTTGCAACAAAAAGTATGCTTGATCGTGGACTTCAGAACTGCTGGCTGTCAGACTTAAATGTATAGTGTTTGTATGCCAGCATGGGAAGGTTTCTGTAAATGCCATGCATGCCGTGGGCTGACGGATGGGGTTCCGTGATCTGCTAGCCGTGTTTAAGACGGCTGAGACCAGAGACCAGGGCCAGAGGGTGACGGAAACGCCCAAGCAGATGGAAGTGGTCCGACAAATTACCCCCATTCCCTTCTATCCAGTGGGACCTCTGGACTTAATCCATGGACTTTCTTCGAGCGGGGTCATTTATTTGGGGTGTCACTGGCCAATCAATCAGTAGGTTTTTGCTTAGGTCTGACCGTTACGCTGCAAAACACGCGAGGGGGCAAAGTTTCAGATTGTAGGAAGGATTATCAGTCTGGAACCGAAGACACTCCGTGACCCTGACGTGACCTGCTGTAGACTGACTCTGTTTGGGCTTTCTGGCTCCCAGGATGTTTGGCATTTCAATTTGCAGGCTAGTGCAACCTCATCTCACAGCTGAGCTGTTCCTTATTTTGAAGCTGGTTTACCTCTGTGCCTTCTGTCATGCAAAGAAAATGCACACTGAATGATTATTCAGTGACGCTTGCTGTCATATTGTGACTGAATGGAGGTTTCCATTTGCAGCTGTGTTAGAGATGTGAGTAAGAAGGCTAATGTGTCATTATGACCGCTGAATGACAGTAATAAACAGCTGGTTTCTGCAGTGACGGATGCGACACGACGCAACAATGAAATGTCGACCAGACTATGCCACTGTCAGCCTGAATAAAATATGCATCTGTTCAATAAATTATCTCTCTCTGACAAACCAAAATCTTTGTCTGAGAAAGTGATTCTTCAAGTGTGTTTTCTGCACATTTCCATTCTTGCACTAGATTATGACTCTTTAGCCTTGGATTTGTTAAGCCTGTCTTTCTTTGCATAATAACTGATGACAGATGCTATAGTTTATAAATGACAATAATAACAATTAGGAAATAATGAGATAAGGACATTTTGCCTTTAAAAAAAAAAAAAAAAACTGTTTTGCTTTTTTGTATTTAGTATTAAAGTGAAACAGTATTTGTATCAGAGCTGATAGCCTTGTGAAGTTCTCTGTAAGACACATTGCTTCCTGGCCTTTCTATACTATACAAATTTGCAAAATTTGCAATTTAACTTCCATAATGTAAGATATTTGGAAGTGGATATATTCATTGAAAGAAGGCTGGGGCACTTGACAGCAGAGGCAGATTAACACGTTTTGATTATGGAAACAAGCATTATGTATGTATGTATGTATGTATGTATGTATTTATTTATTCTTTAACTGATGAATTACTTGCTATAAGTAACCAGCAAGCTGTATTAATATGTCTGACAGGGGGAAAAGGAAAATAAGCTAATCACAGAAAATGCTGATAAGAAACTACAGGGTTAAAACAACTTGCATCAAGATGAAAAGTGAGTCCTGATCACGTGTGTGTAGGCCAGGGGAGGTTCGGCGTCAATAGGGCAGTAAATCATTTTTTAATGCAGTTATGGATCTAATACATGCTAAAAGGCCACTGAAATATGAAACTCAAATGACAGCAAAACGTGGAATCAGAGGAGACAGGCAGCAAGTCACTGAAAATGTTTAAAATGACTCTTTCTTGACTTTCTTGACAGCTAAATCAAAAATGAGATTTTATGAGATATTGCTTAAGTCTTTTGATTCTCACAGTTTACTCAAGGAAAAAAAAAATCATTTTAACATGCTTACATTTGTCTCATGTTTCAGAAGAGTCTGAAGAACATCACACACTGTGCACCAAGTTGAACAAACATTTACTAATACAACCATATACTAGTGATATTGATTATTAATCAAATCATTCAAGCACTGAGTCATAAACAATCATTACTGTGCCTTTCAGCGAAGAGAATGCCAGACTTACTGATCCCATAATAAGATTCTGTAAGTCATTTTGGATAGAGGCATCCGGTACACAACTACTTCGAAAACAAATGATCTGGCCTTTGTGCATATTATAGGCCTACCTCTATTCTCTTACTGTACATCAACAGTTAAGTGCAGCACTTATGCTTTCATCATCATTAGGGTTTTTCATGCAGTTTTATTCTCATTCATCCACAACATTACATATAACATCATCACATTACATAAGTTAACATATTTGAAATTCTATAGCATGGTTTCTTTACACAATTATTTAACAGAGGAAAATGTGGCATATGAATGCATTTGTTACACAAGAAAGTAGTTATCTTACACTAAACTTTATTTACTTAATACACTCGTAGTGTGTCACATATACAATGCTATACATTGAAGATTGAGGATGGTTTCTAGGGTGCTCTAGATGGTTGCTTGGTCTCTTGTGCCCTCGCATCTCAGTGATCTTTTGGTCTGTAGATGTGTCTTGGGTTCCTCCTTCAATGTGTGTCTGAGATTTTTACACCTGCTTTCTGGTCCAGGAGGTAAAAACGGTCTGATCATTCAGTGCAGTATCAGCACACTCTCCTCAACAACCTGAGCAATCATTCATGTCTGAAGAACTCTTAACAGTATGGTGTCTAAGCACAAGCGCTAATAAAGGTCTGTTAGGGAATGGCGTGACTGCCGTAGTGTAGGAACAGCAGGATTTATTGTTTGTTGTGTGTAAGGCTGCACAATATGCATGTCTATCGGAGTGATGTTCGGTGTGTCCTGAGACGCTGCGGTCGTCTCCGTCCTCACCTGTGTCACACATGCCCAGCAGTGTCATCAAACACCAGGCGTGTGCGGCCGTGGCATCTCCTCACCTGTGGCGGCTCCCCCTACCCCTCCCCCTGCTGCTCCCCAGGACACCTGTCACTCACCTGTCACTCACCTGTCACCTCTCTCATCAGCCACACATGGCTCTGCCCTGCAGATGTTGCAGCTCATCAGAGTCAATCACATGTGACTGCCTGCATGTGTGTGTGTGTGTGAGAGAGAGACTGATGAGGGCTGCTAACACAGTTAAAGATGTGCAAATAACAGAGGTGCGACCAACTCATTGTTCTGCAAGTGACTCTTTGCCCAAAATACTGCCAGAGTATTATTTGCTAGAGCACATTTATACTAATTTATATCACAAAAGCCTTTCTTCCAGTTTAACTTCATGTGAGATGAGGTATAGATTATTTTCACTGTAATGCAGATTTGAAAATCAGCAGGGCAACTAATCACTGATTTGCTGCACATTTCAAATTGTAACTCTAATCTTTGTTTTCTTAAGGTAAAGCCAGATTTTTTCAAACCTTTTTTGAAGAAATCCAGAACAAATGTAGTTTTATTAGAGTGAAACATAATTTTTAAATGATGAAAACCGGTAAAGAATTGGTGTTATTTTCATTCTTTTTTTCATTGAAGACAAAACATTTTTTTTTTCACTGTAAAACATTTAAAAGGCCACTGAAAAACCTAAAACTCCATCCCTGTTTTCAAAGACAAGGCTTAAGCCTAGTCCTAGACTAAAATGTAAGTCTGAGCTGTTTCAGCTGAAAGAGACTTGCATGGACTGATCTAAAAATATATCAGTGCCTTTGTTTTGTCCTAAGATGCACACCCGTAATGTTTTATTTTTCTAAGCATGTTTATAAAAAAAAATACTTAAATGTCCTAATTGAACTATGGCCTAAACCTGGGTTAGTCTAAGTCCTGTCTGTGAATCGGGGCCCATGTTGTCCTGATTCTTGTCACTGGTGGCGCTGTCTTCAGAAAACAAGAGGTGTACTAATCTGGCATGATTTGCTCTAACAGCTAATTAAAATGTGTACATATTTACATCTTTCCACTGGGGTTGGACCTTGAGCTGTAAACTTGGAATCTGTGAATAGTTGTGGAAGCTCTGTCCACCAACATCATGGCTTTTTTTAATTAATTTTTTTTTTATTGATATTGATTTTATTTATTTACGCTGCACATTGAAAGGTTTTATGCAATTAGTGAATGACATTCATTTATAAAATATTTTAATTCCCTAAAACGGGAAACATTGTAGGCAATTTGATGTCTTTGTATAGATGTGTCTTTTGACTCAGTACGCTATACAAACAATAACAATATTAATATAATAAAAGTAACGTTATTAAGCATAAAAAAAGAGTATACAACTGCGCCTGTTTCCAAAAATGTAAAATCATAAGACACTTGTAAATAAAATAGTTTTATAATTTTAGTGTACTATATGTACTATTAACATATTTACTGACATATCGCTTGAGACTTACTGATATTAAAATTATACAAAAAAACAAAAAACAAAAACAAAAAAAAAAACAACAACAGCTTGTAATTAAACTTTATTTGGAGTACTACTTGTGCACAATGCACATTTCTCAATATTAACCCTAAAATATGTTTTAATGTTACTATTAATGAGGATTGTATGGTCTTTAAATAATATTGGTCTATAAATGCAAAATATTTAAAGTGTACTTAAAGTATACTTGCAATAGTTCCACTTTAGCACAATCAAATATACTTAAGTATATCTTTAGATAGACTTCAGCAGTACTTCCGCACAATTAAAGTGCATTAAGTACAAAATTAGTTGTTTCAATTTAGCAGATTTTATACCAGTTTAGTATACTAAAATACGATTGCAGAGTATTTTATTAAGTACATAATATGTAAATTTATTTGTTGTGTATTTAGCATGAAATAAATGTATTTTAAACACATTTTAGTATATTTATTTTTCACTAGGGTAATTATATAGACTTGTAATATTCTATTATTTTAATTGGATGACATGAGGAAAATACACTGTCTTGAACATCTCTGCAGACCGAGAAAAATTAACACATATAATATTAAGATTATTCTGTTTCTGAATAAAACAGTAAGTAACCCAACTGCAAATTAATAAAAAGGCATCTGAGCATGAGCCAAACAAAAGAGATCTGAGACGTTTGATCTGAATGGCTGTTGTTGTATTCTAGTATCACTGATCTCAAACTTCATGAGTATTATTAGAGCCTTCTGAAATATCAAATAAAAGACAAATAAAGATCAGTAGCACAGCAGCAACACTGCAGGCGTGTGCTGTATGACCGGCCTGGTGACTGCGGATAAACCCGGACTATATCACATAACTGTGGAAAATTTAAGGAGACAAAGAGTAAGGCTGAAGTCCTCATGAAAGGCCTGCAGGCGCTGCCCCAACCCTGCGCAGATCAGCTTGACTTTATTGCCACGCGGCATATGGTCGAAGACAAACTGTCAGTGGCGGTGTGCTCCACGCCAGCAGATGACAGAGCAGAGGCATGTTTGCGTGGCATCAGGCTGATTTGGGGGGAAACGTGCGAGCGCCGGGGCAGAAGGGCCTGTGTGTCCACGGGAGGAGGGGTGGCTTGAGACAGCGTGTTGCTGCGGGGGACAGAGTGGCCCACAGTGACCGAATGCGGCAAATTGATCAAATTGTAGGAAGCAAGACTTCTTGCCAATTATGTGGGTCATGTCAGCGTCTACTGGGTCTTTCTTGGGCCCAGTGTGTGAGTGAATGTGCGCACCGTGTGTGTTTAATGTATTTCATGGATTGTATGTCTACATTCACTGACAGCGAACTGACTCATGCTGGTGCTGGAAAACATTTACATTCCTGCAGCTCTAGTAATAGAAAAACAACTGGGTTTACATCTTTTAATAAGGTTTTTTCTTAGTCTTTAGAAATGTACAAAGTTCATGAATTCAGCTGCTGTGGCTCAGTATTTTCCAGCATGTTTGTAGGCTTAGAAAGCTGTTGCCGTTTACTGGTCTCGCGTAACTGGACCTTCAGACTGATGGCAGAAGGTCTGGGAACCAAGGCCCGCCCAAAACGCCATATGACTGACAGGGAAAGCAACCAATCATGTTTCGTTTTGTACCGCATGGACATGTCCCTACAATAGCAGACAGGTTTGTAAAATTCTTGGACATATTTTAAAGATTCTGTGCCGTGAACTTTAAATGTTTTACATACTTTTTAAAACCAGTGTTTAGTTGATCCTGATAAGCGCTCACTGTCACAGTTGTAAACATAACGACTTTCTTCATAAATGAGGGAGAACGCTAAAGAACACAACACACACATCTTCCGAAAATCCTGTATAATTTAACCAATCCAATGCAACTTTGAAACTCCTGAAGTGTTTCCAATTTTGTGTGCGATACGCATCAGACGTTCAGCCAATGGTCCGTGGGTGTGATGTCTGAGGCTAGCCGTTTACTAACCCTCATGACTTTTCTAACCAGTATAACTGAATTTCTTGTGCTGAAAACTATTTTGAATAATATTACAGTGACCATGACAGGAAACTAAAAATAAATAAATAAATGAATAAATACATAGAGACAGACTAATTCTAATTGTCTTGATATTTCTTACAGTCACTACAACATACAGCATATGATCTCTATCCTCAGTGACATTTTTGCACAGAACACACCAGAACAAAAACAATTAACGTCTTACCAAGTCAGAGGGCTTCAGTCCAATTAAAGTCATTGTTTTCATAGTCTAAGTCCTGGCATAAGTCCTCAAATTTGTGATTTCAGTCCAGCAGGTCATGCAATCTGAGTACATCTGAATAATAATATCTCAAAGGTAAATTTGCTTGGCTTTACATATTGAATTCATAGACTTGTTAATCATAGACTGGGCAATAAAACATTGTGAATTGTTACATTAGTGAGAATAACACACATACACACACACACACACACACACACACACACACAAAACACTAAAAAACAGGCAAATGTTAGGACTCAGAGGTTCCTGTTTTGTAACTCAGTAGACTTCATGGAGTCCTCTATTGATGTTTAAAGTATGTCTGAGATGTTTCTCTTAAAATGGACATAAATGAATGAACAGTTGATAACAGCAGATTAACAAGCAATAATATAAATGTAGATAGCGCCTCAGATCATTTGATCCTAGACTGTTTGAGTTCTGGTTTCTCAGTGAATATCGCTGTCACCTCACAGCAAGAAGGTCCCCAAAATGACAAGTTGGAAATGTGTTAAAGTTGAAAGAATCTGTTGCATGTTACATTTAGTACAACATGCATATGTAGCATTTATATAACATGCGTAGAGAATATAATCTCTATCCTCAGTTTTGATGAGAGGCAGAAAGGGGGCCATTTTCACAGCTAACCGGGAGCTTTCTCACAATGTTTAAGAAAATGTTAAGAAAAACATTCCTAAAGTATTGTTTATAGAATATTCTTACAACTTTATTAATATTTAATATATATTTCCATAACAACATTCCTGTGAATGACCTTAAGATTTTTAATTTTATTTGATGAACATTATTTTAAAAATGTTATAATCTTGACAAGAAAACTGCATTTTTTTTTTTTTTACATATTAAAAATATACTGTCAAATAACATTTTATTTTGGGTGAAAAAAAGTTGTGATGTTATGTGTTATAAGTTATGTGATGTTATATTCCCACAATGTTTTTACAACCTAAATTTGTTGCGTGGAATGGTTTTGTTGTAAACGCGGCGTGTGTGGCCCGTGTCACTGCTCACCGTACGCCAGTGACAGGTCAGACAGATCAAACGGTTGCAGCAGTTCAGGAGTATAAAACTTCACCCCGAGACCTTCACGTCGCACAGCGCTGTAGATCACATGAAAGCACGTGCATCGCTGAGCTCTTTCATGTTGCTCGGGAACATTTTCATGCTTCTCAAGGCCTTCACCTGTTTCTTTACTGAGAAACCGCAGGAAAGTATTTAGTAACTGGTTTGTTTTCTCAGATGAAGTATATTAGGCAGGTTTCATAATGAACCTGTGTTTCAGGTGTGTTTCTGACCTGAGGCAAAGAGGAGGCTATCAACGGATGCGTCGGATGCATTGCTGTAATGCGATTGTCTGCTGCCCCCGGTCACTGCATTACCATGGATCTGTTGTATCGTCTCACTCCAGGAGAAACAGCATTGATTTAATAAAGCTTCAGCAAATGAATTCCACTCCTCAGGCTCCTCTGACTTCAGACAGAGAGAATACGAGTACATGATACCTGAATATGGTGCATATAAAAAAACTGCATTGCAGTATTAAAAAAATACTCACCAGAATATATCATCTAAAACATGAGATTAGGGGCCAGATATATTAAACAGGGCAAATCAGCATGATAATGCAATCCTGTGAGTGACTAATCTACTGACAATGTGCAAATTAAAGAACACAAATGCAGATCATTTCCATTATGCCTGACGCAATCTACCAAAAGCAGTGCAAATTAGTGTAGAGTCACAAACAAGCACAACCGACAATAATCAGGTGCATGACATACTATTAACAACACAGGCATAAAATGGGTTCAAGTATGCTTTTTTGAGGTATTAAATAATGGTACAAATACCAGTAAACTGATTAATGCAAACCTTAGTGAATCACCTAGCATGATTCATTAAAATACTCTCATAAATGTTGTGTTTGAAAGGAAAATTCTTTCATCACTAATTTTTGACTGCGTGCAGTAGTCTTGACAGTAGTTTTTTTAACGCCAAAAGAGGTTTTGTGCTACTCAAGCTGTTAGTAAATCTGGCCCTAGATGTGTGTCTAGGCATGGTTATATTTTGGTGAATTCCCAATACAAGTAACTACATTGTTACTATGTTAAATCTACACAAATTCCAACAAAAAGAAATGAATCTACACCTTCTGCCACAAAAAGTGTTCAGTCTCATTGGTTTTGGTTCTCATGTTCTCGTGTTGGGACCTCCCGGTGCGTTAAGTAAGCTAACTTCCCCTGCTGCTCTTGTGTGGCCCAGACTGCCGTGTGCTGTGACTGTGGTCTGTTGTTACGAGCTGTACGCTGTTACCTGCTCTCACACCTCGTCAACTTCCAGAGGTACGTCTGGCAAACAGCGTGTCTGGATAAAGGAACTTGCGGTCCTCAACCTGACAGTTACGCCATGAAAAGCTTTCTGTACGCTTTGATTTAGTGCCTGAAAGAACCCAAGCCAGCACCCAAACTGGAAAGGGGCAGATGCATCAGGGGCAGATGATCTAGTCCTAGAGAACACGCGCTACCTCCTAACCACCCGACAGCTCTCGCTCTGAAACTCTTTAAAAGCTCAGGCTGCGTAATTATCTTTTATGATCTGCCAGGGAGCTCTGGCAGTGGTGGCGGGCAGAGATGGCCGATGCCGAGAGAGCCTCCGTTGACAGGCTCTGCTGAAATGACCAGGGCTTGGGAAATTGCAGCTCTCAGCTCTTTTACAGTGGCACTTCTTTCAGCCACGTTCGCCAGGCAGTGAACTGCACATAAAGCATGTGACTGTGGCAGGCCGATCACTTGGGGAAGAGTTGTAGCTTGGTTTTCATTGCTTGTGGGAGGTCTTGTCTTTAGCTATGATTGGAGGGGTGGACAGAATTTTAATGATAAATCAGCAATGTCAATATAATGGACAAATCTCTTCTAACGTTTATGTCAGGGCAGGAATGGGAGGGTCTGAACCGAAGCGTAGAGATCAATGCATCAGGACAGCGTGCTTGACTCATCCCATTAGAATAGAAGAGCAGAGCAGCAAAGCAGAGAGCCATCAGGAAGATTGAACAAGAGCATGCTGACCAAACACTGCTATGACTTCTAACCAAATGAGTTAAATTCATGCTAATTTAATGAGATCACACTATTTTCATTTGACATATTCTGTGAATGTTCACTGAACATAATTAACTTATGTTGACCCGACCAGTGCTGTTGCTGTTCAGACTGGTGCCCTTGTGCAGAGTTAAATAAGTTTTCTGCATTTTATGAAAATGCCTGTTAGAGTTTAAATGTTTGATGTTTAGTTATTTTAAACATTTAAAAGAGATTATAGAATATACAATTATTATTATTATTATTATTATTTATTTTATTTTTATTTTTTTGGTTACCTTTGTGGTGAAGAGGGCAGCATGTGCTTAGGTTGTCAAGTAGCTGTCATACACACATACATTTTCCATGATCATTTGATTGCGAAGAGTATAAATGACATCCATGTGGACTGTGAAAATCATGCACCAGCTCTCAAACTGATTTATTTGATTTATTCTCATGAGCTAATAATGAACACAACACTTGTTCACATACTTAGTACAACTTTTGTATCATGCAAGTAATAATTAAGTAAAAATGCTTTAATAACTGGTAATAACACAGTTACAACTAATTGAGAACAACATCATTTTAGCTCATGTAGCCATAGCCTAACCACAAGGTCTATGCTTCACCACAATGGTAGCCTAAAAAAAGCAACATAAACATAAACATAAACTCTTTTAAATGTCAAATATAACTGAACAACTATTTTAATAGGTCTTTCCTTTTACTAAAAAACACATTAAGCACTCATTAAGACAATGAGTTTCCTCAAATATTCTGAGTATTCTTAACTTATCAGGTTTTACAGTGTAGTCCCAGGCCACTCAAAACCAGAATTTGCTCTGCTGTACAACCCCACAGTTGTGCTCAGTTGTGCTCCAACTTTAAATCAATGCCAGCCTCCTAAACGATTTCTTGATTTCTGAGATGCTAAACTCAAATATTGATTTTTACATGACGGAAATGCTCAGATGCCATATATATGTATCTGATTTCACCGCCTCTGACAGGCAGGACTACAGACTGGTTTTGTGTGCTTCTTGGAGGCCGGTTGTTGGCGTCCTGAGGCGGACCCGTCAGTCAGCCTGCAGAAACTGGTTCCTGTCCCTGCAGCCTGTGGCTCTCCGATTTCATCTGCCCAGCACGCAGGAGACATCTACCAAGAAAGCCCAAACAAGCTTTGAGTACAAGAATATGGAAACTGACAGAAATAAATGTGAGCTTGGGGAAATAACAGCACAAATAGGTCTAAGAGGAACTGGCCGCCCCCTGCTGCGGCCAGCTGAAGTGATCGTGCTGGCATGGTGGCCAGAGGCCGTTCGGGCGAGATCTCTACCTCTGCACACACGCTGGTGCCGCTGCTGAACGCCTGTGACACAAGGACAGTGGACGGCAGGGTCCGTGTGTGTCCGCTTGCCACAACCGCTTAAGTCGAGTGGAGAGTGAGCGTGGGATTGGATGGGAGGGGCTGTCAATCAGGGCAGATGAGCATCTCCAGTGGGCAATAATGCGACTAAAGATGTCTGATAGGGTCAGTCACAGGACATTGAGCATATATTCTGTGGAATCATTTTTATCTTGCAGTTCAGTTGAAAATAAGAATTAAATGTGTAATTTAAGTTGGATTTTAAATGTTGTAGTTTTCAATTACTAGTAAGTTTCTAGTAAAATTACCAGTAAATTTCACAAACAATTAACCCTTGTATGGTGTTCATATTTTTGTTATTCAGCCAGCGTTCATGGGTCTGGTGGACCCGCTGTTAATTCAACATAATTGAATTAACGGGTGCTGGGGTACAGTGTGTGGTCATTGAAAATTTGTTCTGATGTATGTTCTTCACAGAAAGTGAGTATGAGCTTGAAATAATAATTAATCATATCATTTTTCTTTTGACAAAAAGTAAAAACGGGTCCCACAGACCCGAACACTATACAAAAAACAAATACTCAAATAGGATGTTCTTGTAAAACACACAATCATATCTGTTTAATTTACAACTATAACTATATAACTGCAGAAGCTTGTATATAAATTAATGCAAGAAAAATGCTGAAAATACTTCAAAAGCAGAATGCATTAGTAGTCAGCAAGAATGACACCGTGCAAAGAGCTTCTTTTGTTCTGTAATGTGTATGGCCTTCACTTGCTCTTCCTCCTGTCAGCCTCGTCTCTTCAGTGCCGTTTAACTCTCTTCTGCTTTGGAAGCGCAGGACAGAAGTGATATTAGAGTATCGAGTGCTGAGGATTGGACGAGAGGATGGAACTTAGGCTTCTAATGCGTTCTTTTGGCTGCATCCCATTCACGCCTTCCTGTGACACAGGAGGGGCACTAAAACATGGAATGCTGCCTCAGCCACCGGGATGCAGAAAACCGCCTCTGATTTATGCCCAAAGCCATCAGTGTCACTGGACTCAGCTTGTCAGTCTGAGAGAGCATCAAAGCGTGTGCTTGGGAAGGCCTGTCACAAACAGTAATGGATATCATTTCAAATATGTAGGGCCTCCGCTGTCTTAAAGCCCACCTCGGCGGTGTACGCCGACCCCTGCGCCCCTGCCCAGATAGGTGGAATGGGCTCAACTGTGGGGTTAACTCTTCTAATCAAGTTCTCGAATGAATTGTTTGCTACACGTGGCCATTCTGATGGAAACGCCATGCATGTTTTGATGCTGGTAAGTATCTCCTGCCATGCTGAAAATTCTGCATGTCTGTCAAAGTACATGAAGTCAGGTGCTGTGACCTGCTTTAAATGAATGCATAAAAACAACAAACGATCACATCGTGAGGTGTAACTTTAACAGTCCTTTTGAGACTTTGATTTTTTTAATGGACACCAAAAACCCACAGGCTGATGTGATAATTCTGACATCCAAAATGTCACTACAGGTTAGTCACAGAACATTTCTTTCCCCCTTCAAGTGTGTTTTCATGTCAGCGTGCTTTAAACAAAGGCCGTGTTTCCTCATGCCCGCTGGCATTTTGGCTCCAAGTGTAATTTTTGGCAAAAATCAAAGCTTGTAACCTCTGACTAATTATAGTGTCAGTGTCATAGTCTTGCTGTAACTGTCACATAAACACTCACGCTTATTTCCGTTACATGTTTTGTCTGGGACTACACTGTTGGGTGTGTACTTCAAAGATGACCTTGGATTGACCCTTGCCCTAGGTCTTGCTTTGAACTCAACTAGGTATTGTACTATTTCTACATATGTTACTATAAAACAACAGTAATTAATTCTTGCCATTAATAGCGCTCAAGGACTTTGCAGATTGCACCTCTTTCTCAGGTATATTCATGCTGTACTGTTGCTTTTGGACATGTAATCGCTTGGCTTTTGGATGTTTCTCTTTTTGCTGCAGAGAATGTCGTCTAATCTTCTCCTGATGAAGCAGACACCGCCACATGGTGATAATGACCTGCTACATGCCCCAAACTCTGTGATTTACACCCGTCATATTACTGCAGCGCAACCCTGTAGTAACACAGCTGGTCACCGAACGTGCTCAGAGAATGGTATTTTACAGATCTATTGTAGATATCAGTCTCAAGTATACAGTGTAGGCTTTCTTTTCTCACGCAAACAGAACAGCAAACAGAAACATCCTGGATATCAGAATGAAGTTTTAATCTGAAACTTGACCATCCCACATACAAAAAGGCCACATTAGGGAAATTTAGAAAGAAGGATGTCACTAATTGCTGTGTACATACTGGCCACTTGGATCATGTTACTATGAGTGGAATGTTGCTATGACAGCTGAGAATAGAAGCTACTGCATTCAAATGGAAATTGAGTTTTTCAGTGAATGGTCAATCCATTCACTCAAGGACTGTGCAGACAGAAAGCTGTTTTGCTGTTTTTTTTCATCGTCAATATTAATTGATTTATGCTGACATGCATTGTTAGATCTCATGGTTTGGAGCATATGCATTTCAGTCCTATAAAAATGTTGAGTTTCTCTAAAGCCATTAGCACAAGAGCCTTCCTTTTTAAGGACACACTGCACCCTGGAATACAGCATCTTCTGCTTCGGTAACAAACAATTTGTCTAAAAATACCTTTGTCATCTATTATCGCTACTCTAATAAAGGCAGTATTATGACTTCAGGCTTCGTCTAATCTCAGTAAAGCTTCGCTACTGTGAAAGATTTGATCGTTGGACAAAGAAGACTGGAAGGAGGTCAGAGGGACAGAGAAGAGAGAGAGAGAGAGAGAGAGAGAGAGAGAGAGAGAGAGAGAGAGAGAGAGAGATCGCTGGTTGACAGAAACGCTTACGATGCACTGCCACTTCTCTCTCCTCCCTTCTTCCTCGCCTCTATCCTTTCTCTCTCATGCTCTTGTCAGCTAATTATCCAGAATTAGTATCTTCTTTCACACCAGTGGTGTCATTCTGCCTTAGCCTGATTTGTCCGCTCGTGTGACTGGGTGCTAAACTTGTGACAACTGACGAGCTTGAAGCAGGCAGATATTAATTGCAAGTGAAAAGCTGACAGGTCTGACGTCGCAAAAAACAACCCTCAACCCTGCTCTGGTACTGTAGATACGACCGGAATGGGCTTCAGATGAGTGTGTGGCTCCAGGGATACAGGGTTTGGAGCAGAATGCTTCACATCTTCTGAGACACTGAGGTTCACTCACACAGTTCCTCAAGGAGTGCATAGAGGAACAGCACGTCAGCTGCGGTTGACCTCATCAAGCTAAGGGAGTGGCCTAATTCCGAACATGCAGGTTAATTGTTTACTTGTCAGTTGAAATTATGAGGGTAAGAATGAACAGGAAACTGCATGTGTGAATGGAAGGTCACGTTTGCTCTCAGGAGGGGCATTCTGGTCCATTAATCACTGTAACATAAAGATGGCACCAAATAAAAACAGCAGGTGGAGTGAGCAGGGGTCGTCGCTGCCAGTTCAAATGCCACTGAATTTAGTGATGGTGAACTGGTGAAGTCTCCCTAGAGAGGTTGGATGATGAGGATGATGTGTGCATTTTCAAATTGTTGACAAAACATTTCTTGACAACATGTATTCTGGGTCTGGTCAAGGTCTCGATCTCTGAACTATTCTTGGTCTGTGTCCTCATTCTCCTCCAAACCCATTTGCGGTCTATAGAATAAATGAGGCAGCACAGACATGAAGTTCAGAATTCTGAGCTCTTACGTTATTAATGTTCGCTCCACCGGGACCGAAAGCCCCAATTGCCTTTTGAGGGTGGACTCCAAATGAAAGACAAGTCCAACGGCCAGGCTTCCTCTATTCTTCTTTTCAACAAGACTCGGATGAAAACAAGAGAGCTTTACACAGCCTGTCCTTCACCTCCCTTCCGGCCTCCAGCCACTTGTCTGTAGAAAGCCAATTTTGAAAAACTCGCTGGAGTGGTTGTTTTATCAACAAGCGGGCCCATTGCCTTCATCCTCCTTTTGATTGGTTCGGGGAGGAGAGAACGGGAAAACAAAACAACAAGGGGGAACTCCTAAGAAAGGAAGGAATCGTAAGGAGGAAGAGAAAGAGGCTGAAGAGACAGCTGTTGGGGAGGTTAGTTGGAGATTTCCAGCCATTAACTTCAGACTAAGCTGGCTCTCCCACTTGAGGGAAACAAGGGCTGGAGAAGGTACAGCCCCTGACATGAAAAGAAGCAGGAGCAGGCTTGATCTAGTGTGCCAAATGTTCAAAAGTGGGCCAACAATGATACAGAAAAGAGTGGCAGGCCGAGAAGGGCTTGTAGGGGCGTATAGGGGCGGAGGTGGTGTGGAGCGAAGGACGCTGGGGCAGGAGGCGTGGGGGTCTCTCTCTTTCAAAGGCACGATAAACAAGGAAATGAGTCAGTAATCATTTCCAGAAATTGCCTTCCCTCTTCCTCCAGTCCTCAGCAGACTCTCAGCCTCCATTCATTAGGGATTCTGGCCTGATTAAAGCGTTTCGGCATCAGAGGCTCTGGACTGGCCCAGACACCACCACGGGGACGTTAGGCGCGCGGGCAGCGGAGGGTGCGTTCGAGACGCTGTCCCCACCTCCAACTTCACCCTGTGGAAGCCTCTTTACGTTGGATTCTTCATCACACCATTATGGCACAACCGGTCGTGTTGGTAATACGTCGCATGTCTTGGCCGCTCTACTGATGAAGCTCCGGATACATTAATTGTATTTATTTGGCCTGAAATTGGATATTTTGACAAAAAGACGTGTTATTTTCCATTCAGATTTCTGAAGTCCAGTTTTTAGTGCTGATTGCAGCCCAACCCCTTCCACCCGCTGTAAATTAAAGAATCCATTTGTTCAGTTTAACGTCTTTAGTGAAGAGCAGTCCCATTCATCACTTTGATTAATTTTTTCTGCTAAGCCTGACTAGAGGAAATGTTCAGTGGGACTGTGGTGTTACTGCTCATTGGCGACACCAGAGACCCTCATAGAGCTCCACGCACAGACCCTCATTTCCTTCCTATGAGGTAATGAAGGGCTCTGGCAGTCGGCTTGATGTCATCCTTCCTGTTTCACAGAGCTGCTCAGTCTCAAATCATGTGCTGATAGAAGGGCAGCAGTTCAGCCCTGCTCATAGTTACCCATTCACAATACGCTCTTGATTGCATTTCAACAAAAATGAGGTTGTGCTGTCTCCTCCACAACATGGAGTCATAGTTGACAAATTCATACATACATCATTCAGATATACAAAAATCATTTATTTGTACACACACACACACACACACACACACACACACACCTCTGGTTTTGTACTGACAAACAATACAAATATTCGTTCAAAATTATTACCTAATAATACATTACGTACTTGTTCATTTCAAACATGTATTGACAAAGGCGTATTTAGAAGATTTATATGCATTTAATTCATCAAATGAAATTGAATGAGAAGATGGTTGCTAAAGTTTCATTTTTGAAATATTCCTTTAAGGAAATTCTCAGAAATGTTTTCCTTTGACCTTGTTAGTGTTGAAACAACTTGAAAGAACTTGAGCTTCATTCTACTCATCTTTCCTTAGATGCAAACATTGAGATACATGTAATTTCGTTTGGCTCTTATATTACTCTAGATTTGATTTTTAACTGCAGCTCATCTTTCTCCTGAACTCTGCAGGTTCCATGTGGTTTGATGCTTCATGAGGCACATTCAGTCTGCTGAGATTTCAGGCTGTCTTGGGGGAGGTAAAAGTGAAGAAAAGGCTAGAAAGTCCACATTGTGGATTGTGGACATTTTCTTTTTCCAGAGCAAGGAAGTGTTTGTGTTTTATTGGTTTCATATGACACGACAGGCACTTTTTAAGATGTTGTAGTCGCGATGGTAAAAGAGAAGTCTGCCCTCTCTTACATTAAGTGGCCCTGTGATCTTGTGCATATTTATAGGCGCTGTCTTGTGTCACATGGCTTCCATTTCTTCACTTGTCGGTGCCCCCCGTAGCCGTTTTTACAAGCAGACGACTGAAGAGGTCATAGGGTCTGCCCTTCACATGAGCCTCCTTCACCCGCTATTGACACCAGTGTGTTAATCTTCACTTTGCTCCACCATAAAGGAAAAATCATCACTTCCAAATTAAATATTTATATAAAGTTATGTGGTCTATTTTTTTTTTCTTGAAAGGGTATTTGATTGTTAAACATCCAGTTTTAAAATTTTAAAGTTTTAACATTTTAATGTACAGCCTTTAATAGCCTTATTTTCATATTAAGCGAAGATGCATGCAAACAAAAATGTTCAGTTCAGGGCTTTAAAAAGAAAAGAATGAAATGTGTGTTGCCCTGATGTGTCAATTTCTAGCAGCTAGATTCCAACATTTACCTTTCAATAAGAAATTAACGTGAGAGCCTCTCATCGCTGTCTCTATGGGTCTGAACTCGGCTGAAGTTTTAGTGGCACTAAAAAGGCACTGTTAAACACCATTTTAAAAGTTCCTAAAAGCATTTTTGCTCTCAGGGGTTGTGCCACTTTTAACTGTGATCGAGTTTCATTTGCAACTTAAGTGCACCTGGTGGGAGGAATGAGCCGCTCGAGACGCTCCCACACACGGCACGCCGCTTGTAAAAGTGGAGAAGGGAAACCAATCAGATTTATTGGTTTCATTAAGGTGTGAGGTGTGTGTTTGACCTCCGGCTCTGCCGTGATCTTGACCTGAGGAGGAACAGGTCATGTTTTACAACATCATGTTTTCAGATTTTGACATAGTCAAGCTTACATATACAGTAATATTATGACTGGATGTTCAAGTTCATCCTGTTTACCAGTAACTGAAGTTTTGTCTTGCTAAATTGAGGTTAAATGCATGATTGTAGAGCAATCTTTCAAGTAGTTCAAATAGTGTAACATTTGTGGGTGTTCACTTATATTGAGTTCTCTCTTTTTTTTTTACTGAAACATTTGTGCATTAAACCTGTTGAACACTATTTTGTTGAATGATTGGTCAGTGTTAGGCTCAGATATGCTGGGGACAAGATGACTGTGAACCAAATTCCAATGAGGAGACCTTACCTCTCACTTACATCTCATAAAAATAATTTTTATTAGCACTTTTTGCCTTTAATAGCCCTGTTTCAAAAAGCACAGAGGATTTGAGAGCGTTCAGAAAAATGCCTTCTGTGGAAAGAGTCTGGAGTTTCACAGAAAACAGATTGATGCTTTCTGATCAGACCAGGAATGCAAACTACAAACGTATTCACTCTAGAGAGCTGACAGGAATTGTCCACTGAATGAGGATGTTCTTGTAATAATACAGCAAACAATATTAAACACTATGAACAATATTAAATATTTATCACTGAAATTAGATTTTCATGAGAGAGCTTTTGTAATGAGCTACAAATACACCAGCAGTTGAACAAAATATTAAAATATTATATTAAGTTCACTTTTTGATCAAAAGATTACCAAAAAAACTATCTATTGCTTATAGAAGAGATCTACAGAGATTATGGTCGACATTAAACATGATGCACCTGAGTGAACTCCATTTCTCTAATTCACTGGAGTACAAACATTTCTGAAACGAGACGTGGTGAGAAATGAGGAGCATCTCTAAAAACACAGTCATTTACTCTCCTGCGATGGACATTCTTGACTGGATTACATGAATGCTTTGATTGTTTGAGCTCACTATACAAACAAAGGGATCTGTTTGATATAAGTCAATCAATGCTCCAATAAATCCAATCACGCCAGCGGGGAGATCTGGCTGTTTATTTGTTTAGGGCCGCTTGATTATGATTATTTAATTCTCTGGAAAAGAGCCACATCTGGATGTACCCTGATGTCCACTAATCTGTGCTGATGAGATTTCTAAATATCAGTTCCATCTCACAAACATAATCATGTTATAACTTTTATCTGTGCTTCTGTCTTTTTTTTTTTAATGCCCCATATATGTTGTTTTTATTAATGTATGTTGTTGTGTGTTACTGCTTTGTGGTATAATTTTAGGAATATTTAATCCATTCTAACAATTTAGGTTAGGGTTAGGGTTCATTCAAAGCTTTAGTTTGCAGAAATAAATAGACATCACTTCTATAAAACCACTGCATGGTGTCTAATGTATGAATGACTCTTTAATTAGGGGGACATTTGTGTCTTCTGACAGAATAAAGAAAACAATCATTCCAGTTTTAAAGAACAAATTGCATTTTATATTATATTTTTATAGCTAAACACTGTATTTTTTTATTTTTGAAATGTAAAATTTTCTCCTCACCACTTTTAAAATCCCTTCTATAATATATACGTCAGGAAAATTCTACTTTGGTAATTTTCTTAAGGACTAGGAAAAGCATATTTGCAGGAAACATTGTATCATTAAACCACTCTAAAATTTCCTTCTACTTCAAATTAAAACTGTAATTTCAGTTGTTGGCTTAAGTATTATAAAATTGGCTGCAGAAGCTACTTCAACTTTATATTAAACTGACTTGAAAAAATTGAGTTGAATCTCATAATACTTAAAAAAATGGGTTAAATTAGTTTGATGAGTTAAAGTAAAATCATGAAAGAAAAAAAAAAAAGGTGAATCTTTTTTTTTTATATATAGGATAGATTGGTAACGACAGAATTTGTGACCATAATGGTAAATGGGGTTAATTCAGGGGAAAACATAAGATTTTTTTTTTATTATTTCCATTAAACTTGTCGGCTTGCTAATGTGTTAGTTTAAGATTTATCCAACTGTTTCCTTCAAAACCTGACAATTGTCACGTCCACATGAAATATACACACTTGTGGCACATTAGACCTAAAAAATAAACTGCTTGAAGTTTGATAAAACTATGATCAGGTCATTATTCCAGGACATTTATTAAAACAATAAAATAAAATGTTTTACTTCATTAGTCATAAGTGCTGTAAGTGAAGGATCAAGAACATATAGTTTCTTGTGTATATACGATATATTCTTCTGTGGAGCTGCTTTAAAGCTGAATTGAATTTGTTTTTAATTGATTAATTTTGCTACATTAACACTGTTATTTTCCTGTTTGATACTGTAAAGTTGCTTTAACACAATCAATATCGTATAAAGTGCTATAGAAATAATTGTGATTTGACATTGGATGAACCCAGTGGTGATAGAGGGATTGATCGGTCATTACCTGTCCACTAAAACACTGGAGCTGAGGTCAAGATGAACTTTTGGATTGCTCTCAAATAGCTTTCATGCTATTGGGCTATCATGATGTAATAGCATTGACATCGACTTCTCTGCGATTGGCTCTCGTAACTCTGACCGGCTCTTTGAAATGAAATGTGTGGCCTGCTGAATTAAAATGGCAGAGACGTCTCGTGTTTCCTGCAGCTCAACCCTCTGAATCAATTTACTTCTCAGCTATCAATCTATATCCTGACTGCTGGCTTACTTCAGTAAATAATCTCAGCGCGGGCTAAAGGGAGCTGTACATCTCTCTCATACTAAAAGAGCCAGAGTGCACATAAGCCAACTTTTCTGAGCCTGTTCTGTTTTATCCAGTAAATATTTACTGCATTACCATAAGGAGACTCTCTTTTTATCATCGACTGCTGAAACCTGTTGATAAGAATAACTCTTCTGTTTGCCTCCACCTTGTCTTTTCTGTCCGCCGATATCATATCGTGTGGCTTATGAGTGAAACTCACACCAGTTTTCACCTGGCCAACATCAGGAGAGAATTTCGCCCTTGTCTGGACCCGAGCGAATCGCAAGCGTAATTGCGATCCCACCTCTGAGCGAATTTTCTGAGGACTTTCACTTCTGGCCTTGGCACAAGTGCCGAAGAGGGTCACTGTTTAATAATGAACAGGTCGAGCCCTGTTGTAACGGATACATGCACCTGCTTTGTGCATCAGTCAATTACCTAATTAGAACTCTCCCTCAGGGGAAAGCTAATACTTGCTCATAGAAGCGCCTGGGCTCCTCTCCATGTGAACGGATGAAGCCAGTGGCTCCGTAGACAAATGGCTGCCTGTGTCACCAACACTGCCGAGATGCCATGTCGCCCGCCTGGATCAGGTGCCGGCCGCTCATGGGAAATTCTGTGAGATGCTCTCCAAGGGTTATGACAAACCTGAGTCAGGGAATCACCTTCCCATAGTACCTTGGGAAAACAATCTGCACGAACGGATGACGGAGGAAGGCCCGTGTCCTGAAAGCTTCTTACCTGGCAGACAGATGCTCATGTTCAGGTTAATTGAAGCTGCCTGCACAAAGGTGCGTTTTAAGTTTCCAAACTCTCATCTACCAGGTCTCGGGTCAGACTTTCTTCACAGAGCGTACCTGGGATCGGATATCAGCAGATCTGCTCAGAGGTTCCCAGGCAAGGACACTTAAGGCAATCATAGAGAGCTCAGCTGTGATTAAGCCACTCGCTTTTCCTCTCTCGGGACGGAAGAAGGATGGGGTTGTTGAGCGGGGCTGGGATGATCTCTCCTTGAAAGTCTTCATCTCCATCCCTCGCCGTCCCACACGCCTCCGCCCCCTGCCCCCACGTCAGGACGTGGATGAAGCCCTCTTTTCACGTCACTGAAAAATCTATCGCAGCTTATCAATAATGACCTGGCGTAAATCAAAGGCAAAGACGGATGAAAAATACAAAGCGAACAAGAAATTGAATAGCAGGTCAAGGTTTGCATGTTCCTAAAAATCAATTTTCACACATTAGAACTATTAGCTTATTGAGATGCAGATGACAGATTGCCAGCCGCACACAGGCTTACGAGAAACGTCTTGCTTTTTCAGCTGGTAGAGTCAAAGGAAGACCTCACCCCGTGTTGTGTTGTTTTCACGGAAACACGGAGGCCAGATCGAGCAGGACGGAGCAGACGCTTGCCCACACCCTCGCTTTGGCCGACGTGAGAGCTGAAAGTGCTCCCAGAGTTGGAGCTGCTAATAAACTTAATGCAGTAATCTAAAGGAGAGCTATTAATGAGACTGCTCTCCAGCTGACATCTCAGACACCCTAATGTTGGAGAAGCGTCTCCCCGACTGTGGCTTAATCCATCACAGCCCACGCTAACCTGATTAAGGCCTGACACTTTACTTTTTTCTGTGCACTCTGGTGCCGGCCCAGGAAAACAGAGGGCAGTGGAGCGTGCTATCGAGACGCCGTGGCATTACAGTGGAAAATGAAGTTCTCCTGCTCGTTCAGTCCGTTTCACACGGAAAACAGTCAAAGGGTATCTCACGACCAGCAGTCAGTGTACTTCAGGGGACTTTGGGTGAAACGCAGCATTACTCTCTTTTATTTAAAGAGCTGTATGGTGTAACTGTCAAAGGTGCTGTAATTATGGCATGGCAACACACTAACTGAGCAAATCCCTGTGGCACGGGTCCAGCCAAACGGCCTGCACGATAATCCCTCTTGTTGCATTTTTCATGAGAGAGAACAGGCCTTCTGCATGCAGTATTCATGACAGGCTCTCGCGTCTTCCGAACAAAGCTTGACATATCACTGGATATGCCGCAATGACACAACTAGCTGTCAGTGTGGTAAAGGTGGGTGATGACCTGTTAACCCAGCATTGGGTATGGTAGCTCACATACGCGTAGATCTGCTTTTTTCGCTTTTGTGACAGTTATAGATGCTGGATCGAATCTCTCCATGAGACCATCAGTATCTGTCTGAAGATCTCTAAATCAGATGGTTTGACTGCGTCCATTAGTGTCTCTCTGCTGCAAATGAACTTTAATGGACACATTCGATAGCGTTCAATACTGATGATTGTGTGTCTTCTTAAAGTTATGACTGTGCATCAGACATTCGTTGGCGTACCAAAAACAAATTATATCATAATATGTACTTACACAAACACACTGTATTACCTAAATAACTAAGAAGATTAGGCCTATCAAATGTAATTAGCAAATGATCTATTATGAACAGTCACGTATAAAAGATATCAAAATGCATGGAAAAGATGGCTTTATACTCAATATAACATGACTTGAAATGCCTTAGTTTTTCTTGCTTTTTTTTTAAGTTATATATTTTTTTTGTGCCTTTAATGGAGAGATGACAGGGAAGTAATAGGCAGAGACAGGGGAGTGGGATCAGCAAAGGACCTCGAGACCGGATTCGAACTCGGGTTGCCATGAGAACAGTTGTGCTATATGTCGGCACAATAACCGCAAAGCTATTGGCACCGTCATTACTTTTAAAAAACTTTCGCACATAAACATGGAAATTAAGCAAATTAATTTTAAGGCACAATATGTAATTTTCACCACTAGAAAGTGCATATTCAAAGCATACAATAAAACAAAGGCATAGTTTGATGGTGCCGTGAGTGAGTGTGGAATCACAGGAGTTGTCGTCTTCATTCTCACAGCCAATGCAATCCGACGGGACTCGGCAAGAAATCATGTTCATGGATGAGCTAACATACTAAAGTTTTATTAAGGTCACTGTAGTATTAAGCAGGGTGGGGCTGAAAGCCGTGGAAGCAAACGAGGCTGTTGGAGCAATTGTTAATGAGAGATGCTCACACACGGCTTAAAGCAACAAAGCTTTTATTATGCCACAGTCCACCCGCTTCTACTTCTTCTAGTCATGCGTATGTGGGGTAAAACAGCGCTGTTTTATCATACTAGATATGTGTTAAAATTTCTGTTATAATGCTACTCTGTGCATTTGTCTCCTGTCTAATACAACGCATAAGAAAATAAAGTGTCTTTTGCGTTTCCATGTTTTCTACAAAATAAAACAGGAGGGTGTTTGACATCATTGGCAGGCGACGCAATGACACGGTCTGTTACACTACTTAAATTCTAATTTCTCTGGATTTAAACATTCTTGGAAACATTTGGGAGTAATGTGAGTACACAAGTCAATAAAATATATAACACTATTCTAGTGGTTTTTGTATATTTTAATCAAAAAAATCTTACAGATTGTGCCTTTAAGAGTTTTCCCAAACTTGAAGCCTATATGCCATGTGAATAAGATACTTATAGATAAACAAATAACATAACCTCAAATGAAACTGAAATAGATTAATACATTGATTGGTTGATTGATTTCAGTCTTCCAATTAAAGAGGGTTTCACAAATACCAAGTTAGTAAGACATTGAGTTAGTTAATAAGGCAAAAGATAATACACTGTAAAAAATTACTTGTAAATCAAAGATTACTCAAGCTTGTATTACAAGAAAATTCTATTTCAGTATTTCTACAAAGAAATTACATTTAATTCAGTGTATTACATTTCTTTGCACTTCTTTGTGAAATTTACTAGTAGTTTTTTGCGTGAAAATACGAGTCTGCAACATACTGAACCCCAGGACATGGCATAGCTCGCTCTTCATTTTTTTTTTTTTTTTGATGACCAGTATCATAAAGTGATCATGTAATATCACAAAAGCCTCCAAACACACAAAGCCTTTGAGATTAAAGCTTTAAATATCTGATCAGGACCTCCAATTGAAATTGCTTGTAAACCCATATAAACAGCCAAATCCAGCCAAAGTCATTGTCCTGGTAAAGTGTAGATGCAAAGAGTGGATGGCCGGTTAATGCAGGTTTGTGGGTGTGTGTTTGGTCTAGATGAGAACAGATTACTCATATTTTGGTGTAGCATGACTTCCTAAAGGGATTTGGGATGTTCTAGTTCAGCGGAGTGAATCTGGTTATGGCGGATCTGTTGACATGACCTTCTGTGCGTCTCTGAGGGTCCCGTGTCCTGTCAGCGGTGGATATCACACACTGAGAACAGATTCTGAGAATGGAAACACGGGGCGCTCTCAAGTGTTATAAGTGCCAGGGAGTCGTCTTACAAGAAACACTTATTGCGTTTAGTATTGAGCATGATGTTATGAAAAATTCATAGTGGGATTGTGCTGTTTACATTGTGCTGAGAGTGTGTGTCTGTGTGCGTGTGTGTGAAAGTGAGAAAAATGGAAAAGATCAGGCCCGGATACTCTCAGTAAATAGACAGTTAAGAGACAGTTCAGTAAATACACTGGTTCCTACACAGCGGTATATCACGG
Source organism: Labeo catla (assembly GCA_012976165.1). NCBI lineage: Eukaryota > Metazoa > Chordata > Actinopteri > Cypriniformes > Cyprinidae > Labeo > Labeo catla. Next base: position 338,766 of record VONZ01000594.1, read on the forward strand.
CCGGTTTATCCTGCAGCATGCTCGGTGAATCAATGCTCGGTTCCAGGCAGCTGTATTGGGAATCGTTACCGAGCAGAACTCATGCCGATTCTCTCCTGCTCCTTAAACGTATTGACCGTACTATTGGCAAAGCAATAGTATTAAAATACAGCCAAAAGTGCAGCAACAATACAGCAAAAAGCCAAGCGCTGACCGCAACAACATGCCATAATATTTATGTCCATTGGAACCAGGCTGAATCCCGTCGAGCTGCACCTCCATTTGAAAATACTGCTTTAGAGCTGTAACTTTCGTGCAAATCTAATTTCTGTGTTGTTGGTCCATAGCTTTGATAGATGGAAATGTGATAAGTAAACAAATAACAGGAGTCTTCTCTTGCTGTGTCTCAGATGCTCTATTACACTACTGGCCAAAAGCATGGAATAATTAAGAATTATTAATGTTTTTGAAAGAAGTCTCTTCTGCTCACCAAGGCTGCATTTATTTTCATTTTTCAGTTTTCATTTTATTTCATTTTATTTCGAACAAAACATAATTTAAAACAAAAAATATATAAACACTACAAATGTGTTGCCGTACCAACAAAAAACACGTCCCAATGACGTCATACATTACAGAAAATGTTCGAAAAGGAGTGGGATGAAGCTAAAGCTTATTTTTCCCCATACAATTCCAAAACGTTCCAGTATGTCTTTTAATATATTATACCGATATCTATATAAAAGAACAATTCCACAAAAAACTTTGTGGAACCAAATAGTTATTTTCCAAAACAACCAGTCACCCTCTAATCACCTATCCTCATACAATCCGTATTTTAACCCCCGCAACCCTCACAATCACCTCTATATATCCACATATCCTTTTAGTAAAAAGTTTTTATACAATGTTTTAAACTGTTTAATGTTTATACAATGCTTTAACACATGCTCCAAACCACTCCACCGCCGCACCCCACAGACAGAGATACACATACTTTTTAAGGTTGTTCTTATGTTAATGTTTTTAAAGTTTAACTCTTCCCTCAAATTATGCCCACCTGCCTTTCCAGAAGCATTTTTGTAAGTTTCCCGGAAGTAACATATTTCTTGTTTTGAACATAACTTGTGCAGTTTTTTGTGCAATTTAACCAAATCAATCAACTTCAATATATTTGACTTTAAAAATAATACATTTGTCTGTTCCAGATGTCCCACATTATTAATAATTCTGATTGCTCTCTTTTGAAATATACATATCGATTGTAAATTGCTTTTGTAGGTATTTCCGCAGATCTCTACACAATAACTCAAATACAGTAATATAAATGTATTATACAAATTATGCAATGATTTATTGTCCAAAATATATCTTGCTTCATTCAGAAAAGCTATAGTCTTAACACACTTTATTTGAGGTTTCCAACATAATTTATAATCTAAAATTACACCAAGAAACTTATTTTCATATACTCTTTCTATATGTATATTATCAATTTTCAATTCTATTTGATCAAAGACACAGTAAAAATCGTGAAATATTATTAGAATTTAAAATAGTAGTTTTCTCTGTGAATATGTAGTAAAATGTCATTTATTCCTGTGATCAAAGGTGAATTTTCTGCATCATTACTCCAGTCTTCAGTGTCACATGATCCTTCAGAAATCATTCTAAGTTACAGCAAATAAGACATTTTGACACAGTTTTACTGAATTTTGCACTTACAGTTTAATATTCCTGGAAAGGTTGTGATGATTAAAGATGATAATAATGACACACACACACACACACACACACACACACACAGACACACACGTTGTGTTTACATGTTTTATGGGGACATTCCATAGGCGTAATGGTTTTTATACTGTACAAACCCTATTTTCTATCGCCCTACACCTACCCTACACCTAAACCTAGCCCTCACAGGAGACTGTGCACACTTTTACTTTCTCAAAAAAACTCATTCTGCATGATTTATAAGCCTGTTTCCTCATGGGGACCTCACAAATGTCCCCACAAGGTCAAAATTTACTGGTATTACTATCCTTGTGGGGACATTTGGTCCCCATAACGTGATAAATACCAGGTGCACACACACACACACACACACACACACACACACACACTTTTTATAGATATGTCATGTTTCTTAAGACCATGTCATGTCATGACATATCTCTCTCTTTCTTGTTCTGTGTGTGAGAGACAGTGATTATTAATTTAACAATGCCCTCCAAGTCACTGTTTCTGCTCTGGAACTGTTTTAAGGAGCTTTTTCTGGCCTCCTATATAGGGAAATTGTTTACGTCTGGGGACACAAGAAGACCAATGACAGAGTAAATACACAATGAACAAGAGTATCTAGGACCATATGGGGGTATAAAACCCCCTTAAAATGAAGAAACAAATTAATCAAGTGAAGTTATTTTTGCATCTTAAAGTGGGCCGCCAGTATTCCAAAATACTAAGAGGGTGATCATCAGGACAGTGAATAACAGCTATAAATTTATTTAAGTGCTACTTACTCAGTATTTAATTACTTATTAAGTATATGGACAGTGGTCAGTTCAGGTGAAATTTATGTGTATAGCATTTTTTACAATACACATCTTTTCAAAGTAGCTTTTCATAAATTTGTACTGTTGGGTCTGTTAATGCCTTAGATCCATAATTTCAGCCTGATCTGAACCGTTTGAGTGACACATTTCATTTACAGGCTGGCAATCTATTGAGTTTGTTCTCAGTTTAAACAAACTGCTTAATTTTTGTATTTATATCAAGTTTTATTCAGTGTATTTAAAGGGATAGTACATCCAATAATGAAAATTTTGCCATCATTTACTTACCTTTATGTCATTCCAAACCTAAATGAATTTCTTTATTCCATTTAAAGAATGTGGCTACCTACCTGGTTACCCACACAGTTCAAAATATCTCCTTTTGTGTTCAACAGAAGAAAAAAAAAATCATACAGGTTTGGAACGACACAAGGAAGAGTAAATCATGTCAGAATTTTCCTAAACTATCCCTTTAATTCAAATGAACTGGTTTGATCTGCAATTCTACTTGCTCAGTAAATCATTATTATTTGACAGAAGTGATCCTGACTAAGCTAAATAATGGTTTAGCACAAGTGGTTGTTAAAAAAATGCAAGAATATACCAAGAAGCCTGTTGTTGTGATTTTTCACATATGGAAAAGTTTTCACAAATCTTTCTGCAGAGCTGCTGTTTTAAGCCTCCTTTCAAATGCACTGGTACCGTTAAATAATTAACTCTGCTTAATTTCTGCTGCCCTATTTGTTTACCTCAGGCACATTGAATATTAAAGACGCAGCAGGACGCTGGTTTCTGCAGTCACGCTGATGTTAGAGATGAGTGCTGTGAGCGAGACCTTTGCTCTCCAGAGAGACACGCTCTCAAACACACACTTCAGCCTTACAGCTCTCAGCTGAGACTTGCTTGGCACAGAACGAGTATTTGCACACGTTCCGGAGTGTTTCTATTGCAGCCTAAACAGCCTGTGTGTATTCTGTGAAAAGCCACCACTCAAAATAACCATTTAGACTCCTTACAGCTCAAATAACATGCATTTACTGAGGAAAGAGTGTTCGGAAGTTCTTTAACAAGCATTACATGACATTGAAGTCAATATGAAACAGCATTCAAATGGTTTTGTTTCCATATAAAATGTAAAAAATGGATGGGACTTGATTTTATCATGGTGAATTGATTTGTCTTGTCTCTATATGACAGGAGGTTAAAAAGTAAGAAGGAGATAATTTTAGAGGAAAGGTAATTTCAAAAGTTTACATTAAGACTGGCAACATGTTTAACACTTGCATTATGTATGTGTTTCTGCATAGTATTTTTATGTTGTGGGTAATAATACACAATTATTATGTTTTGGGTGTCCCAAAATATGAATGTTCTGAACAGCACTGTAACACTGTTACAGCACTGTTTTTTAAGGGGTCGTTGGATGCAAAATTGACTTTTACATGTTGTTTAAACATGTTTGTGTGTTGGCAGTGTGTGTACACAACCACCCTATAATGATAAAAATCCACCCAGTTTGTTTTAAAATCCCCAATAATAATAATCACTTTCTCAAATCAGGCTGTTCTGCATTTCCTGGCAGAATGACGTAGTTCTGCACAGGCCGGTCCCACGATTGTTGATTGACACGTTCGTCTTACTTTAGACCCGCCCTGAGTGTGCTGTGAACTGTCTGCTATTGTTTTATCGCAGATTGAAGTGTTTTGTTGTTCAATATGATAATGAACACAGCAGTGGTTGTTTATTCCCAACATCTGAGCCACTGAAGATGCAAAAGTTTAATGTCATTTTGTTTCTGAAGGGATCTACCTAAATGTGTCGATGTTCGCACGAATCATTCGTGATCCAGCTTCACCTACAAATAAATTGAATATAAGGGTTTTTTTAATGATAAATTCACAGCAAAAGTAATATGCTTGAAGTGACAAAAATGTACGCCTTCAATGCAGTGCACATTTCTTCAGATAGAAGCATCTGACAAATGCATAAATATAGATGTAAACACCATGTGAGGGCAGTCGAGAACCTGGGATAACAAAAAATACATAAAAAAATATTTTGGGTCTGTGAAGTTGTTGTTAACCATGAAATTGTGGGTCAAACTGACCCACGAACATCATACGTGTAATAAAATAGCATGCAAGATTGACAAAACTTTGCAGACATGTTCATGACATGTTCATATATATTTATTATTATTATTATTAACAACTCACCTTTGTGTTGCGGGTCACACTGACTATATTCAAGGCACAGGTGTTTGAATATACAATGAAAATCTTTAAAATTCAAGTAATTCACAGAATTGTATAGACTTGTTTTCATCCATACCACAAGCCCCAGCATGCAACAATTTACACCAATCATTCAAACGTTGCTGGGTGTTTTGTATCCGTTTGACGCAGATGAAGTGCGTCAAACGGCTGCTGTCTGCTGACTGTCTCAGGTCTGGAGAGACACACAGCTGGCAGCCCCATGTGCTAAAAGACTCGGGCAGCGGCCCTGTCAATGCCCCACCATGAGCTTGCATGTCTCCTGTCAATCTCCCTCGACGTGTCTCTGTGTCCATGGAGGGCTGAGGATGTGACTAAAGCGTAGGCGACAGATGCGTGGCTGTCACATCACCTCAGACACCCCGCGCCTGTAATTACAGAGCGTTCAGAAAGTTTAACACAAGCCAGCATGTGTGAAAATGCGTCGTCCTGATGGCCTCTCACCCACGGCCCACCGGCCACTGGGATACACTGAAGATTTACTTTAGATTTATTCACGAAATTTATCATGCAAAAAAAAAGTGATGTAATGATGTATGAGTCACTTTCAAACCAAGCAGCTTTGTATTGATTACAGTAAATCTGCATGGCCAGGCTGAATATGACTAACTTCAGTATGCATGGAGAACGTTGTAGCCCCTGCACAAAACTCCCAATCACACAGATTGAAAATCTGTTGAAATTAATGGAATTTTGAAAATGTGCAAAAATTTTGCAAATCTGTAAATCTGACCGCACCTTAAGGGAATGACAAAGCTGCTGTAAATAAAGTCAAGCAACACCAATGCTGTGTTCCATAGTTGTTTTAAAGCCTATTTTCAGCACGTTGTTATGGCATTTTGTAAGTATTTAATGATTTGGGAGCAAGAACAAATTTATGGATTTGTATGAATTGCTCATGCACCCTGAGGGCTTGGTTTCGGGATGGACCTTTATGGTGATGTTTTACTTACAAATTTTCATACTTTACAAATTTTCAGTTTGTACTAATTCATACCAAATCACTAAATCACACAGTACTTATGTTTTCTCAGGAAATCAGTTTTTGCTGAAATTTGCCAGTGACTTACCTGGAAAATGTGAAAAAGAACTATATTTTGCACTGCTCTGTTTCATATCGACGGATGGCACCTCAAAGGGAACATGCATTTCTGATTCTCCACTAATGTCAGATGCTCAGCAGAGAGAGAAACTTGAGATCTCTTGGCTAGGAGCGTTTTTAACATTTCACGCCCTGATTGTGTCAAGCGTGTGGGGCTGGACAGTATCCTTCAGTGCCCATCATCAGAAAACGAGCCAACCATTAGTGCATTGGGAAAGCATTCAGCAGTGCAATTCAAGAGATTGCCTAGGACTCAGTATGTTGTCAACGTGTCAAGGTTTTGGTAATTGTACACAAATTCAACCCTTGTATTGATACAGACATGCTTCTCTTTATCTAAGTTTAATTTTACAAACTCAGACTTGCTCTATCCATTTTGGTCCAGAAGCAGATAACCAGAAAAGCAGCATGTGTGCACTAATAGTTTTTCTGAAGGTGTTTTTTTGTGCTGGTCTCTGGAGTGGCCATCCTGCCCGGTGGAGCTGATGCGCTCTGAGTGGATGTCATGTCTGTTGGGGATCCGCTCGTACATGTTCTCCTCTGAGACCCGCAAAGAGCCCCTTTGCCATGACTCTCCTGCCTAATCGCTCTTCCGTGCCTCGACTCGCACTCTCCTTCTCACCCGCTCCCCTCACCATCTTTTATTCATAGCCAGCATTGCTGCACTCTGATTTACCTTGTGTTTGTAAAAATTCAAGGCCCGGTGCAAATCATGAAGCCTGAAACCAAAGAAACTGCACTTTTACACATTTCATTGCATCTTACAAATGGCATTAGATGGAAATGCAGCCATTACTTCCTCGCCCTCACATCGATTTAACGCCGTTTATGCTGTTAATTTTTCCATGCAGCATAAAAAGAGGAACTCTGAAGAGTCTTTTCCCATACAACAACATTTGGAGAATGAAATTCGAAAACTGCCACACTGTAAACATTTCTCCAGTTTCAACTTAAAAACTTATGTTTGGCAGCTGCCTTAAAATTTTAAGTTAAGTGCAAGTCATTTCAACTTACTACAATAAAATATGTTTAAATTACTTGTACTTCTAAGTTGATTTAACTATTTTTTTAAGTTGAAACTGGTTTAAAAAAAAAAAAACTTTTTACAGTGTACAGGGTAACACTTGAGATAATCCACTTCAAGGCCGGGACACACCAAGCCAACGTTCAACCGTTGGCCAATGTCTGGCCATTGGAGTGTGTCTGTCCGGCTAGTTTTTTGTTGTGTTCCACATGTCGGTTCTCGCCAGGCGTGAAAAGTCTGATTGGATGTTCAGTTCAGCGAACGAGTCAGTGCATGAGAATTGCAAAAGTGATGAAAACGATCAAGTAAGTAAAGATGGCACAGATAGAAGCCTAATGTTACATTATCTTACCCATGCATTTCAATAACGTGAATATTTTCATAACAACATGAGCCATTTAAAATGAAGTAAGTTATTAACATATATGACATTCAAAATATTAACAAGCACTGCTTTTTTTTACATTTCATATATCTGTGTATATCTTATATATGCTGGTTACGGTATGTCCTTTTGAATGAAAAATAACCTATAATTTATTGATAGCTGTCGATATAGACAGTTAATTTCTTCACACATGTGCAGAAAGCACATGCTAGTTTGCATTTGCCTGTGGTCTGTGTGGTGTGCTCAAGTGCAACTTTTTGGTCCAGACCAGCCAACGCGAGGCAACAAAACTGTCAGCTTTTCTTGCTGCAAGCTTTTTGATGTCAGCTTGATGTGTCCCGGACTTTAAACATTATATTAACTCTAAGTAACTTTGCAAGTAAATGTCAACCTGGACATTTTAGGCGATTGAGACCAGGACATATCAGGGAAAAACAGGATGCACGCTCACCCTAATTTAGTAAAAAGAGCTTTTGTTTTCATGAGCTTCTTGTGCTCATTGTGAACTCTAAAATAAATAGGCAGTTTAGCTGGGCGACGTCCATCTTTAACCCGCGCATGCAAATGTAGGTCAGGCTGATGTCAGAGAGACGCTGCGGGCTGCTGCTGCTCCCCCGTCCGTGACTCCTGACAGCTCCTCCATGAGCACTAATGAGGGTCTGCCACCCTCCCCACGTGTTCTTCACAGCAGGGACCGTCAAAGAAACGACAGGACTCACAACAGCTCAAGCCTGCCCCAATGTGTGTCGACAACCGCGCAAACCACAAGCCTGATGGGTAATGTACCAGCAAAACACATTAGCACTCTGTCTATGGGAGCACTGGTTTAACTATCCACACTTTCGGGTGTTCCTCCAACCTCACCAAATGGAAAACAAACTGGTTTGTGTGTCAGCACAGAGCCCTAATTTAAGCCCTAAGCACATATTTCTATCTGACTGTGGTTCAGGCGTAGTTGAATACAACCACAAGCTTAAGCAGTAGCCAGATTGCTCCAGCAATCACCCGGATGCCACCGGACAGAGCTAAGGTGAAAGAGGCTCATCAGCAGTTTGGTCAGAGTTCGTCCTCAGCACTTTCTCTCGGTCAGTCCACATCATCCTCACACTCTCGTGTGATTGGCTGCCAGCTGGAAGGAGACGTTGCTGTTCAAGCCACCACAATCATCAGGCTGCCGCCGATTAAGTATTTCAATTTGTCTGGAAAACCCATTTTTTGACAGTGACAGAAGTACAAAGTGAATGTCATAGTGGATTTTTTTAATACAGCATTTTTACTCAGAGATCATGATTGGGTGAATCTCATGGAAATACATTCAGGTCAATATTTCACTTTAAATCCAAAAGAAAGCAATATGAAATTATATTTTGTGTAAAAAAAAAAAAAAGAATGAATCCTATTCTTTCTTTCTTTTTCTTTCTATCTTTCTTTTTCTTTGTATGGTTACACTACTGTATTTTCACTACAACTGAACACAATGTGCAGTTTTTTTTAACCCCATTATTGTAAATCATGACTCATGATTCTCATTACTGTAGTACAGTAATTTTGCTTTTTTTATGGTAATGGTAATTTGTCAGAAATGTGTCATGAAAATACTGTAAAAGTTGCAATAGTTCTAAAAAAAAAAAAAAAGATTAATTGTGACCTGTACATGATTTTCATCAGTTTTGTGAGATTCATTTCATCAGTTTTGTAAGATTCACCCACTTATTTTTATCCGTTTTCAGCAAATTCCTTCTAGCAAACGAGTTTCATACATATTGTATACCAACATACACATTAACTGTACTGCTTTTCCTTAGCTGTTTATAGTCTTTATGATGGATATGAACATGGCAAGCATTTCTTTGATGACTTTTGAATGATCTCCTCTGACACTTATTGATATGAGGTTGCATGTATCTTCATCTTCTTGAGCTGGTAAACCTGAGCACAGGTGTTTTGCATTTGGGTGGATTTTCATTAGTTGCTCTAGAAGGTAAGATAACGCTCCTCACAACTGCTGGATGAAACAGTGGCGCTGTCAAAAGTTGTATTTGTGCTGGGTTTAGATTTCACCCAGATAGGGGCAAAGAAGGAGCACGGCCAAACATATGTTCAGAAGAACAAGAACAAAAGCAATGACACGTTAGCCTTTTCACGGAGATGACCTTTGTGAGCTCTGCCTGCCGCTGATGTCCTTTTGTATGCCAGCTGCCTCAGGCCTGGCTCAGGCCAGCGCTAGAATTTCTCCCTGTCTGCCTAAATCTCCCTTGACTAAATGTCAGGATTACACATTTCTGCACTCATACTGAAGACTTTAATTAGCATTAGTATGTGTGTGTGTGTGTGTGGCTGTTACTCTGTTTACTCTTGAATGTCACAGATTTCCTCATGCACGTCGCGCTTGCGACTCATACAGAGGTTTTTATGGCCTTGGAAGAAACAAGGAAGGTAAAGAGCGAATCCCACATTATTTCTCAAACGTGGCATCATTCAGTCTCAACAGAGCTGGAACCACTTTTTCTGACAGTCTCAGTAACTTCAGAAAGTAGAAACACTGTTACATTCTGCATCACTTCCCAGAAGAAACATTGTTTTAGAGGTTATGCTTTCTTTGCTCAGTTGCTCTTTGCTCAAATAAATGAGTCAATAACTTACATACAGTAACAGTAAAGCCTGATTTTTAAGAAAGGAATATTTCATATTCATATTTGTTCATATTGAGATCATTTGTTTGCAGACTTTGCAAAATCTGCAAATCTAAGCCTAGATTGAGACATGCTGAAATCTTCCTAAACGCTAGACACATGTGAGACATTAATCTCATTCCTGTAGCATAAGCATCTAAGATCTCATTTGGCAACCTACTTATATAGGTTGAAAAGTCATGTTCTGAAGAGATTTTTCTGTTATTGTTCATTTTTCCTCAGACATGAAGATTTTTAACCATACGTTGAAAAGCGACTGAAGTCCTAGTCTGGTATATTTAGAAAACTGCAAGTAAATATGCAGTAAAATGCTGCAATATATGAGCAAAATCACTGATCATGCTGTAATTTAAAAAAAACTACTTTGACTGGATGATCTCTGAACTGCTGTAAACTTACTGCAATGCTGCTTGGAAGCTGTAAACATCCTGCAGTTGGAATAATATCAATCGATGGAATGTTTACTGTGATTATTAGGCTATGTATAAATTAAGTGAACTTGCCACTGTTTTATAAAAGCAGTAATCTACAATTACAAGTTTTAGTGACTCTGCTTCATGTTGCTCTTAACCGTGGTAAAATCACTGCAACACGTGGCCTCAGCTTAATCTATCCTTGATTTTAAAATTTGCTGCATCAAACGTTTCAGTAAACAGACAATGTTCTTCAAACTCTCACACAGATCTGGAAGCACAAAAGTGTGAGATGAGACACAGGTACACAGGCATGTTTCACCTCATGAAGTGGAATGTAATAACATTCAGACGTCCCTTCAGCTACTGCGACTGAGCTGCGGCGGCTATCAAGCGCACACGGGTGGATGTGCTGGTGTCAGATCGCTGCTCCGTCACGCCTGCGAGCTGGCGGTCGCCCAGTAGTGTGTGAGCGCGTGGGCTGGTTCTGGACTGGTCTCCTCACTCCGGGGTAGCCTCTAATAGACGCCCGCGTCCGCTCTAATTAAAGCGAGCGGCGGGGCGCGGGCATAACGAGCTGATGAATAATTAGAATTTGAGGAAAATTGTGCAGCCGGGGTGGCAAATCTGGAGGGACAAGTGCTGAAAACAAGGCGTGCAGCATTAAGACTACAGTCAGTCAAATCTGTGAACTGGGCCGCAGGCGTTAACACTAGGCCTGTGTGAAAAGAAAAAAAACGCAGTACTGGTGGCGAGGCTGAGACCTCACAACTCCCGAGGGAAGACGCTGCAGAAATACATCATAACGCCAAACACGGCCAGGAACCGTCGGATGCTCATGCTAATCTCGCCGGTTTTACGAGACAAAAGGAGGGTCGTCTGATGGTAGCAGCCAAAGTGTAACATGGCTTTATCATGCAGATGTGGTTTCCGTAACAAGATCGATTATCAAACTCTGAAACGTCATCAACAGTGAACGTAGTGTTGTTGATGGATTATAATAACAACCCCAGACCATTTGTAGAGAGATGTTCATAGAGGTTCAAGTAGGACGCGGTGGAACAGAGATGAAGAGACCAGGGGCGAATCTCTGAACGACCGTGTGGACTTTAATTAGTGCCGGCCTTCCCAAGTCAGCAAGGTTGTTCACTTCCTTGGGTGATTTAACACACTGCTGCATTTTGCTCTTTTCTCTGCCAGCTGCGGCACATTGTCAGAACAAGTGGCAAAACATCTCACATCAGACACTAACGACGCGTCGTCTAAACACTGTTTGTTTGGTCTATTGTGGCTCGTAGCCTGTAAATGGTGTCTTTAAAAAAAACGAAAAAAAATTGTTTTTCTTCTCTCTAGTGTTTTTCTCTGCTCTTGGTCATTGTTCCTTCTTGTTTTTCCCAGAGATGAGTACATGCACGTCCGGTTTGGCCGTCTCCATTATATTGCCATTAAACAAAAGCAACTCGCGGTAAAAAAAAAAAATAATAATAATAATAATAATAAAAATAATAATAATAATAATAATAGCCAATCTTTGTGCAATGTGGAGCAGAAAACAGGAGCAGACAACATTCTTATCTTTCCAGGCTTCCAACTCATTTAAACGTAATGCTGCATGTTGATAAGCATCAGCAGCATACGGAGCGTTTGCTCGTTAAATCGCCTATTAGAAGATGACGCAGAAGATGTTCTTAATAAAGACATGCCTCAGAGCCGACCGGGTTCGTTCTTTAGTTTCCGTGCGTGTCGCGTTACTCTCGTACCGTCCTCGTGTCACGCTTCATGTGTTGCGAGCAGGAGGATGTTTGCTTTTCCTCGTGGAAGAAGGGTAAAAAGCGAAGCCCTGGGCCATCGCAGGACGCTGAGGCTTGGCATTTATGTTGATGAGTCCTGATCACAGACTCTAGTCATTAAACTAATAAGACTGTATTCAAATTAGCCAGGGCCGCGTTCCCTCTTTTCGCTGAAACACATGGCCGCATATTTGAGTCAGAAATCTTTTGCTTTATCCCGTTAACAACAGAACTAATTAGATGAGGCGCTCCCTTCTAATGAATAATTATTTATCCTCTATCAAGCGGAAAAATCTGCTCCTCGTGCCTTTTCCCTGATAACCTTTTTGCTCAAACTGTTGTTATCGTATGTATCTTAAGGACAGTTTAATATGGATTTCACTTGGTGGGCGCCGGAAAGAAAACGAAATCCGGTCGTACGTATCCATGGGGTGATTGTTAGTTCAATTTTAATTATGCTTTTAATGCATTTCATTTCTTCATTTTTGCTTGCAACCTATTTATTCTGCGTATTTGTCATTAAGATACAATATGGGCTCATCACAGATTAAATCACGTCTTTTCACTTTATTATCAAAAGAGTTTTTATTATATGTTACAATTGATTACTATTACTAATTTCTAAAAAATAAATAAATAAATAAAAAATTACACTGCAGTTACTTTGCAATTGTAGATCATTATTATTATTCATCAGTACTTATTTATGCAAATATTTAGTAACATGAACAGCATTTAAAAGACAATTTAATATTCTATCTATAATATCAATTTATCTGCACTGCCATTATTTTATAAAAACTTGAACTGAAATGAGTAAAATTAAATTCTGTTGAGCTGTTTTGCAGCTCTGTTACATAAATTATGAATTTTACCATTTTAAACATCTTGTTTATTTCAGTTAAGTGGCTTCAAAACAATCTGTATTGTATAAATGGTTATATGTGACTCTGGTCCACAAAACCAGTCATAAGGGTAATTTTTTTTTTTAAATTGAGATTTATACATCACCTGAAAGCTGAATAAATAAGCTTTCCATTGATGTATGGTTTGTTAGGATAGGACGATATTTGGATAATTAGATATAACTATTTAAAAATCTGGAATCTGGAATTTGCAAACAAATTAAAATATTAAATTTGTCCAAATGAAGTTTGTAGCAATGCATATTACTAATCAAAAAAAATCAGTTTTGATATATTTACAGTAGGAAATTGACAAAATTTCTTTATGGAATATGATCTGTACTTAATATCCTAATGATTTTTGGCATAAAAGAAAAATCGATAATTTTGACCCATTCAATGTATTTTTGGCTATTGCTACAAATATTTTGTAGTCCAGGGTCACATATAAAGAAATGTGGCTTTTGCAACTTTCAAACATGATCACTGTAATATAAAGTGTGACTCATATTTGTCCAAATTAAAAATAATATAAAATTAATCTGATGCAGCTGGTATTTACGTTATAATTTAGGTTATTAAAAGGCATTTTTTAAATGCATTGTACAAAGTGGATAGCAAATCCCATCAAATGTAGCTATGACTACACTAACAAATAATCTCTCTGTTGTGCTTGTGACATCTGTTCTAGCATTCGTTTAAGTCTGTCTATAGGTACGAGAGAGGAAAGGTCCCTGTGGTCTTTCTGTGTAAACAGTGATTATTGCAGACGTTACCCGGAGTCAAGCAGCCACCGGCGGCACGCGGATCATGTAAATGGCAGAGTCTCGTGGCTTTAGCGTGGAGTTGATCCAGTAAGTAGTGTGTCGTAGCTGGCGGACTGATGTGGCTCCCCAGGCTAGAATGTGATTTTGTGGCTTGACATTAAACCTGCCGGCCTTCAGCTAGGCTGTGGCGATGGGGGCCACTTCAGCCCCTCTGACCTTGCGTCCCCCTCCTGCCCACTGGGTGCCCATGGAAGGGGGGTCATGACCTTTGTGGTGCGCGGCAGCACTGGATGCTAACGTACCCTGACGAGAGGTTATTGGAAACATATTCTTGAGGCCTTCGCCATTTACTGCCTCTGTGGGGTGTGCGCAAGCAACCGTGTGGGACGGAGATGACCTTCTCCAGTGGGGAAACTATAGTTTTCCCGTCCTGAACGTCGGCTAAGGAACGAGAGAGGGTGATACGCACACCTGTGCTTCAACACCTCTGCAAAGCCGTGCCAGTGAAAAAGAGTAATTTAACATCTAAAATTATACCGTTTATATGGAACGTCACTGAACACTCTGGCACATGTTGAGTTTATCTTAAAGCCAGAATGCTTGTCACAGCTGGATCTAATAAATCAAGACAGTGAGCGGGAAATTTACCGTCCCTCAGCTTGTGTTTCTTTGGTTTGGAGCTGCATTCAAATGTTTTTACAAGGGTCACTGTAAGAGCATCCTTGCTTTTGCAAACACAATAACAGTTGTAAGATACTTACGTTTTAGTAATTTTTAATTGCTCTCGTGTTCAGCTCAGACATGTTATCTAATGCTGAAATTCTGTTCATTTAATACAATTGAGAATGAATCAGTGTCATTTTAGTAAAAATGAGATACCATTTTCTGTTTTTATCAGATTTTTTGTTAACGGTTTAGCAATTTTATTTTATTATTTGTTTATTTATTAATTTGTATTTTTGACATTTGAATGAGTAATGTTTTTTCCTAAGGCATGTTTATAAAAAATTCTTAATTGAACTATGACCTAATCCTGGTTTAGGCTAAGCCCTGTCTGTGAAACTGGGCAAATGTTTACTATAAATAAATAAATAAATAAATCTTTGCTACTGGCTGAATTTTGCTTAATGTTTATGTTTTTAATATTATATTATATTTCAGTTAATATTTTCTTATTTCAAGTATCAAGTGTTTTTATGGTATTTTTGGTTAACTATAACAGCCCTACAAAGAACAGGATGTAAACATTCAGCAAGAACATGTTGAGGTGAAATCAAACTGTAACATCCTAAACAGGTAAGGAATTAATTTATAGTCATGCAGGCACAGAGTCGTAACCCTTTGAAGGTTTGTCACCAATCTACAGAGCAATTCAACTATGGCGTGGCATATCACAAATGTTTTGTGGGTCTGGATCATTTTATGCTTTCGTAACGGCCTTTAAAAAATGAAGATAAATCTGTGTCTTCTGTAATCAGGTTTACTGCCTGAGGACCCGCTCATGACCTCAGCTTTATAAACTCACAGCTTCATTCATGTGATGGCTTAAGTTCAAATGCTGGGTCCAACAGGGCTTCCTCATGCCTCTGCCCCGGTGAGCTGTGGGCCGGTGCTTCACGTTCTCATAAATGGATGATCCAGTAGGTTAACTGACATGTGCTTGACGTCCGCAGCACAGACGTGTTCAACTGCTTACAGATGTGTCCTGACCGCTATTTCAATAACAAACAGCAGCCACGTGCTGCTTTTGATAAAGGCAGTGGTCAGTTTCAATCTGTGTCTCAGGAGACCCACATATTCTCTAAAATGGGAGGTTTAAACAATGTGTGTGAGAAAATCACAGAGTCATTCAAATGTTTCTTTTGTCACACTGAAAAAAAAAAAATCTATATGGCATTGTGATGTCTACAGTATCTGTCCCTCATGTGGGAGATTTTCAACAATGTCTGAGCTGCTATTTACCATACATGGAAAGTGAATGTGGGGACAGAGCTTAGACATTCATGAAGAGAAACGCCATGTTGTTTTCATGTGTCACAACCAATCATGATATGGTGAGTTTTAATAGACACAACTGCATTAAACATTTGAGCAACCCAGGCTCATTGGAAAAACATGCCTCTACTCCAAAATGCACCTATTCATAAAACTGACTGCAGTTTCCAGCTGAAATGAACATTAGAGGCAGCAAAACACCAAATGCATGTATTCCTTTTCACACAAATTATTGATAACTGATTAATAACATTTTATTTTAATGCACAATACTATGTTATATGAGCACAAAATACTTTTATTATATTGCGTGATTTGTAAACTAATGCATTTTGACGTGTACATCACATAACCATGCATGTCTTTTCTGATTTAGTAAACTTGCTCAGTAGCGCACCTGGTAGCACTGCACTTCAAACACAAAAAAAGAGCTCAAAAACTTGTAGAAGCAAACTAAAATGGCATGGCTGCTTCAACAGTTTATTTATTTTTTTCATTTTCTCTTGTTAACACTAGCAGTTAGGGTTGGTAGTATATGTTATTTTCAAATGCGGCATTAAATTTCCAGACTGCCATACAATAACCAACATAATAAAACATTGCTAGATTTATATTAATCTGTTTCAGATAAAACTAAACTTGATTTTAGTGCCACTCACTTGATGATGTGCCACCTTTTTTTGCAGAAATGTTGCCACAGGTAGGTTTTTCCAAAAAGTCTGGATTGTATTTGAGATTATTAATGATGAAAACAGTTGTACTACTTCATATTTTTGTGGAAACTTTTATTTTTCAGGATTCTTTGATGAATAGAAAGCATTTAGAACCACATTTATTCTAATCTTTTTTGTAGCATTATTAATGAATTTGTTGTCAGTTTTGATCAGTGCATACTTGCTGAATAAAACATTTTTGTATGCACTATTGCTTTAGGTAATCATCACAAATGTTCTGTGCACTTTTCTATTTCCTGAAAATCCTGAAAGTTCTGAATTCCTACAATCCGACCCCTGGACACTCTTCCTGCGATTGATGAGAGGTGTTCAAGAGAAAAACGCTTTCACCAACAGCATTCAAAGCCCAAAAATCTGTGGCAGCTTGTGAAAGCAGGATGTGAAATGATTATTTCCTCAAGCACAACTTGTCAACCACTGAACAGGATCAGAGCTTTGATGGCAAACTTTGATGAAGATGAAGTCTGTCCCTCGCACACTTGTAGCAATCTGTCAATATTTTCAACATCTACCTCTCGCTCGCTGTTATTGTGGCCGTTGCGCATGTTTGTGTGCACCTATTGATTGACAGCTGGCTCCAGAGCCACTCAGGCCTCTTAAAATACCAGAGCCGAGCTTCAGGTTTCCCCCACAGGCCCCGGGCCCCCCTATTGTCTGTCTGAGTATGGCTCCGCTGGGTAGCCCCGCCCTCCCATTCACTGTCAGCTCATTGTGCTGCAGTCGGCCCCAGCGAGCCGCAGTCTGACAGCGCAAACATCTCGTATTCTCTGTGGATTTATCAGTGTTCTTGCATCGGTATTACGAGCACTCGGCCATTTGATGTGTGACGTCTCTATGAGTTGACATGCTGCTTCTGGTGAAGAAACTTGCGTATTGCATGCGTATATTAATCATCACCTCCAAGATGTTGTTCTTTACTATTCAGGACTGAGAATAAATTCCAATTCACTTGCAGGACTCAGACTAAACTAGGGCAGAAAGTGGGAAACTGGTTTTTGAAAGAAGTCACTTCCTGTTCACCAAGGCTGAATTTATTTGATCAAAATACAGTAAAAACAGCGCAATATTATTACAGTTTAAAAAATGGTTTTCTATGTAAATATATTGTAACAAGAAATGTATTGCTGTGATCAAAGCTGAATTTTCGTGTCAAGTCAACATCCTGTGTACAACATTCGCATTTACACACATGCCATGAACTTTTCTCAACCCCTCACAATTACAGCTGACATGATCTCTTGAGCTTTGTGCCGCACAGCCTTTGTTCACGCGTGTTCCCTGTTGTATTTCGATTCATCTACAGAAAGCCAGTAATGAAATTTAGTTCAGTCACAGGCATCAGACCAAAGGGTTAGAGGTTAACTTGAGCGCAGGGTCAGTCATGTAACCCGCCCCATTCTGAATTAAAAGGGAAAGCCCACTTTTGTCATAAGGTCAAGGGGGTCATGAGGTCAGTGTCACTGGGACGGCCCAGATCACTCAAGTGTTATAAATTATGTACCAAATCAGAGCCAGAGGAAAATTAGTGTCTCTTCCTGAGCGGGGGTCGCTGCAGAGGGCATGGTGACATTATTCCAGGACCTTAATCGAAAGTAAAGGAAGTGGTTGGTCGTATGTGTGCACCTCTAGGGTCAAGGGACACAATAGACACCTGTGACTGTGTGTCAGACTGGCCCGAACAACAATGCACATACACCCAGCACTTCCACACTGCTTTCTTATAGAGGATGCGCACTAAGTAGATTTGACCAATAACAGTCTTAAGTGCCGTCCGCTCACAATGCTATTAGAGTAAATGAGTGATTAAGTGAACGTTGGAGGTCACATGTGTAATGAAAATGCTTTCTGGCTTGGAAGACAAACATTGAAAGCCGATGCAACCACAGTTCAGGAGCAAAATCCACAAATGGATTCCAGATTGTCATATAGCATGTGCATAACAATGCTTGTATTTGCAAACATATAGAAATCATGTGATTCATAACACTAAAAAATAATTTCTGTGAGTCACTAGTGTCCACTAGTGTCCTGTATATAGCCACTAAACATATTACACAGCAGACTAACTATATTCACAATATGACACAAAATTTGCTAAAAAACACGATTGACTGGGATGTCCTTCACTAGCAAATGAAGGTTTCATGAGTTCTATTGATCATATATTCATACAGCAAAATGGTGCAGATTTGGTGTGCTGAAATAGCAATCTTGAGCTGAGATCGAACTCTTAAATTCCCCTTTACTGCTTTCATATACCCTTGAAACAAAATTGACAGGAGTAGCAGTCTCGCATAGCCAGACCTTCAGACTGACTGCAGAAGGTCTGGGAACCTTGGCTGCTTTGAATGGCCAAGGCCCACCCAAGAGGCCATATGACTGACAGGTAAAGCAACCGATCACGTTTCGTTTTGTGCCACGTCATGTTTAGGGGCATGGAAATGTCCCCAAAGTAACAGACTATTGAACGTATTGTAAAGATTCTGTGCTGCGAACTTTAAATACTTCACATACTTTTGAAAATCCAGTGTTTAGTTGATCCTGATAAGTGCTCATCGTCACAGTTGTAAACACAACGGCTTTCTTCTTTTGTGAGGAGGTTTGGCATCACAGCATCTTTGTTTCCAGGTGGAACATTAAAAAACGCAGCACACACATCTCCCGGAAATCCTGTTTAATTCAACCAATCCGACGACAACTTCTAAACTCCTTAAGTGTTTCCACTTTTGTATGCCGTATGCATCTACCGCCAATGGTCCGTGGGGGCGAAGTTGGAGGCTGAGACTGGAGGATTAGATGAACAAGCTCCTCCCAAACTTACATAATGAACTTCATTAGTTGCTCTGCAGTGAATAGCTGTTACTAGATCAGCTCTGGAACACAAATTAAGCACTTCAGTAAAAGTACAGACATTTACCCTATATTAGTCAGCAGAAATATAAAAGACTAGTGATTTAACTTTAATAACAGATTTAACTTTAATACTTTTTTTGTTTTGTTTTGTGATTTATTTATTTGTTTGTATTGTATTTTATTCACGTTTGTACCTATTTGTTCTTTAATTTAACAGGGCATTCTTTATTTGCAGTGGCAAGTGTTTGTATATATGTAATTTGTAGAGTAAATTTTGGGCATTTTTGTTTTGAGAGAATTAATGTGTAACATAATCTTATTTTATAAAATTGCTTCATAATTTATAGCAATAAATCTCTTCTTTAAAAATGAAAAACTTTTTTTTTTTTTTTTTTACTTTTATTTAATTATTTATTACAAATTCTGTCTCTTCTTTGCCACTCCAACTGAAGAACCATTCAAGAGTCATGTAACGGAGTAAAAAATATTATGCTTTAAAAATTTAGCAAAAGTTTCCTAAAATAAAAGTACTCTGATAAAAGTACAGATACTTGAAAATTGTAGTTTAGTACAATAACAAAATACTGTGTTACTGTCTACTGCTACACTGGACTGACCAATCACAACTCACAAACACAACCATGTGTTAGCATACTTTCCTAGCACAGTGTGCACTTATGAGTATGTCATTTATAGATCAGTTCCCCTGAAAATATTGATCAGTTTCTTCTGGCTCGACCAATAATGGTCATTATTATTTACAGAAATGTCATGCAAAAATGCCAAGACTTTCTTTAGGCACACTGACAGGCCACTATTTCTGAGATCAAGTATTTCATAAAGCAGCATTTTTGCTTTCACTCACTCAGTGTCTCATTGTGCAGGTGTGCTGAATCAGTGCATGATCTGAAATCAGTCTGAATGCTGTCACTGCCTAAGCAAAGTTTAACGATGGCTATAAACACTTTATGGTCAGTCCCATCCCTTCAGCTGATGCCTATCACTGCTCTTTATCAATCCAGCCACTCTGACACAGTGAATTTGGCCCGAAGAGGCATCTGAGACTTCCGCTTCAATGACGGCTCAATTCTCACGTATATGCTGACTTTGAAAAACACAGCATTGTGGGAATTTCCTGATGCGTCACAGGTATTCCCGATGGCACTCCTCCTCATGTGTTTATTGTGTTTGTTGTGTAGGAACTGCGTCAGGCTAATTACCCGCTTCTCGGGCTGGAGGACGGGCGCGGCGCGATAAGCGGCAGACGGGTGACAGGAGGTGTGCGCGAGTGGCTGGAGACAGGCTTATCTGTGGGCGGAGGAGACGCCTCGCGCTTCCTCACGCAAGAGAGACGTGGCCGATCACCTGTGCCGCCTTTCCTGATCGCTCTAGCCGCCAGTGCCATCTCGTGTAGGTGCACAGGTTTGAAGACGCCTTTGTCATGCCTGTTTGGTCAGAGAAGGAAATGTGGGGTGCCTGAAAAGCATAAAGGAGGAAAGAGAGGATGCAGACACGACTGAGGAGCAGGACGGCTGCAGTCTGAGCTGCGGTAAACTGATGAGCATCTATTTCTGTTTGTGTACAGCACATTTATGGGCATATTAGAGGCTCCGGCCAGCGAGACGCTCATAAAAGAGAGAAAATCCATACGCTGCATCGGAGGCGTTTGTGCAGCACTGGGCTCTTCCTGAAGCCGTCTGTGAGCGAGGCGAGCGGTGGCTCCGGCCTGTCTGCCTCTCTCTCTCTCTCTCTCTCTCTCTCTCTCTCTCTCTCTCTCTGTGTGTGTCTCACTGCAGAGAGCCGGATTATTTTTAACACACTGCATCCACGAACAAACGAGGGACGCGAGTGTGAACACAATGAGCACATGCTTGTGACAATCTTCTGCCGAGGTCACGCGAGGTCAGAGTTCATGTCATTCATACAGACATACAAATGATCATTTAATTTGAAATGGTTACTGCCGAAAGTTCAAGAAAATTGTCATTTCTGCCCTCAGGCCCAAACTTTTAGCCTATATCTGAAGTATGTGCTTAGTAACCCTTAACCAAACCAAAACACTGTTTTAATCCATTTGAAATTGATGTACTTGTAATTTTAATTTATTCTGGTAGTATCACTCAGTTTGGGTTGTTTTACAGCGTAATAAATAACTGGAGAAATAAAATAAAATAAAATAAACCCTACCTTCCCAGTTATTGCAGTACAGCATATTATTTATCGTTAATAATTCTTAAAGATTCAAAACATTGGTAACGCTTTAGGCTTTAGTATAGGGAACAATTCGCACTATTAACTTGTTACTTATTAGCATGCCTATTATTAACATATTGGCTGTTTATTAGTACTTAAAGCACATATTCTACATGACCATATTCTACATCCATAATACCCAATACCTAAACTTAACAACTACCTTACTAACTAATAATAAGCAGCAAATTAGGAGTTTATTGAGGCAAAATCTATGGAAAATTAAAAAAAAAAAAACCTCACAACAAATTCTTTGTGTGTTTGCGAACACCTGGCGAATAAAGCTAATTCTGATTCTGATTCTGAAAATGGTTTGTTAATAGTGAGAACTGAACCTTAAAATAAAGTGTGACCAAAACATATTTAAAAGTCTGATTAATGTAATTGTGATTAATGTGGATAGTCAGTTGTTTATCTCTTTTTCATGAGATTCTAAACAGAGTTAAATCTACTGAATACTGAAAGTTCAGTATGCTGTTAATAATATCTAATGTGTGTAATAATATCTAATCCGTTCACTTGTGTGTATGGGTTTGGACATGATTTTAAGGCCAAATGTCCTCAATAATGTAGTCAAATAATACAATATATACAGTATATCAAATAATACACACATACACACACACACAGGTTTCCATGAACAAACTGTTATTCTGAAATGCTGTGTGAGTAGATCTGCTAATTACAGCAAACTGTGTGACATTTTGACTGCATCAGCATAACTCACAATTATATAGACCTGTTTTATTTATCTTTTTATCTATTTTTATGTTTTAGTTACAGTTTCAGTTCATTCTATAATGTTCTGAAACTTCATAATTGCTCAGTTTTAGGGTGGGTGGGTTTGGTCAGTTTAAACGAATCTCTGCAATGACGCGGCTGAAATCAGATTACAGAGTCCTGGTTTCCAGCAGCACCACATCTACCACAAACACACAGAGCCTGAAAACAGACACCTGAGAGACAGAAAGAGAGTGATTACTAGATGAACTGCACTCCTGCTGTCTGAATCAATGAGCAACCTCAAACCAAGCTGTAGAGACTTCATATCTACAGCTCTCTGACATCCACAAAACCAATAATCACCTGCACGATCTGCATGACTGTGTAAATATGTACATGTATCTGACGGACTCCAGTATCAGCACAGAGGACTAGCCATGTGGAGAATAAGTGGATGGATGTAAATGTAGAATGAATTTGTGACATCAAGAAAAAATTGATTTACCCCCAAAAAGCAATCGATTCACCTAAAAAGGAAAATACTGTCATTATTTACTTTACCTCATGTCATTTCACACACATGTTGTTTCTCTCTTCTGTGAAGTACAAAATAAGTTATTTATTTCAGTGTTCATGCTGCTCTTTTTCATATAATGACAGCAGTTAATAACCAGCGGCTGTCAAGCTCCAAATCCAACAAAACCGCATCATAAAGCTACCATTCCAGTAATCTTGTGCACTGTAAATCCTGAGTCATTTGATACTTTGTGTCTTTGTGTCAAAATTGATGGTTTTATTCTCCCTCTCTGCTGCAGTTCTCAGATCTTATATGTCTTCATGTATATTTCAACATGGCACGTCAGGTTTGACATCTTCATTCAGTCATCAATGTATGGTTATACCAAAAAACTTCAGCTGAGGGGATGATTTTTCAAAGAAACTTGTTATTTCTTTGTAATATTTGTGAAATTTATTGGCAATTTCTGAGTGTAAATAGTTTCAAAGTAATCCTACATCAAAATGGTTTTATTGCACCAGCTGTTTCAAACTCTGAGACCTCAAACATCATGAAGAAAAATGAATGCTCCTGCAGCGTTTGAGACACTTGATCTAATGCAGTGACGTTCAGACTCGCCACATACTTTTTGGTGCTACTGCATGTGTTTAAGACAGTATTTCATGTCGCTCTTGATGTTTCAGCAGCACTTGAGCTGCAGCCTTTATCTTCTTTACACGCTAGGTGAAAAGAGAGATATTTTTAGCCCGTCCACAATCGTCTGTTCCGCCAATTCTTGTGAGAAATCTCTGTCCGCAGGTTTTTCCATTGTATTTTGTCACAAAGGTGAAACTGAGGCGAGCCCCGCTGGTGGATCTGACCCAGAGAGGCTGAGATAAGCGGGATTCTGCTGGAGTGACTGACCACTGCTGCGTTCAGTCCAGCACTATTTATAGAGCCCAGACCCACATCCCAGAGGAGAGAATAGCAGGAAACAGGCAGAAAGGAGAGAGAGACGGTTTACGCCAAATTGTCTTGTAAATCACGCGTGACCTAAACACTGTAATGAGTTTTCAACAAGAGGACATTCACCTCAAATTAATCTGCTGGGAGCAGAAAGTGCAGATTACATTGGGAGATGAAGCCTGCGTTCATGAATATGTCCTTATGTGAAGAGTGGATGGCAAAATATGGTCACAAACCTGCAGCTGTGCCACACTTCCATTATTAATCAGCACATCAAACATACTCGGGTCGCCAACAATAGAACCGCGATTCAATAGATGTGCTCTTGGCCGTCATGCTGAGCTGGAGCTCCAGCTGGAGACCCGCTGTAGGAGTGTCTTGATCGGCCGAGCCGCATTCCACGACCTATCCATTCAAGAATCCTGATTAGATTCTTCTTCCTCGTGTTTCGGCTGTATTTACGATTCTGTGCAACATGTTTTATTTCCGTCAGGATCGAGTAACTGGCCGGCACGAGGGATGCGAATGTGACTTAATCTAATTTATCTTTTAAAACATATACAGCTGTGTTTCATTTACGATAATTCTCAAACACATCTTTGATTATGCTGCCAGTTGCTTTGGCTTTTACTTCCTCTCTCAAAAGCTTTTAATTTACAAAAGAAAATCCAGAAACTGACCTTTCGCCCTCCTATTGAAGATACTGTTCATAGCAGATGATATTTCAGATGTTTTTTCAATCCAATGACGATGCAAATAAATGAAAGGAACTGTTTAAAGCCACTGACACTTCAGAAGTGGGTTATACTACAGCCAAAATTAAATATATATTTGACCACAAGCACAACATGTGCTTTTTACTTGTGAGCTACTTTGGTACAAAGGTATCTGTCAAGAACATAAATGCAGATATCATACTGTCGTAATGGCTTTGCTTTAGTATTTTAGAAATAAATGAGAAAACTAATATGGGCAAATTTATGTATTTTGTTGTCAGATTTCAGTGTCAGAAACATGCTCTGTGCATTTGACATGTTGGTTAGCGCATTTCTTTGTTGAAATTGTATGTTATTTTTCCAAATGAAAAAACGAAATGACCCAGCAGGTTTACAGGTATAGTTCACCCAAAATTAAAATTTGCTGTTTATTTACTCACCTTCATCCAAGGTAAGAGTTTTTTTTTTTTTTTTTATTCAGCAGAACAGTAAAGAAGATTTTTAGCTGAAACTGTGGTAATTCATAAAATGCAAGTCAGTGACAATCAGCAAAAAAAAAAAAGAAACATATCAAGCAACACAAAATTAAAACCTGTGGCTCCTGATGATATATTGAGGTCTTGTGAAGAGAAATGATCAGTCTATGCAAAAAAACTGAACATTATTTACAACATTATGAGCTGTAATCCAGAGCCTCAGGCAAACAGGGAAATCCAGTTCTTTTGAACAGTTTGTTTCAGTAAACTGGTTCAAATAAACATTTCACCAGTTTTAGGTAATCACACAATGATTATAAAAGTTTTCATTTTTGGATGAACCTTTTCTCTGTTAGATAAATGTGAGTGTGTTTAAGAGCTACTGTCCATGCAGAGGTCAAACCCTGGACACCCAGACTGAGAGCTGTTTGTCGTGTCCCCAGATCAAGGGTCATGGCAGCACAATTGTGAGCCACTGACAATGTAATTAGAGCTGTTGGGGGACGACGGACCCCGGCTCTAAACGTCTGCCCCGCGACACTAATGGGGCCGATTCTACATTGTTGTCAGCTGACCTCTGAGCCGCCCGCCAGACGCGACGTTTAGAGACAGAGATGTTCAAAAGCAGGAGGTTTATCTGACTACTGGCCGGTTTCGGGTGAGAAAGCGAGCGAGCGATAACATCAGTTATCACCCAGAGTGCTCAGCCATTAACAGTCATGAGACATTAGCTTTATCAGAGCGCATGAATATCAGGATGAGATGTTTGTAAAGTGCATCATTAACCTTTTGCACTGGTATGAGTGACCGGATACAATAAAGAGCACAAATACATTACTGGAGCGATTAATAGCACTGCGCTCACTCCACAGTGCCGCATCAGATCATACTGAGTATGTGCTTCTCATGTGACTGCATTTCATACTGCATCTGGTGGAAACTTATAGCAGGACACCTTTAAGAATGAGAGCTGGTGCAAACTCCAGAAGGCTCATTCTTCTTTTGCTGTGGAGTAACAAACTTGAGGCAGAAAAATGTAAAACACCACAGACAAATGAGCACAAATCTAGACTTTTTTTTAAAATGAGGTCTGCCATCATGAGTGTTTCATGATAACAGGACATTCTGAAAATAATAAGACTACTATGTAAAATCTGTAACTTGTCAGTGTAATACCACAGATACTATTAAAGTGCAACACATGAAATAGTAGGAAATGTCGGAACATTTGTAAAATAAATAAATAATGAAGAATAAACACCCTTACATCAACGGTCACCTGCAACGACCACCACCCCCACAGTTTTTTTATTTTAAAAATATGATAAAAAGTTGTATTTTTAAAAGTTAAAGTCTATATTCACAGTATAACCACTTTATTTATGTTGTAAAGTTGTATTGTTGTAATTACATTGCAGGATATCTCTTTTGATGTATAGTGGGAACATGCAACAATTTCGTTACACATAAAACCTCTCAAACTCAATTAAATATACAGTTTTGAAACAAGATTGTCACCAAAATGTAGCATGAAATGGTTAATGACATTTAGGTAAAACAAAAAAAAATACCACTGTATATTTTAAAGGCTTATTTGGGAGATGAGGATAGTGCGTCCAGCAGCTGCTGCTCGGACTGAACGGCTGAACCGCTGCGGCCTAATGAGAGCAGACGATGGACAAAAGCGCCTCTCATGAGCCAGGGAATATGCGGTGATAGATAGCAACATAGAGCCAAACACTGAGCGCTGCTGTCTCCACAACACACACACACACATCCTGATCGGGTAACATCGTTAACAATCATTACTCGGACAGCGGGAAGTGGAGTGTCGTCCGGATCGGATCAGGTTTGCCTGTCGCGAATGAAAGATCTGGATTGTGAGAACTGGACCGGCGTTCACACGAATATGCGAATAAACACCGTTCATCCGGTTACGGACATATAATAATGCAATGCATCACGCTACAAATAACCAAATAAAACTCGGTCTTTGGTATCAAATAAATGTCGATGAAAATATTGTACTGTGCATTCTCTAATAAAGCTGAATTCAGATCATAAGTAATTCTTCCTCTGGACTTTTTGTATGTTTCATTTCTGATGTTTTTCCGAATCAATTTGATATCATAATCACTGATCAAATATTTAGAACTCTCCGCTCTATATAGTGAGTTGAGGATGAATATTTGATGAGCTGCGTTATTTACACGTTTGTCGGCGGCCGATTGGTGTTTTCTGGCTCGTGCTGAAGGCCAGAACTGAAGGTGAAACGCTTTTACTGTCAAACCTCAGAAACTCGACACCAAATCACTGACAGGAGCCCCAATCAGCAAAGCGGTGAGCGCCTGCACGTGAGAGGCGCTGCGGGAGCGGACAGTGACACCTGCTGCTGGATCAGCTTCTCATTCACTGCCGCTTATCACAGTCAAAGCGGCTCCTTCACTGCATACATTCAAACTCATTCTTTGCTGGTGTCATTCTTAAACTGTATTTTCTGTGCACATTTACTGCACATTTCTCTCACTCTAATAGAAAAAAACCCAAATGCGTACAAGAAGAATAGTGTAAAAAGTAATAAAACATTCACAAGTTGAAAAAAAAAATGTGTAGAAATTGCTAGTAAATTTCACAAACAATTCCAAAGAGCAAACAACTGACCCGCTGTATCAAACATGAAATTCTTAAGTAGAAAAAAGTAAAATTTATTATTATTATTATTATTATTATTAATTAATTAATTTATTAAAGTTTATTAAAATTAAAATTATTTCTTAAAGGTTTATTTACAACTGTGCATGTTCATCTAATTCTTGACAGCGGAAAAGGTAAAACACATCTGACAAAGACACCACATATAGTTTGTTAATATAGAGAATTTGATTGACATGATAATATAATTTCAAATAAAAAAGAAAGAAGTACAACTGACATTAAAATAAAATAACTTGGAGTTAGAATAAATTAATTGTACTGTACTTAAATGGAAAGTACAGCCAATCATACTTTTTTTTTTCTTTTAACCCTTTCTTCACTTGTTTTTGGGAGTGGAGTTAACTTATGCATCAACCCTTTAGATTAATTAATTCATTAATGTAGAAGTGACAGACCAAAGCTACAGTAAAATGTGATAAATAAAGAGTGTACAGTCACAAATCTCAACGTAAAGCTACAGTTTTGTTTTGATACTGTTTTCATGTGCAGTTGTGATGCGAGTTGTTTTTATTTCTGAAATCTGAATCAGTTGGTGGGATGATGGTCAGTAGTTGTGTGTTTACATCTTATCACGCTCACTAATCCACTAAGACGGGCTTGCTATTAATCCGTCATATCAGAAACACCAAATCCTTACTTTAATATGGGATCTTGACACAGGATGATTCCAACTTACTTTTGTTATCCAGGTCACACGCACGTCTCGGCACTAGATTACAGATGTACAGCAGAAATCAGAACACCTGTGGTGTTTCAGTGTTCACCATTAAAGCCTTAGAATTAATCTCTCTCACACACACACACACACGGGTGAATCTTGAGAAACCCTGCCGTATGTGTGTCTCCATATCTTGGTGATACTAGATTTACTAGATTGAATGCAAAATAACTTAAAACATTCATCTGATTAATGTTTAAAAATGTCACCATTATATTAAAATGGGTTCTTTATTTCGCCATTTCACACTGCAGTTGTTGTTTGTTTGTTTGATTGTTTATTTTTACATTCAGTGAGAAAGTGCAAGATTTCTGTTTGTTCTGTAATTTCTGTTCATCCTTGTTAAGTAGTGACATATCTCTTTGAAAACCTTGTTGCAGTCTTTGTAAAATCATACTTATGGAAGTGACATCTCAAAAGTCTTTCTGACCACACAGTTCAAACAGAAGTAACTTACTTCTGTTAGTCTGTCTGTATTTTATAATGTTTAAGACTTTTCTGAAATACTATTATGGAGGGGGAAAAAACAGTCATCAGGGTTTTTTTTTTTTTTTTCTGATTATACACACACACACATAAAGACTGTAAATAATGTCTTTTGACCTCATAAGACTTTGAGAAATGTCATGATAAATCAGTTTTGGAAAAGAATATTAATATTGTCAATTATTCAAGTGTGATTTATTACAAGGCACACTGCTCAGTCTCACTATATTGCCCATTGTGAAAAAATAAATGTTATCATAAGATACTTATTAATTATAATTATAATTAATATAATTTTATATAATTTAAAAGAATATACTTTAGTGTGAACTGAATGTAATGTTTTATTGACAATTCATTACGTGTTAATTGTAATTAAATTAAGACTAATGGAATTTCAAATAACACACTACAGTTTAAATTATAATGTGCTTTAATATGTTAGTCAACACAAACTAAGTGTACTTCTTTAAAGCATGACAAAAGATTATAAAACATAAAATGTACTTTAAAGTAAAACATTTTAT
Organism: Labeo catla; assembly: GCA_012976165.1. Taxonomy (NCBI): domain Eukaryota; kingdom Metazoa; phylum Chordata; class Actinopteri; order Cypriniformes; family Cyprinidae; genus Labeo; species Labeo catla. The sequence goes on from VONZ01000594.1 coordinate 368,319, forward strand.
TTGACATTATTACAAAGTGTGCTTTTTAAAAGTGTACTTAAGTGTGTTTAGAAACATAATCATGAAAGTGTCTCTCTTTAAATCACATAAGTGGCCTTTTATTTCCTTAATATTATATTATCTGCAAGTACAGTTTTTTTTTTCTTGTAAGATTTAAAGTAGACTACAAGTGTGCATTAAATACAATTAAGCATACTTACTTTTTTACAAGTGGTGTCAATACTTAAGTTTCCTGTATTGATATTTCAGGAGTAAATGATGTTTCTTACTGAGGTTCTTCCATGCGTCGTAAAGCGAATGAAGAGCCTGAAACCTGACATTGTTTGTGAACTGTGGTATTTTCTGTAAAAGGAGAGAGAAAATGTAGGATTTCTATTTGTCTTGTAGTTTCTATTTATTCCTTTTAAGCTGTGACATTCCCGTTTAAAAAGCATGTTGTAATCTTTGTAAAATCATACTTGAGGAAGTGATGTCACAAAAGTCACAAAAATGGCACCATTTTCTGAGAATGATCCAAGTAAACAGTGGATATCATTTATGATGTAAAAAACACATCACACATTTATTCCGCTGTTGAGTCTTTAAAATTATTGGCAGTGTGATGTGAGGAATTGTGTAAAATCACAATAATTTGAGAGTTTTTGTGGGGTGTGAACATTGGACAGCAGGTAATATGACAATTCCTGTAAAGGTTTCCTCAAAATGGCTACGGCATGACACGGGTTTATCGTGGTTCATATCAAGGAGCACTTTAATTGTGTGAGCGAACTTCCACATGGATCAGTGTCATCAGGAGATTAGATGTGTGTCTGAGGAACAGCAAACAGACTCTGGCTGCGTGTGAGGATTAAAATAAGGAATTATTTACGATATCCCTCTTTGCTGGGTGTTCTTAATCTCGAGGTCCTCCTGAGATATTATCAGTGTAATGGTAGAGCGGGAACTGCTCATCACAGCTCGATCGAATGAAAACCCAACCGTACAGCATATGGCCTCAAACCTCTCAGACGTCAGACGGAGACGCGAGCGTTCCTCGGGCCCGCCGGAGCTGCGGTTCGCGCGTGTGCGTTTGGCTAACGAGATCAGTCCCGGATGCAGCAGCTGAACGGCCCAGACCGCAGAGGTAAACGGTTTGGGGAGAATTCATTAGCGTGCAGACAGGTGGCTAGTGTTACCGCACGGCCGTGTCCGGGACCCTGTGCTGTAAGCAATACCGCGGGATGACATTTCCTCCAGGCCAACAGGGAACTGATTAGAAAATGGTCTGTGATGAAACAACAAGGCTGCGATCTTTATCGGGGTTGAACATCCCCTCTCTCTCTGGCTCAGATGGCATCTCTCGTGGGAGTTGCCTATAAGTACTCCATCAAGCCAACTGCATTAGTGTAATTTCGTCCCAGGAAATTAGCAGAGCCAAGCGGCGCCAATTAGAAGTCAATAGCTGGCTTTATTAATCGAGCTAGCCATCGCACTTGATTAGATTAAGCAGAGAAGCTGCGTGCGTGCGTGTGCGTACTTGCTGATCGTGTCTCATTGCTTCTTTCTGCAGGTCAGTTAAAGTCTGACAGTGAAATACAGTGGAAGTGCAGGAAAGAGAAATGAAAACCGCCCTACAGGTGAAAACCGCCCTGCAGTCTGTCGAAACAAGCTAATCGAAATCATTTACACCATTAAAACACTAGTCTTACATCAGTAACCTATGTTTGAATGCAGTCTACTCTCTGAATAAATACATATATAGTATAGAGTGTTTTCACGACGCGTCGTCAGTTGGCCATATTGGCAGCAATGAACGTAAACAATGCCACTCAACCAATGAAACTCGCATATTTTGCTGATTATTGCTGCTGAAAATGGTCAATTATCCTCATGTTTTGGGCTGTACTAATCGGTCGGACCATTTGGTGTAATATAGACTGCCAAAAGTTACAACAAATCAAGGAGAAGAGTGAAAAAAACTGTCTGAGGAACAAAAGGCGTTTGTGGTTGGCCAAACTGAACCAGGATTTTTTGGGCAAGAATCTCGTTCATGTTTGTTCTTATCATTTCCAGTCAGGTAGGTGAATCATTAGGTGAATATCTTAATTAAAACTGCTTATACGTATCTTTACCACCTATTAACTTTAGTTTGTCAAAATATTGCACCCTTTCCTACTTATTAAGTCCTTCTCTATGATTTAGCAGCCTGAACATGTTTCTTCAATGGTTTAGTATATTTAGACAGTATAAATTAGTAGAACAACGTATTCAGTAGTACATTAACCATGCAATCCCTACTGTTGTTTACATCACCAGTCGCCAGTGTGACTGTGCATCCAGGTAACAGACCAAATCACAGTGTAAGTGCAAACCCACTATGCAGAGAGTACAATGTTTCCCTTTAGCTGTACACTATTATCTTATTATGGATCTGTTTTGATGTTGATGCAGTAAATCAATGTTTGTTTTAGTATATCTATCTGTCTTGTCAGCTATGTTTTTGCGTGGCTTTTTTCCAATATTTGTAGGTCATTTTGGCCTCAGCCACCTTCATTACCTGCTCATATATGTGGGATTATAATACTCACAATGGATTTGAGTGTAATCTCACAATGCTGTTACAATCCTCTAAATTGCATTTTTAATCCGTCTCTGGCTTCTCTAAGATTCGTGAGGGCTTGAGACCAGTGGAAACATTTATCAATCTGTTTCTTTTGTTTATAGTGCAATACAATCTTGTCGCAGTCTTATCACCAGAGTGCCAAAATAAACTTTTTTTTTTTCTAATCTGCTAATGGCGAGTGAATGGGGAAGTGTACCTGCCATAAATATTTCCTACTGGCTGTGAAACTGTATTTTGGATCATTCCGCTGGTTTGTCTTGAATACTGCAAACAGTGTAGCTCATTGTTTCCATGGCGAAATGTAAAACATATCAAGTCCCTTCATGGTTTAGTTCCTCAAATTTTTGTTTTGGTGAAATAACCCTGCATGCAGTTCTGGTGTTTTGACAGCTAAACATCTGATGGTGAAATTAAGTTAAGACTGATGTTTTTGGTACCCATTGGTATTGATTCACTCATGTTGTTTACAGCATATAAAAACACTTGCTGGTCAGACCGTGAATCTAATATTTGTTTCATTACTTAATTTAAACCATTTATTGTGATACTGGTCAACTTCACAGCTGATAAAAATACATTCTATGAATGTTTTGTTAACGCTCACATTAAGTAATAAAAACGTTATTTCTGAATGTTCTCTGAATATCCAGTTTTTAATGTTTTAAACAATTTTTTTCTTGATTATGTGAACAATATTAGAATGTTGCATTTTATTAGACATTATGGGAATGTTAATTTTGAATGTTCTTTGAACATTCTGAAACATTTAGTAACATTTAAAAAAAAAAAAAAAAACACAAGACAAAAGTCCAACTAAAACATTTCAGAAAAAAAGTTCCATGAATGATGTATAAATCATTTTTTTGTGTTAACATTTGGAGAACAATATAAAAGACCGTATAACTTTTAAGGGATCCTGCATCGTTATTCAGATTGTTAGGCTGTCAATCCAAAATACTTATTATTTTGAGTCAGTTTCCAAATATTAACTAAACCCAAATAATGCATTTCAAGTCAGTGAAACAATTTCAACACCTATTTTGAAAACGTTCTGATTCACTTTCAAGATTTGAGGAACTGAACACCCAATTTCTCAAAACTTGAAGAAACTAAGGCATAAAAACAAGCCACTGAAGCTCAATAAAACCCTGCTTCCTCACGTTTCAAAGTGCTTTGAGAATTAAATCACAGATTGTGGTGGAGTGAAACACCTGTTACAGAACAAAGTGCTCAAGACCTCAAGGTTTGGGCTCCAGACGGCACCAGCAGCTTTTATTTGGATCTATTGGTCCAGAAAGGACACCTCCCTACGGGCCTCGTCTGCTGCCTGCTGGCCAAAGCACTGTGACAGCGACACAGTTAACAGTTGTGCAGCTCGTCTCTGGCGCCTACTGAATAAGAGTGACTGGAGAAGGGTGGCTGTCGACCCTGAGAAGGTGTACAACAGCGGCTGGTGGCGAATACACACTCAGGTTCCTCCTTCAGTGTGCGTCTGTGGGACATTCACACCTGTTTTCTGGTCCAGCAAGTGAAAATGGTGCATCTGATCAAGTAGTATAAAGCAAAAAGTAGAGAAGCCAGTTTCTGCCACAGAAATAAATAAATAAATAAATAAAAAGGTAATTGTGACATTTTATCTCACAGTTCTCACTTTATCAATTCTGTCTTTATATCTTACAATTTAATTTTTTTCTAGTAATTCTAAGAAAAAAAAAATTGCAACATGTAAAGTCAGAATTGTAAGATATAAATGTGACTTTGAGAAGAAAAGAATTGTGATAAAAAGTTGCAATTACCTTTTTAAATTTAATTTTTTGGAGAAACGATAAAAAGAGAGTTGCAAGATCTGAAAGAATCTGAGAAAGAAATCTGAGGTTATATCTTAAAATTCAGAATTATTTCTCAAAGTCAGAATTTTGAGATAAAAAGTCACATTTTCCCTTTTTAAGTTTTTATACTCTGGCGTTTTTACTCAACACATATCTCCTCAAGAACATGCATAAATTGAGGAATCACTCATGTCTGACAAACAAATGCTGCAGAGCGACACACCAACCCTTATGAGCAACAGTCATGATGCTCGACTTAAGCCCCATTCAGACTACACAATTTTTTTGTCGGTTATGACAGTCACTGTGTCAGATTATTCTGACTCATAAAATCTTGTCGTGTCGTGAACCTGACCGTTCATCGCATGCCATCATTAACAATGTGCATGCTGTCAGTGATACAGCAGGACTAGACAGAGGGTGCAATGAGCGTAAACAAACACTGGTTAGCAAACACCGTGTTTTGCCCTGGCTTGTCATCAGAAAATCCCAGACAGTGGACACAAATCTGGATGGCATGAAGAGGATGATATGGACTGTCAAAGAGAACTGAGTTAAAATATTTTTTATTTAAAGGGGTCATCGGATGCCCATTTTCCACAAGTTGATATGATTCTTTAGGGTCTTCATGAAAAGTCTCTAATATACTCTAATTAAAAATTCTCAATGGTTTTGTAAAACAACTCCCTTTTTACCTTGTCAAAATCAGCTCTGCAAAAATCATCTCATTTTAAGGGGTTGTTTCTTTAAATGCAAATGAGCTCTGCTCACCCCGCCCCTCTCTTCTCTCTGTGGAAAGACGGTCTTGTTTACATTAGCCGCATTTAGCTGCGTTTAGCTGCTAAACTTCCTAACTACCACGTTATAAGGAAAAGGCGATTGCAAAGATTCATAAAAAAAGGCTTATACTCACTTCTGCTGTAAGTGAAGCTGGATTATGAATGATTCGCACGAACATAGACGGATATATGTAGATCGGGAGGCGCATTCCCTTCACAAACAAATGTAATCCACTGCATCTTCAGCGGCTCAGATGTCGGAGGAAATGACGACCACTATGTTCATTATTACATCCAGCAACACAACACCTCAATCGCTCAATCGGAGATATTCTTGTCTAACTTACATCCCTGCTCTGGCATCAAAACATGGAAAGTTACTGGACTGTGACAGCTGGTCTACGGTAAGAGCTCATGTCAATCAACTATCGTGGGAGCGGCATCTGTCGATGTGACGCCACACCGACAGGCATCTGAGAACAGCTCAATTTGAAAAAGGGGATATTATTTTTACAGATTAATTAAAAACCACTGCATGGATTTTTATCATTATAGGGTAGATTTGTACATACACTGCCAACACACATTAATGTTCAAACAACATGAAAAAGTGAACTTAGCATCCGATGACCCCTTTAACTTCATCATAAATGCAGAAGCATTATTGCCATAGCTCCATGAACCTTTTCTCCATTTTAAAATTCCACCTAGCAAGACCAATACCGTTGACGCTGTGAAGCATCGCAGAGGTGTTGTGCACACTACACGAGATGAAACGATCGAATGTTGCGTCCTGATGCCCCACTGTTGTATACGGATCCCCATGACACCCTTCGTCAAGCAGATTGTGGCAAAATCGGGCTAAAATTCTGTAGTCTGAACGAGGCTTTAGGCCTCAATTCTATTAGCGTTGCTATTTTGATGCAGAATTGTTGAATGTTCTAAGAAGAAGATCCCAACCAAAAGTCTTGCGTCATCAGTCCCATCCATCCCCTTGAGTGTTCATGCAAAACCTAACTGATGATGGCGGTGAGTTTGCAGTGCTGATGGATATCAGTCGTGTTTATGACCTGTCAGCATTCCAACTCCACTCTCACCTGAGCACTGTGCGTAGCCTCAGCCTGAACCGCCTCGCAAACATATACATCATAATCCGTTGTCTCCAGATCACACACAGCTTTATAATTAGAAACCTAGCTCTCAGTATTCACTTGACTGATACATTCAGCTTTGAACCCAGAACAGGGGGTTAACTGGTTCAATAGTTTCTTGCATACATTCTAAGAAAATGAACAGTTGTACTGTTCATTTTTTTTATTATTATTAAAACTTTTAGAAATTAGAAATGTGTTTTAGAAATTAGTCAATAGAATGTCTGTATCAAAATAAAGCGTTAACAGACATTAAGCAGACAACCTAATGAGAGTTAATTGACATGAAGTGGCAAAGTTACTGATAGTAGAATGTCTAAAGTGGACAATCAAATAAAGCATTACCTGGGATTAGTCATTTGGTATATTAACATTATTTCAGTTAATGAAATATACACTTACTATAAATTCAATCTAAGTCTGTAAATTGTAAAACTTTGCTACTGTTTAATCTTTGCAACATGTCTGTTAATGTGTTTTAGTGTTTTGTGTATCTGTAAGAGCTGTTTGTACGCTGAAAACTGCAAGTCCCAATCTATGCGCTCACCTCTTATGAATTTATAACATTTACTCAACAATCTTCTGCTAGTCCATCATCACAAAGATCACCATTCAGTTTAGGAAATCATGTGAAAGCAAAATCAAGGGCATGACCACAAATGAAGTGTAGTGAACTCTAAATGTGCCTGAGGGTGAGCATTACTGTGTATAAATGATCAGATTCATAGCCCTGGCACCAGTGATATCTCTACTCATGTTAGCATTCACACAGATTGATACAAAGCGTTCATCTTTCACTACCTCATAAAAGTCAGTTCCTGAATGAATTAGAGGATTTAATCTAAAATGACACACTGTCATTTCCACACAATTCTTAGCGTACCTAACAAATGTTTTGGCTCAAAGAAAAGGTCAGTTACAAACTTACAAAGCACAAAACAGGCTCAGTGTTTTAACACACAGCCTGCCAATAATATGACTTTATACTGTAAATTATGCAGTTCATTAGCTCACAATGTATGGGTCATGAAAACAAAAAGGTGGTCAGAAACAAGGTAACACTTTGTTTAGGTAGTCCAATTGACTGTAAGACATTTCAACTTACTCTACAAACCCTAATCTAACAGTCTATTAATACTTTAATGAGAGTTAGTAGAATGCCTATCGAAATAAAGTGTGACCCAGAAACAATTCTGCATGCAGTTAATACAATGCAACTAACCACATGACTATGTATATCACTTTTTAAAACTGTCGTTGATGCCCTGCATCCAATCAAACTCTACAGAACTTTGATGGCAATGATATACAGATGTTAACATGAACAGGTTGTGTGATGCCCTCATTCTCAGAAACCATGAGAATCCCATACAACATACAGAAAACACAACCCAGATGACGTTAACTGTGGGTTTGCTGTTCTGTTGGGTCCTCCAGTGAGAACCAGTGCTGATCAGTCTTTCTCCAGAATTCTTTCTGCTCTCTGTAGTTGCTCTAAACACACATATTTGTTATTTAAGCAGCTGTCAAATGATTGGATGGCCTCTGATCTGTAGCCCTGTCTTTTACTGTAGCCTTGAGCTCAGCAGCCATACAACAAAAACAAAGAATTTCCCATTATACTATTTTCGGTAGATGACCTCTCACATCTAGAGGGAATTCTCATTAACGAATGCAGTTAGCACACAATGTGTCATATGACATTGGTAGAATGCAGCTGTTGACACACGCAATGACAGGGACAGAAATGAGTGAAGCGCAGTGTGCTGAGAATGAGAATGACCAAGAGCACAAGATCATAGTCAAATCTGTTAGCAAGAGCTCAGATAGGATACAAACATAAACACACATCTGAAAGTCTTTAAAAACACCAATAAGATGACAAACATGAGCCATTATATGCAAGACTAAGCTCATTTTTCCACACTCTTTGAATAAATTATTGTTTTATTTCATTTTATTTTTTTCAATAAAACAAGTCAATCCTAGTAAAAAATTATTGTTAAAAAATGTATTTATTTTATACTAAGAATACTTCAAGCCTATTAACATATTTACTGACATATTGGTCACGACTTACTGATATAAAAATTATGATTAAACTTTTTGTGGAGTACTACTTGTGCACAATGCACATTTCTTAATATTAATCCTAAAATATGTTTTAATGTCACTATTGATGAGGATTGTATGATCTTTAAATATTATCGGTCTTTAAATACAAAATATTTAAAGTGTACCTAAAGTATACTTGCAATAGTTCCACTTTAGCACAATCAAATACTTAAGTATACCTTTAGTTGGACTTCAGAACTACTTCCACACAATTAAAGTGCAATAAGTACAAAATTAGTTGTTCCAATTTAGAAGACTTTAAATATACCAGTTTAGTATACTAAAAGTACAACTGCAGGGTATTTTTATTAAGTACATAATATGTAAATGTATTTGTGATATACTTAGCATTAAAATAATGTTTTTTTTTTTTTTATATACATTTTAGTATATTTATTTTTCACTAGGGAATACAAATTGATTAATTTTTATTGTCATGTGTCCAATGTACCAGACTGCAATAACGCTACCACACACATACTGTTGTCTGCTAGTTGACATTATGCTGTGGTAAGTTGGAATCATTCAACAATCACAGTGAGTAATGGCTTCTTCTCCTGTTATTGTTACTTGCACTGCTTGCCACATGTATAGTGTATCTTTCTCTGTCATCGGCGAGGGATTTACATGAATGCAGAAAAATAGTTAGACTGACAAAGTAGTTTTCAGAAATAGAGACACATATTAAAACTTTAATTGGGGATAGTGTGAGGCCCTTAGATACCTCTTTGGATGCGACTAGCTTAGTGAGTTCTGTTCATTGTTTGGTTCCGGTTGCAAAGCCCCCGCAGCAGGACATCTGGGTGACTGTTAGGCGGAATAGTCGCGGGACAAAACACAGGTCTTCCTTTTGATCAAAACATTAAACATATTCTCTCCATCTAGCGACACACCCAATGAGAAATCTGATGAAAATGTCCTAGTTATTTCCAGTTCTTTTGTCCAATGTCTGGCAAAATGACCATAGTCCAATGTTTACCAGGAGTAAATTTACTAAATGTAAATTCAGTAAGATTATTATTGACGTCAGCAGTAAGGATGGTCGACTAATGACAAGTTTTTGGGGCAGACCAGACCTGTTGTAAAGAGATGGTCTTCATCCCTCTAGGGGGGTGCTGCTCTTTGCTCTAGAAATATGGCACATAGTTATAGAGTTTGTACTCGACTAACTGGGGCCCAGGGTCAGGAAGCATACACTGTGTGCATAACTATTAGGCATGTTGATAATCTGGTCATATTTTTTTCCCAAGCACATTTTACCAATTCCAAACCACAACAATCTTAATAACTACTATTAATTTTGTATTTAATCATTTGTAAGTGATATATAACTGTCCGTGAAGGCTGGAAGTGAAAAACTCCTTATATTCAGGTGTGCATAATTATTAGGCAATTTTTCTTTTACAGATAAAATGAGCCAAAAAAGATATTTAACCCAGACTGAAAAGTCCAAATTATTAAATGCCCATGAGAAGAATGCAATACTAATGCATTACAAGAATTTGCAAAGTTAAGGCTTGACCATTGGACAGCGAAATGCTTGTTGAGTCTGCATGGTCAGAAAAAACAGGTGGAGAAGAAAAGATGCATGTTAACTGCAAAAGAATTAGGAATTAAGGTGAAGAATTAGGTGTGACACCATCAGGAACCGTTTAGTCTCCAGCGCCACCATTTTCCAGAACTGCAACCTACCTGGAGTCTTCAGAAGTACAATGTGTCAGGTTCTCAGAGACTTTGCTTGGTAAAAAATCCTAAAAAATGCCCCTGACTTAATAAGAATAACAAGCTGACGTGTTGTGAAATACATGAAGACAGTTTTTTTTTTTTTTTTATAGGCTTTATAGACAGATAAGTTGAGAGTGACTCTTGAAGGACAAGCATCACATTCTCTTGTACCTCTGATTCAAGAATTTATCTTCCAAAATCTGGCAGTAAGTTTTGGGAGTTCATTTTAGTCCATCTCTGCAAGTCAGACTTTTCAGGATTTATTCTTAACTTAATTCCTAATTCTTTTGCAGTTAACATGCATCTTTTCTTCTCCACCTGTTTTTTCTGACCATGCAGACTCAACAAGCATTTCGCTGTCCAATGGTCAAGCCTTAACTTTGCAAATTCTTGTAATGCATTAGTATTGCATTCTTCTCATGGGCATTTAATAATTTGGACTTTTCAGTCTGGGTTAAATATCTTTTTTGGCTCATTTTATCTGTAAAAGAAAACATGCCTAATAATTATGCACACCTGAATATAAGGAGTTTTTCACTTCCAGCCTTCACGGACAGTTATATATCACTTATAAATGATTAAATACAAAATTAATAGTGGTTATTAAGATTGTTGTGGTTTGGAATTGGTAAAATGTGCTTGGGGAAAAAAATATGACCAAATTATCAACATGCCTAATAATTATGCATACAGTGTAGTTAGTAGAAAGTCTAAGGGACTATCAAAATAAATTGACCCCATGGCCACCCTTGTCTTGCACTTATGCAGAAATTACAAAAGTAGTTATTCTGTTAGACTGAACTGCAGTTGTATTGCAATGAGTTTAACTCGTATTGCACTGAACTAGTTGTGATCCCCTAAATTGCAAGTGTACTGCAATGAACTGCAGTTATACTACAGCAGATTACTGCCCATACATACTACACTTAAACATAGTCACACTACAGTGTAAAAACTACTTGATAAACTACTTAAGTAAACAGTTAAAAGAATTGTATCTGTCGTTTTTCATTGTGCAGCACAGCATAATAATAAAGCTCATTTATGAAAGGGTTGCACTAATTAACAGGCCTTTAGAACAGGGTTGGTTGTGTTTCTTTTGCAGTACATTTTGTTTGTGGTATGAAACATGTTTCTTATAAGACATTGTCATGAGAGTGAGTCGTTCCTAAAGGTTTCTTTGTTAAATATTTTCTGCTTTCAAAGAGAGCATTGAAATCCTGCTGTTTAGAAACCCAGGGGGCTTTGGCTTACTGAAACTCTATCATGGTTCAAATCACTTTTTGTCTTTCATTGGACATGGCGGGACAACAAATTACTGTTACTCCATTCTACTTTGAGATTATTTTCACTTTTATAATATGCGGGGCATCTGGAGTGCAGTGCTGGAAACTCTCACAGACTGAAGTGGCTAAACAACTGCTGAAATGCAGCAGTCGAGAGACATGAATTATTCCCCGAAATTAAATCTATCATGGCTTCTGATGAACAAATGTAGCTGTTGTAATGTTGATGGTGATACAGGTTATGCTACAGTAAACATTATCATAGCAAGGAGATTGGAACAGATGAGATGAATTTACAGAACTAAATTCTCCTTAAGTTGTTCCTACACCAAATCACTACACTGGTTGACTCTTGCTGCTGATCTGAATGGCGATGCTTCCCGTTTTAAGTGTCAGGTGATGGCCTTTCAGTTTTAACCAGAAATCTACTTTTCTGATGTTTATTGAAGTTTTCCGTGTCTTTTTTTGTGTCACTTAAAATGTGTCCGTTTTGAGTTGTTGTTACCAAAGGCGAGACACGTGAGGAAAAAATAAACAATCAGCTGTTGGCCTATTCTGTTATAAATCGCACACCATTCATTCCTGAACTTTCTACCTTATATATTGAAATTATTTAACGATGTTTTATTAACAAGGTTTGGGGGAAGCGCGTGAGATACCTAGCCTAATTATCACAAGAGAAGCTCACTCAAGCTAATCAACGCTACAAATTTAAATACAGCTGACTTGCCTCTATCTATTTGACGGTTTATCAGCATCCCTCCACCACCCCATCCCCTCACTCCGAGTTCTCACTACACCTAGGGGGGTTCTCTGGGTTCGGGCCATTTCCAAACTCGGAGCCCTTCCCCGGACAGCACGCCAAATATGCATTACTATACTCCGGCTAATTATATGTGAATTATATAAGCGTGAACTCGTGAATTGAAATATATATCGATTTCAATAAAGTTTTCACACACTTTTGGTCCGTGAACTAGATCTCGCTCAGGACGCGTGCTGTCTGTGGGAGTTTGGTCATGACCGGTTCCAGAATTACATAACTGAGGGTGCTCTCACATATATTTTTTGTCCTGTCCAGAATCTGAAATAAATATGCGAATGTCATTTAGGAAACTTTGTAGTGTAAAACGAAAGCTTCAATTTTGAATGGGTTATAACCTAGAACAGGGATATGCAATGTCAGTCCTGGAGTGCCACTGTCCTGCAGAGTTTAGCTCCAACCCTAATCAAACACACCTGAACAAGCTAATCAAGGTCTTCAGAATTACTATGGCTACAGGCAGGTGAAGGTTTTTTTTAGGGTTGGAGCTAAACTCTGCAGGACACTGGCACTCCAGGACCAACGTTGCTTATACCAGGCCTAGAAAGTGAAGGGATTCTGACTGATTAAAATGCCTCTGATTAGCCACTGCATTCTAGAAATCAACAGACATGTCTATGATTGGCTACAATGTTCAATGCTGCAAAAACACATTGAAAATAGAAACCTTTGATGCTCTTCAGAGCGCAAACACTCGCTTTATTATCACTAAAAAGCCGTCACTCATCTTAGTTCACTGCAATCTTACAAAGTTCCACTATAATCAATGAAGCTCCTTAAACTACACAATGAAACTCTTACTTTACACTGCATCTGCACTTAGTTATGAGATGATTCACGAGTAGGGATGCAACAATACAGTTAGTCAATGGTTCAATATGTACCTCGGTTTTTATAGTTTTCGGGTCCGGTTCGGTTAGAATAGCTTGCCACATAAGTGTGTTATTTTTTTTTATTTAAACTGGATGCCAGAGGGCACCCTCGTGCAGAAAATCCACATATGCGTCAAAAAAGTAGCACTGATTACATTCTTTTCCAGCCAGGAAATCTCTAATATGGATAAAGGCATCGCTATTGCTGTAACTGAATAAAAACAAATATATAACGTTAAACGTTTTGAATGATGAAAGGACAATAAACACTTGTCTGCAATAAAGTATGGTTTATCTGTGTTCTTCGAGCCATCTCGTGTATTTTCATAATGGTTATGTATATATGTAATCCATTGCTAATTGACATACATAGAACATGAGTATAGAATATATTGTCTGTATCATTCTGTGATACGAAGCCACATCAGATCACATAGGGAAGTTATTTTAAACACTCGACTGATGTTGTGAATTAAAAACAAATTATGTTTTTTATAACTTTTGTTTTTATAACTCTTTTGTTGGACAACAGGTTTAGAAAGGCTTATCATTGCATGTCATTAGAATGGAAGATTCTCTGCGTGTGTTGCTTTTTGAAATATAAGCGGGGAAGCATTTCCTCATCTCAGCACGTGAAATCACGGGCACACACAGCAAATTCAGAGAGAAATACAACAACGAAATTGTTTACAAGCAAAACTGAAAAACCGCAATTCACAAGCACGTATTGAACCGTGGATGTCGTACCGAATGGTTCGATATTATATTGAGAATTGTGACATCCCTTTTCACAAGCGTGTAAAACTGCACTTCTTCCATGACAACTCTCTGAAGATTTTAGCATGGTAACGGATATGACGGTGTTAATGTATTTGGTCTTGGCAAAATAGATCTGCTACGCTGCTGCTGTTGGTTATTGCTGTAGTTGTAGATTATTGCTGCTCCTGCTGCTGCAAGCAAGTACAGGAATTTGCTACTGCCAAAGCATATGGCGATACGGCGCGGTGAGTATTTAAGACATACTGCTGCTGCACAATAGCATACAAAATAACCTGTAGCAGATCTATACAGGTGGAGCTGGGGAAGGTGGAGGCTTTCAGAGGAACTCAAAGCGAGTGTGAATGCCAACCAGCCATTTAAAAGTAAAGGTTCAAACTCATTGGCTGCGTACGCGACGTGAACCAATCAGCTTGTGCCAAGTGGTATAAGGCTGTGAATATCATCAGTTACGTTAACGCCCATCAGTCTGCGCCATCTAGAGTTTCATGAAAGAACTAGGCATTTAATAAAAATTCTGACGCTTTTAGTGAATTCTGACAAACTAAACTTTGCTCAACACTGTAAAAACACATTGGAAAATTGCTTTTACTTGGCTTGGCTATCCTCTCCAATTGCAGCTGGGCTGCAATTTAGTAACAATAAATTTATCTAAGCAATCAGTTTACTCAAAGCAAAGCACAGCAAATATGTCTGAGATATCGTTTTTCAGTGTTGTATAAAAGTCAGCAAACAGCAAAACAATAATCGGTAACTCTTTATATACTGTTACGTCGTTAATGAATTATTACACATAAACAAACAAGTAACATCATGTTAACATTCCAGTAACTTCTTTCAACTAATAACAAACACCATTTACCAAATTATTATTAGCACTCAACTGAATGCATTAGTTCATTGTTAACAGTAAATACTATTTATTTAGGCCTCCCAGAGAATTGCTAAGAAAACTATTTACAGTTGCATAATAATGTGAAAAATGCATAATTAATTCTAAAGTGAGGATCATGACAACCCACTATTAATTAATCAAGTATTACCAAACCCTTCAGAAGGAATCACTCATTATTTGAAACAGTATTCTGAAGTGAAAAGTCTGATAACTCCATATAATGACTGAAGTCAACACTGACAAAACAAAATAGTGTTACTTTGGATCATTTTTAGGACAACAGAACCTGAAAATCTAAATGCATTAAGTTACACAGATTTTTTCCCCCTAACATTTCCTTTGCAACCCTAAAGGTGCGTTCACACCAGACGCGAATGAAGCGTTAAGCGCGAGTGATTTACATGTTAAGTCAATGCAAAGACGCGAATAGACATCCTGCGGTGCGATTTGCGCGAATGGAGCGTTTTGGGCGTTTGACGCGTGAATGCGTGATTCGTGATGCGTGAGTTGAAAAATCTGAACTTTGGCGAATATTCGCGCCGCGTTAACCAATCAGGAGCTTGCTCTAGTAGTGACGTGTTACGACATAGGGAGCGGAGGGAGAAATTCGAAACAACAATGGAGGACAAAATTATCGTCGCTGTATGTGGATACCCGGAGCTGTACGATACATCTTCTTACTTTTATAGAAACAGGAATAAAAATGATCTTGCTTGGAAGAAAGTGAGTGAGGAGGTCGGACAATCTGGTAAGTTGTAAAAAACACTCTTTACCCAGTTTGACCAATATACATATTGACGGACTGATCTGATGGACCCAGACACGGCGCCGAACGAGTCTACGCCGTTTTTCAGCCTTCCATAGAACATAAAGCGCAGCTACCCTCTTAACAAAATCCATGTCAGCCATTTCGCAACGAGACTGGAGCCGCCTGGCAGAAGCCCCTCCCATGACGCGAATTCGAGTCTGTTGTGAAGTGAATTTCATGCGCGAATGAAGCGAATTTCACGCGCGAATGAAGTGAGTAAACTCAAAATGTTCAAGCGTCCAACTACGCCCGAATAGCGCCATTTATTCGCGCAAGTCGCGTCTGGTGTGAACGCACCGTAAGACTTACACTGTCTTACAAGCCTTCTAAAGCCATAAGATGGCTTTATGCAAGCATCAGATATTTATATTATATTTAAACATTTAGCAAGCACTTTTGTTCAAAGAAATATGAAGATGAGAAAAGACAAGCAATTTAACACAAAGGAGCAGCAGTCGATGGAGGTCGTCATTGGGCCTTCAAAGAGTCTGGATGGGGGCTAGATTTAAAGTAAGGCAATCAAACCCTCACAGATGTGTGGAGAGTGAGAAACATATGATGATTGTCTATAGTGAAATAGGGTTTTTAGTGGTGATCACGTCCCTGCACAACCCTGCTTTCCCACACAGTCTGTTTCAAATAAGCATTTATGTAAGTCTTCATCCCTGCTTTAATTGCTGTGTGTGTTTTTGCGAAATGAAAAGTTTAATGGTAGCCGTGGGGCTGATGCATTCATGTCTGTCACACGGAGACATTATAGACATTCCTCTCCTAACACAGTCCCAACACAAAGTAGGGTTGAAGATGCGGTCAATGCCCTCATTCTCAAATACAACTCCACCCCTCCTGAAAGCAACCATACCCATTTACAAATACCCCGCCTTCTTCAACACACAGCCCCACCTTCCATTCCAGCCCCTCCCCCACATTTATACTGATCCTCCCTACCTTGATATCGCTTCACCTGTCTGGTATCTATCTGGTAGTTAAAATGTCAGAGCATCAATGTTACCCATACCCCACCAATAAACTCCCCCATGTGCAAGAAGAACTGCCATGGAGAACTGACTGTAAAAATGATAACGACTCATTTCGTATTTTTATAAGAATGGCTGACCCACGACTCTCAATAAAAACTGCTGACAAGCTTTAGCCTGTCATCTCTTGAGGGTATGTTTGAAATACTGATGAAAAATATGATTGCACTTCGTACTTTCATTCACTCACTTGGAATATTCCAGCATTTGCCCTCAGGATGATCCATCACTGCCTTTTTTCTGTAATACACGACCACAGAAGACGATTAATGTGTGCTATATCAACCCTGAGCAGCAACATAAATATTGACACTCTACCTTGTTAGAAGCAAGTTTTCCCATAAGGAAATGCTCCTCACAAACAGGGTTCCCCGTACACACACACACTTATGGTGAAACTTGACAAAGGTATCTAGACGCGGGGACCATTGACTTCACTCACACAGCAATTATCTCTTTATAGATCTAACCTCTAAAGGTAAGTGCCCTGCTAAAAGCATGTGTACATAAACATCTCTGACTGGGAGACATTTATCTGATATTGAGTCATGGCTTTGACAAGGGGTGCAGACACTCCTGTGATGACAGAAAATGAAGAAAACAATCTCGTTTTCTGTAACCACTTCATTGTTTTTTTGCTTGTGTGAAAGCAGGAATTGCCTTCAAATCACAGCACCCAAGATGTTTTATAAATGGCAGAGGGTAACAGTAGATTACAAATATCAGCTAAGAAGGATCAGAAGTGGTAATGTTTCCTCACATTAGCCATTAAGACATGTTGGTCCTAATTGGACATCAGGGAGCAAGGGTATAGTTGTGTCGCTTTCCGATTCTCAAATTTTGGTTTCATCTTCTCAAGTCAATTCAAAATGGGTCTAGCAGTACATATGAATTTTGGGATATACATTTCACACAGCTGGACCAGCAGACTAGCTTCAGGATCCTCTTAATGGTGATAACCCAGTGGAGGAGAGGAGGTAACTTGATCCAGTGTGAATGGAGTCATTGTTTGGTTGGTCATAATTAGGCATGACAGTTGAGGCGTGAACAGATTCCCATCATTACAGCCCTAAAAAGCCCATTAGAATTGATGCCACGCTCCGGTCAGACTCACTGTCTGCTACATTCAGGCTGAGCGAGAGACCAGTGGATTGCATTACATTAACGCTGCCACTAACAACAAGGCAACCTTATAGCCACTAACACCACAGTAATGGACTGAGAGGCCATTCCGCTCACATACAGGGATTACCAGAGCTTTGCAGTCTTTCACAAAGACAGCGAGAATTCACCTGCCTAAAGTGCGCCTGCTGTAACATTTGCTGATTGTTCATACATTAACGTAGAGATTGAAGTTGTTACTTTGGATGGGAATGTTCAATGAAGATGGACAGTTGTAGAGGTGTGCTGTCTCCATTCTCTATTTCCTGATCCCATCTCAACGCAGATTTCACGAAGGCATCCCTGATCAGACTGCTGACACTAGGTGGACCTGATCATCATCATTATCAGCATCATCATCAGCATCATCTCAAACAGGTACACATTCCTCACACAAATTTGGCTCATGGATGCAGAGCCAACCAGCGAAGAACTTGGAAGACAATGGTTCTTAACCACAGCACTGCATATTTTGCATGTCTTCTTAATCAAATGCACCTGATTCAACTCATCAGCTCATTATTACAGACTCCAAGAGCTGAAAATAGACATGCAAAATGTGAAGTGTTGGGACTCTAGGAACGTGGTTGATACATGGTTGCCATAGACGGCCTGATTCTGGCAAGGCCCCAGGCAGTGATGAGAGGCCAAAAGATCTGATCAAGCATGAAATATTAGAAATGTATCAGTTGTTTCTATCATCTATATTTGGAAGGGCAAACACTGCTTTTGAATTGTTGTTGATCTTATGCTTGGTCATACAACTTGGCTTTCACACAGAAGATAAATAGTCACTACTGAAACAATCACACCATTATTTGTTTCAGTAGTGACCATTTCATTGGTGACCTATTTAGCTAATTCTGAACAGAATTCAAAAATGCTAGTGAGCACATGTCTGGCAAACAACTGCACATTCTTGAAACATAACATTTTAGATTAAAACCCAAAAAAGTTTAATTATGGAAAATATGTGTTCATATAGTGACAGTTCTTAAAATTACACACTGGATTTTCAGACTTTGCAGCTTGTACATCAAAATGTACTTCAGAATGATGGGAACTTACTACTCATCATACAGCCATGATGGACAGGGATGCAATGTCATGTACATGTCAAAAATATAGGAGCATGGGTAAAATTAATCAGGCTCAGCCAAGTGTGGGATAGCATTTTTAATGTACACTATACCAGTCAAATTATTATTATTATTTTTTTATTATTGTTTTTAAAGAAGTCTCTTCTGCTCACCAAGGCTGCATTTATTTGATCCAAAAAAACAGTAAAATGTTGAAATATTTTTACTATTTAAAAAAAAACTCTTCTCTATGTGAATATATTTGAATATGTACTTTATTTCTGTGATTTCATCATCCTTTTTTAAGCATCATTACTCCATTCACATGATTTTTCAGAAATCTTTCTAATATTCTGATTTGCTGTTCAAAAAACATTATTATTATTATGTTGTACTTATCTGAAATAGAAATCTCTTTTTAACATTATAAATGTCTTTATCATCACTTTTGATCAATTTAAAGCATCCTTGCTAAATAAAAGTATTAATTTCTATAATTCCCCTCCCCTACTGAACCAATTTTGATAATAATAATAATAATAATAATAATACATTTATCGAATAGCAAATCAGCATATTAGAATGATTTCTGAAGGATCATGTGACACTGAAGACTGGAGTAATGTGGCTTTGATCACAGAAATAAATTACATTTTAAAATATGTTCACATAGAAAACAGTTATTTTTTAAATAGTAAACACATTTCACAATATTACTGCTGTTGCTGTATTTTGGACAAAATAAATGCAGGCTTGGTGAGCAGAAGAGAATTCTTAAAAAACACACACACACACACACACACATTAAAAATCTTACTGTTCAAAACCTTTTGACTTCTAGTGTATGTACTTTCCTTTGATCTTTTAAAAACAACCCTGCAAAAGAATCCCTTACAGTGTTTAAGAAACAATATAAAACTGCATTCTGCTGACTAGTTTATACTATTCTGAACAATGTTTGAAACGTTGTATTGCTAGCACTTCGTGTTAATGTCTCTTTATGATAAAAACGGTTGTATCCTTCATTTGTAAAGTCACTTGGATAGTCACATAATAAGCCACAGCCCTAGACAGAGCTAGATCACCAGCACATCATCTGATCAGTTGCAACCAAATGAGGAGATCCCATAAGTGCTTGGGTGGCATTCCAACTAAGTCCTGGATCCCCTGTAAGGGTTCGGTCCGGATTACTTTCACACAGTGATATGTATCAGAGCCAGCAGAACACAGTAAGGCTCGAATGTACACACACTCAGGCAGCCACAGGGCACAGTGCAGTGCTTTCTTTTGATCCTGACACCCTGGGGTTACTGCTTGTTTGTGTTGACAGCTGTGTCTGGTAGGCAGGCTTCAGTCCCTGCAGTGGTGAAGGGATGAATGAGAAATTGTTGTGAAACTGAGGAAAGGTGAAGATAAGAGGAGGAGTGGAGGTGAAAGATATTATAAGTGAGCGAGAGATGTAGAAAGGCTTGTTTGGCACCATCACTCTGGATCGCACCACTGGTGGGGAAGATAAAGGCTCTCTGAATGATTCATGCCTTTGATTGACAGCTCCTTAGGGTCCAGAGCTGTGGCGCCCACTTTACAGCCTGAGGGAAGCATTCAGACAGCCTTCAGCCACTCACATAGCTCAGACACCACCTCATCACACAGAGATATCCTGCTATGAACACATACATGCATGTGTATCAAGTTCTCTCCAGTTCTACTATCCTCTTCTAGAACTTGGGAATATCGATCTTTAAAAGCTCTTGAATGGCCTTCATCGGATGGACAATATTTCATTGCTTGCCTCTTTTCACACACTCACAGCCACAGTTTTAGGCCTGATAAATGCTGAGAAGAGTGAATCCTTTCTTTAGAATGTGATTGTTGTAATGTAATTTATATTCTGCATTAATACAGAAACTCTCAGGTACTGACGACGCTGCCTTTCCTTCAATTATAAGTGACTTCCTGCTTAGTCACACCAGGAGCTCTGAGTCCTTCTGCTGCAGCACTCCGAACAGTGTTGTCTTTACATTCTGCATCCTTTTTCATCAGCAAATTTAAAAAGCGATGATTAGCATGGAGCCGTTCCAGAATATCCCTACAAGGATGCTGTTCCAGGCCAACAGAAGACATTTGCTAAACTCTTTCTTCAGCAGCATTAGAATTCAGGAAGAGCTTTCGTCGAGATTAAGGAAACCCTTGATAATTGTCATGTCACCGGCAAGCGCTCAGGCTTCTTGATGAGCTCACGCTCGGCACAGATTGCTTTCCCATGAGGCTCCTGGCACAAGCGCTGCTGAGGGACGAAGGCTCCCAGTGGCGGCTCGTCTAATCAGGTCTGACGCGAAGGCCGTGCTCCCGTCAGAGAGAACGGTCCTCTCCAGAGCAGCCAGTATCCCAATCATCAGGTACAGGGAGAAAATGGCTTCCAGAGCCGTGACAGAGGAATCCGTCACATCTTGAGCACATTCAAGGGGTCAGGTGAAATTGGAAAGAGCGGGCTTCGGCAGAGATGATGAGGGGTTGAAGGTCTGGCCTAAACAAACACAGGCGCCTGGACACGTGTGGTGACTGAGATGTGTTTAGACTTGGAATCGGATAACTCGTGGCTATTTTCTGAACCATGATGGAGCCCGGTGTTATGATCAAGGGAAACTAAACAAAATGCACTATTAGAGAGGAAAGCAGCAGTTTGAGGGGTCAAGTAAATGGTTTTCTCTTTTTTGACAGAGTTGCAAATAGTTTCTTCAGTGGAACAAAAATATCTCAAAACTCTGCCGTATGTTTTTACAATAATTTTCTCCAACACTCTTTTTATGTTAGGTTGGGGAAAAAATGGCTCAATGTCTTGTTAACTGTTTTAAAATGAAGAGCTTCTTAAGAAAATCAGTATAAATGTGAAATGTCAGGCTGCCTTTACTCCCGTAACTTCTGTGAAGATGCCCTGAGTGTTTCAGTGAGTGAAAAGTCACTGAACTTGGTTTTTAGGTGTAAAACATCTTCTAATTGAATGTCAAAAACCTGATGGTGGTCAAATCAGTGGAGAGCAGAAAAGAACCAATCAGAACCATTTAAACACAGCCCTCCCTTCTTCCCCCGCACATCTTCTGGAAGTCGAGTAGATGGAGATGGATGTGTTGTTTGTTTTAGTTTGGGGCAAGAACATATTTTACACCGATGAGGTGACAGGGCCGTGTGAGTTATGTTTTTAGAGGAGAGCTAAAGCGAGAGCGTTTGAAGTGATCCGCTCACTGTTTTACCCTCAGCAGGACTGGACTTGCTGCCTACACTGTCCCAAGGCAAGTTCCAATCAGTTTGCCATGTGCTTTCTGCAAAGTGCTCTTCGATCAGATATTCTCCACCTTTAAACGCCACCTAAGAAAAGTCTGAGATATGAAACTAGCACAGATATGTGAAGGACCACTTGCCTTAGACAATAGTTATAGAGTTTAGTGTCATTATCATGAACATCAAACACAGAAAGAAGCAATAGACCCATCTCAATTAGGTTACCCTTCATTTTGATGATCCCTTTATAAATTCTGTTGACTGCAAGTAACTTTGCAACTACATGTCAACTAAACTCACGTTAGAGTATTAGTACACTGTTAGGGTTAGTAGAGTAAGTTGACATGTACTTGCAAAATGACTTGTAGTCAGTAGAATGTGCTTAAAAATACAGTGTTAGCAGATATTAAGCAGTCTACTAATACTCTAATGACTCCTAGTTGACATGGGGTTTAAGTTACTCATAGTCAAAAAGACCAGTAGTATAGAGTGTTACCCACAATTAGAGCTGTGTATTACCAGAAAACATTCTGGCTTTGTTGTAACTGGTTTAGATCATGTTATAGATACGAATCAGTGGTTACATGCAAAGCCTGTGGGACTTTGGGGACCTGATCTCTATATTGCATGTTTCCCTTGCTCTAATGAAGAGAGCAGATCAGGTGTCCTTCCTGTGAAGGAAGTGTTTATCTGTGGATTTGGAACACTGTGCTCTCGGACAACATCAGCTCAGTATTGTCAAACTGCTCACAAGCGAGGAACACAATTAGACAGTTCAGTCCTTGGTCTCGTGGGACCGGCAAGAGGATCTTGTGGAGGGTTTGGACAAGGTCCATCCAGCTATCAGCTGAGAACGGGGTGATACAGTAAGTAACTTTGCGCGCCCTCCCTGCGACCCGCAGCCAAGAATTATATTGCAACATGCTTCTCACATTCCAAAACTTGGGCATCTCATGAAACCTGTCAAGAACATGCCTGATTCATGTGATACCCCAGAATCAAAACAGAGAAGAAAAAGATTATATTTTGCATGAAGACAGAAGGTAGTCGCACACCGGACCACGCCGCAAATAACTCACGGGTAGCCTATTGCTCCCAGTTCAAGACAGCAGTCCAAAATGGTTAAAACAAAGGTTTACTCCAGGAACTAACAAATAAATAATAGTATTTTCATTTTTACATTTTTTTGCCCTCATAATTATAGATGTGAATCCGAGTCATGATCGCTGTTGCATGTGATCTTCCTCTCAGTGATCTTGTCCTGTCACTCTATATGCGCAAGTCAGACCTGCCAACTTGTACACATTTTGCCTACCAGGTACACATTTTGGTCTCAAAGTACATTGGTATGATTTGTCACTCTAAACTACGCAAAAACTTGGTTACACCTCTGACCACATGCAGTACTCAAATCAAACAACAGAAAAAGAAGAAGAGTTCGACCAATCAGAGCTTTTTTAGTTTGAATTTGAATTTAAGTCATTTCTGTGTGTTTTAATTCTCTCTACACTTTGAGATGAGAAAACTCCTCCCACTTATCCACCTTATTTTTCCCATGAGAGTGGCTGCAGCCATTTGTAATTTTTTTGTGTCTGGCTTCTGGTCTCATCCACTTCCAGCTATTTTTAGCTGCACAAAAAGCTCGTTTTGCTACTTGATATTGCAAACTGGTGTGTCTTACCATATTATTTTAATGTATTATCTTAATTATGAACACTGTTTTACCGTTTACTGCACTTCGATATTCTTCTCGTTATTTCCCTATGGTGGATTATGAACCGGATGTCTAACACATTACCATAAAACAGCTTACTTCCGCATTGAAAAATAAGGTGGATAAGGAGCATTTGAAAAAGCAACACACGCCAAACATGTTCTCTTGTAATAAGAAGTGTTTCTAAACCTGTTGTCCAACAAAAGAGAACATTATATCAAACTAAACATCACTTGAATGTTAGCAGGCTGTTGTAGGAGTGTTAAAGTGCCCCTATTATGGATTATAAAAGGTTCATATTTTAGTTTTGGGAGTCCCCAACAACAAGTTGACATGCATGCAAGGTCAAAAAAACACTTTTATTGTCCTATAATATGCATTTATATGCAATTTCCTCCACAACTCCCAAACGGTTTGTTAAAACGAAACATTTGTCCAAACCGCTCCTTGCATGACACTAATCTGCGGTGATTGGTCCGATGATCCAGTCTTTTGTGATTGGTTTAACGTTACTGCGTGCAGCGAATTACAAACACGGAACGCCCATCGCCTTTACTCCAGCCCACAACTCGGTGGTAAACAACACCCAAACTAGTATATGCGTCAACCCAACACAGAAACGTATTGATAAAGCACTGCAGCTTCAGAACTTCAAGTAATAACGATGACAAACATTCACTATTCATCGACACATTTCTAGACAATAGCGAGTGAACAGATAAAGCTGTCAGCCGGTTAGCCAGAGACCTATGAGCTGCGCGGAGCGAACACAACACACACACAACTAAATACATATTTTGCATGATACAGAGTAATCTTACATGAGAGCAACAAGTTTTAAAGGATTACTCCACTTTCAGAATAAAAATGTCCTGATAATTTACTCACCCCCATGTCATCCAAGATGTTGCACGACATAACACACAACTACGTATTTTGAACGATCGATAGAAAATACAACCATCAATTATTAATCACACTTACAGGTAGAGGTTCAGACGAGCAAGCCGGTCCAAATAAACTGGTCACTGATCCATCTTTTAAGAGCACGCCTTTGGTGAATACCACATTGTACTTAGGATACAGCGTCTTCTCGACATGATGTAAACCACATGGAAATTTTACTGTGTTTGTGGGCGGGCAAGTTGTTCGCGACGTAGAACGTGGGAGGACATTATGCAAATATGTTACTTCGTGACGTATAGCCGTAACAGAAAAAGATTCGAATTCCTGGCGACTGTTCAGGCGACTCTTTATTTGATAGACAATAACTTTATTTATCGTATTATGCGTGTCGGCTTCACAACTTTGTAGATAGTTTATGTTCACATACAGCTACATGACATGCTGCATGAAAGGTCATTTAAAAAGGCATAATAGGAGCATTTTAGGAGCACTTTAAGACTGTTTGCATCCGAACATAATTTCTGTGGCAAATATTAGGGTTAACGGGGCTAAAGGCACCCCAGGGTAAAAGGCACCTTTGATATTATTTTCCTATAAACCACTAGATGGCAGAAAAAGTTTTCCAAAACATCCGCTTTTCAAAATACATGGGCAAATTTGCCAGCGCAAAGTCGATTCAGTGCTTACTTGATCTAATATTTGATGTTTTTAAAAATGTTTTTAAGTAGCAAAAAACATTCTTGAATATATCTTGAGAGAAAGGTCTTCTTAATGATCTTCAGTTTTTTTTTTAAGATAAGTGAAACAGCAGTTTTTAAATAACAAAAGAATATGTAAAAGTATGGTATTTGGGGTAAAAAGCATGTCATGTAGCTGTATGTAAACATAGCTGTTGGGGCTGCACAATAACTAACATGATAATTAAAAGAAGGCTGACTTTTCCGCTTGTTGACATTGTTAGATTCAGATTGTAAATATATTATGTTGGGTGTCCATCTTAGAGACAATCAACATGTTTGGAATGAAACCATCAAATTTAAAAACATGCTATTAATCATATCATATAATAAAATATAATTTGTTGTTACTACTGTAAATCTATATTAAATTACTATGGGATCTCCTTCAATGCTTTCAGAATCTTTACATTTTACAAAATTATTTTGTTTCTGTTTTTTAAAATGTATGTTTTATATTAACATTTTAATGAAAGCATATTTATTGATAAATTATTTCATTTATCAAAATAAGCAAAAAAATTGTACAAACGGTTACACTTTATTTTGATAGTCCACTTCAGACATTCTACTAAATATAAGTAACTTTGCAACTACATGTCAACTAATTCTCATTAATTTGCAACTACATGTCTACTAACTCTTAGAGCAGATTGTTAGGTTAGGTTTAGGGTTAGTAGTATAAGTTGACATATAATTGCAATATTTAGAAGAGTGTTAGAAGATATTAAGCAGACAGTCTACTAATACTCTAATGACTAGTTGACATGCAGTTGTAAAGTTACTTACTGTTAGTAGAATGTCTAAAGTGGACTATCAAAACAAAGTGTTACTGTACAAACTTTGCTAAAGTAATTGTTTTGAACAATCATTAACATTATTATTTTAGTTAAAGTGATTGTGTGCTGTGCGCCTTTTACCCCATGCTGGTGAGCCTTACACTTTGGGTGCAGTTTTTTCTTAGGGTGTGCCTTTAGCCCTGGTAAACCCCATATATTTTTGGATATCTTCCTTTTTTACCAGTTGTTTTTTATCTTTTTGCTTACTGGCTAATTGGTGTGCTGATGGCCCATGTTTTCTATCAGGTGTCGGTGCTTATGTGAACATAAAATCCACTTACTGTGTACATAAAAAAGTTCCAAAGGTGCTGGAAATATTCCCAGAAGTAATGCAGAAAAGGCTTGATTTTCTTTGGAATTTGGGCTGAAATGTGAGCCGGGCTTGTTTCTGTGTGGTTCATCCTATAGCACCAGTGTCTGCGTGATGCTCCTGCTCTCTGTCTAACGTCACTTCATCATGTCCAGCATGGGGAGGGACAGAGGAGAAGCGCTCGGATGAGAACATCAGGCCGCTGCGCTGATCCAGCACATTCACACTGTGTGTTTGGTGTGGAGACGAGCGCGAGACGTCCTGTCTCTCCCCAGAGTGCTGCTGTTCTTTGATCTCACTCTCTGTCTCACTCACTCTCTCCTCTTTCTTCGTTCTCGGTGCGTGGGGGGTGTTTGCTTTTTGGCCAGTTTCCTCTTCTAATCATGACATCATTCTGCCTGAATAGGTTAAAGATGTAGTCAGGATATTCCTCGCTTCCTCATTCAGCCAGGCCTCCCAAATTAGACACAATACTGCACGACCCCCTCAGATAATCTACACCGCACATCCGCCGTGGAGAATAATAATGACAACGGCAACAATACTCAATTCATGTCATGGAGTCGCTGTGAATAGCATGTTTTCAGGCGTGCTTCTGCGTATAGGTGAGCGTCAGCGATTTCCAGCAAGCGGCCATATGCGGTGATTCGGATGTGTGGTAATTTGATATTGCCGGGTAAGTTGAAAGCCTGCGTGATTAAAGGCTTGTTCTGATTATGGCCGATGACTCCACGTGATCTTCTGCTCCTGTCAATAGCGCTTAGATTCACTAAAATCAAGCCTGAACTTTAATCTCTTGCAAATCCCCATCACTGAACTCAAGTCTACATGTGCTTCACATTGGGCCACGTTCACCGTCAGAGACTCGCCACAAACTGAAACGCAATTAGTCGACGGAGACTCATGGTAAGATGCTGCCCTTGCAAAATGTGAAAAAGCTTGATGATAACTGTCTGAATGTCCAATTCTCAGTATTTGTCAGGATCATGTCTCTAATCAAAGAATTGTGTAATACTGTGGAGACAATGACATAACAGTGGATCGACATCAAAACTGGAACAGACTCCGTCACAAAGTTCAAAACATCTCCAGTTTCTTGCATGTGTATTAATCGTTTTGGCTAATTTCATTGTTATTTTCTAATAACAATGTCTGTACACTTTTTCAGCAGTACTGGTTATGGAAATATTTTTCCCATTCATTTTTCCCACATTCTAAAAAGTGGCAACCTGCAACTGTTAGGATAAAGAGCTATTTCTACCTGATCTAACCCCTTAAATTTAGTTTTGTTGGTGTAACCTGATATATTTAGGTTAATTCAATAATTTAAAATCAATTAGTTTTGATGTTACCACATATAGCACATGTTATGTTACCATTTTTGTTTTGTGTAGTGAGGGAAAAACCTACTATTCCATGAAGCAAGTAAAAATGATGGAGAGATATAAAATTATTAATTTGAAGTTCTTGGATTTATCTATAGAAGTTTATTGCAAAATATGCATATATATTCTGAGAGCACAGGGAGACTTGGTTACGCCATTTGCGGTGATTCATGGGAGTGGGCAGAGATCTTTTAGCATGCTTTGCTCACCGCGACACCCTGATTGGTGAAATGTCTGTACAGTATCAAGGGTAATGTAGTTTTTCACCACAAATTCTGTTAACTAACACGTTTTTTTTTTTACATAAGTTGATTTAATGTGAACAATTAACAACCTCTTCACTTACAGCATCTTTGTCTTTTAGGGTTTATCAGATACTGTTAAAATAATTTAACAAATGTTTTTATTTCTGGAACATGACTGTTGCGCTGTATACCAATAAGAATGTAGCACAAAATTGCAACAGTAACAGTTTTTTTTTCCAGCATCACATGAAAAAAATTACATAATATTCACATGTTTCCTTCTGGTAGGTTTCCATTTGGTTTCTAAAAACATTTAAAGATGGGAGTGCTTCTATATCATTCCACTCTATATCATAGCTTTTCATTCCATAACCTAGGACCATAGGAGGAGAATGCAGTTCTTCCTCTTGACACATGAAGAACAACAATATCAGTGCATCCATAAAAAGTCTACACTGTACACTTAGACGATCAGATGATGTTATGTCACTATACAGTATCTTTAATGTGTTTACTAGAGACAACAGACTCACAGCAACCAATTCTGCTGCGAAATGCTGCATCTGGGCAGCATATTGAAATATAGTGTTAAACTAGAGATACACATTATCACACACATTCACACTTTATACATTTACACAGCATTCTATGTGCATCTGCTTATGTGCTTTCATGAAAGGGTAACCAGCGACTGCTGGGCTTTTTAAGCTTACATCTTCTGTATGTACGCTCCTGCGTCTCAGACGAGGAAAGGTAAACTAGTCAGGAGGAATTTAATTCTTTACAGCCCGCTGTTCACAGTTTGCACAGCGCAGACAGCTGGGCGCCCCGGTACAGTTTAGATCAGAGGCCATGATAACCTGACTCTTGATTTATGGACAGCGTGGCTCTTTGCAATCACCTAATGAGGTGAACTGGATTGTTTACATGTTTATTAAATACCCAGAACCAGCTGCGACCGGTTCAGATGGCGGGCATTTGTCATCAGAGCTGTCTGTCAGAGTCTTTCAAACCTCCCGAGAATTTACCTGTAATGGTCAATATGCCTTTGAAAATTTTGTTTGTTTCACTTCTAAATGTTGGCAACTTATAATTACTAGGAATTCGAGTCAATCTCTGATGACAGGTAAGAGGCAAACTGAAGCTAACGCTAATTATCTCTTATTACATTTACAGTGCGCTTCAGAATTCTGGTTATTATGAAGAAAGCAAGAATTGTGCACCGTGTTGGCAGCTCTACACCTTTCTGTTTCTTTTGTTGTCCAGTCATTTCAGGCATATGCACACTCTTCAGAAGTCTGTGTTAATACCACATATGTGTTTATATGACCACGTAAGCTAAATTCTCCAGCGGAAACAATTCTCCAGACGCGTTCAACCTCCTTTTCTTAATCCCCGAAATAGCATAATGAAAGTGGTGTTCACTTACATGTTTCAGAAAGCTGCTTTCTGCAAAAACCCTGGAACGAACTGTTTTCTTAAGTGTATATAATTGTAGTCACTATTAGCAAAATGAGTCTATCAATTTATAAATTCAATTTATAAATGAGGGTTTTTTAAGGTTTTTGGTTTTAATGTTCTTTAGCTAATAATACAATTAAAATAGATTACACTGAAAAAAAAAGGTAACTTAAAATAGTAACATCTAGACTAACTGAATTTATTCAAGAGAAAAATATTATTTAATATTACTGAATCAACCTAAATTAATTTATATCGCTAAAACTACTTTATATAGGTTAAATCAATAGAAATGTCTCTTTAAAGAACCAGTTGCAGGTTACCATGCTTTCAGTGTAAGGTATGTCCACAGTAATGTCAATAGTTTTATAATAAAGGGATGAGAGAACTCTAATAACAGTATTTGACATTCTCAGAAAATTATTAAATTGTCCTTGTTAAATTGTCAGTTATGCGAGTGAAATATTAAATTCACAAGTAAATTACGAAAAGCAAATAGTGAGTTCTTATTTGAGTCCACAGAATGATATCCGTCCTCATGACGGGAGTTTCCTCTTGTTTTTTCTCAGGCTTGGCAGTCTGATCCCACATGTTAGCGTATTTGCAGCCGGAGCCTTTGGCTTCATTTACCACGACTGAAAC
This sequence comes from Labeo catla, assembly GCA_012976165.1. Taxonomy (NCBI): domain Eukaryota; kingdom Metazoa; phylum Chordata; class Actinopteri; order Cypriniformes; family Cyprinidae; genus Labeo; species Labeo catla. Next base: position 398,776 of record VONZ01000594.1, read on the forward strand.
GTTTAACAGCTCTCAGTCGACCAACATAAACAAGCTACTTGTGAGCCGAGCCCTTTTTTGCGTAAAGGCGCTTTCAGAAGGCAACGGCTCTGTGGAAATTAGATCTTGTAATCCCTGCTATTCGTGCTCTCTTAAAAGCGTAAAGAGGGACAAGTGGGGGTAATGCGTTTTACTGCTGCGGCGGCGGCAGCGGCGGGTTTGGGCGACACACGCAGTGCCTCGCTCAGTTCCCTGAGCCCATGCCTGATGGGAAAAAGACAAAAGCATGCAAGCCAGGCCCCCACTGTTCTCAAACCCTGCTCCCACTGGAGCGCTAGAGGACTTCGGCACCTGGGAAAGATTCCCTGCAATCCACAAAAGAAAACGGTAATGTGCAACAGAGCACTTTTTTTTAAAGCTTGGCCTTGTAAAACCCCTGCACAGCAATCCCTCTTTTCATCAGAATGGTGTAATTGTCAGAATGCTTTAAAGGAACAGAGCGCAGTGAAGTTAACAGTGATCTGGATGTAGTATTGATACTGCTGACTGATGCCTGACTGAATGTGTTTTTCTTACTGAATTGCTGGGTTCAGCCACTGATGGTTTATCTGTATAAGACTATCATTTAATTATTTACTTAGCATTTACTGTTCCATCAACTTTCATGAAAACTAGGTAGGCAGCTAGGGCTGCACGATTAATCGCACGATGTTGTGAGGCGCGTTTAGTCAATGAAGCCGGTACATTGATTAGTAGTAAAGCTCCATTACGTGCGTTCAGCTGGAGCGGCAAGTAATACACAGAGCCGTACATCACTGACAAGCTACGCCAAATCGTGCGCAAAATCGCGATTTGGCGTAGCTTGTCAGTGCTTTACGGCTCTGTGTATTACTAATTGTACTTAAGTATGTTTAATATATATTAAAAAAAAATACTTTTCATACTTAAGTATTGAAAGTAAAAGTACAAGTAGATGCAAAATTAAAAACAAGCTAGTAAGTATATTAAAAAAAAAAATATATATATATATATATATATACAAAGTTTATACACAGTTTGAGCAGCAAGACTGTGTTCAGTTTTAACTGCCTCTTCCATTTTGTATCTTTGGGTAAGCATAAGAGACACTTCTTTCGGTATTTAGTCTCTTTCATTCCCACATAAGAAAACATTTCTAGAATCTGCATCTGAAGTGGCATTTAGATGTATTTATGTAATTCAGAGGGGACATGGATGCATTTAGTCTGCAGCTACAAAATTCATAAATAATTATTTGTTTTAAACATAACATGCTGAATACAGATATTTGGAATTATTTAAAACATGAAACAAACAAACAAAAAGTTGAAATGTGAAATTAAAACCGTCAGGTGCCAGTAAGTGAGTGAGTCACTGAGATTCACTGATTCGTTCAAAAAGCTGATTCATTAAGTAAGGATACATCGTCCCATGTGTTGCTCAGAGATGCAAAACAATGCTGTAATCTTTGTCTGGAACCATTTTCTTTGGCAAAATTGAGCAAAAACAACAGGGGCGATTCTAGGATTTTCATTTTAGGGGGGCTCAGCCCCCAATGAGGGTATAACAACAAAAATTATATATATATATATATATATATATATATATAATGTTTGACTAATAGGGGTGGTATACTATACTTACTGCAATATTCCACTGTATTGTATAGATAGGTATAACATTTGATTACTGAATAAGCCAAATACAAGTCTTTCTGATCTCTTTCCTTAGCTGAAGTATGCAAACCTCTTTGCCACATGCACTATAAACTATTGAAAGTAAAATTTTCAAATGAAAATGGCAACATGATCGTTTTATAAAGTGTCTGTTGCTTCGTTTTCGCTGGAGGAAACAGCTGTGATGTGATGAGGGGTGAACACAGCGAAAACGTAGGCTACAGTAGATGGGGAACTCATTGCTCCCCCCATGATATTTTATATACTGTATTTAAACTGCACAGATGCAGATATTATAACAATCTATCGATAAACACAGACCTTGTCCTTTGTTTTTCGCTCTGCGCCACCGCGGACTGCGGATTGAAGAACGCGCTAAAAGAAAGACTGGGAGGAGCCGATCGAAGTCTGCCGCAATTTTCATTTGAAATTTAAAGGGGACTCGAGCGATCACGAATTCGTGTACAGTTTATAGAGCTAATCGCAAAATTTTAAGGGGGCTGAGTAGTCAGTTTAAAAATGGCCTAGCGACGCCCATGAAAAACAGGCAACATCGTGTCTAAAATGTAAGCCACTTAATGTTAACCTGTATAAAATCAATATTACATTTGTTATGCTGATCTGGAGAAAAACGCCACTCTTTGTTTGACATAGATTAGCTATATTAAATAATATAAATATATAAGATATACAGAAATCGTTTTGGCGCCTACAATTTAGAATGCCTTGAAGTTTTGATGATTCTAAATGCGTTTTAACAGATTAAATCAACTAGTGTATGCGTGCACTGCCTGTGTGAAATACTCCATAATGTCACATCGCACATCGTTAAAACAACACTTACCATATTATCGCAAACGATGTACTGTATGTCCACCCCCAGCCTCGACTTCAATGGAACATAAAATCATCCGCCGTTGTGCGAGCATTTGTTTGCACATGAGAAAAGGTGTTTGTTTTTTAGGAGTAAGTCTAACTTGCAATCGCCAGAGCACTGATTCGTCAAACCTGCTTTCTTGTGGTCTGTCTTCCGACTTTATTTTGTAGTAAGGAATATGCTTCAGGGAAATGTATCGGAGTAAAATTATACATTTTAATTAGGAAATGTAGTAGAGTAAAAGTGAAAGTTGACAGAAAAAAAAAACTCAAGTACAGATACTCCCAAAAAATACTTAAGTACTGTAGCAAAGTATTATTACTTCGTTATATTGCACCACTGGATATGACTGTTAAGACTGTAGTCGCATTACAAAACATCTTAGTGTTACAGAATACCAAACACTTGGACAAGATATAGATACAGAAAACAATGTATATTCGACAAGAATGGCAGGTAAACAAGGAAATGCAGATAAGAGAGGCAGGACTAAGCAATGGAATGAGTGTAACCAGAAATTACTGCGGTTGCAGGAAGAAATGGAAACTGTGGATTCACTGGGATGATGGTGAGTACACACACTTCTCTGTTCCAGGGATGACAAGGAGTAGACAAATGATGCTGGAGATATGAGGAGAATCCCTGGGCACAGGTAAAGAGTAATCACACATGGTAAATAGTCTGTAGTCCATTACGGAGACCAGACAACTAGAGACTGAAAAGCACCTGTGTTCATATTGGTGATGATGAGCGTGGAGACGAGGGACAGGTACCAGCGATTAAAACTCTGGTGATTGGGATTGTTGTAAGGGAGTGAAGGTGTGAGATTATATCAGATTGAGTTACAACCTGTCGGCTTCATGAAAGAACTTTGTATTAAAATGTGATCAAGTGAAAATGTAACTATTTATTTATTTATGTATTTATTTTCAAACAAAGTGCTGCAAAACAGATATTTGCTGTTTAAAACATGAAAATTGTGTGATAGTCCTTAAAATGTTTATTATTGATAATAGTAGTAGTAGTAGTAGTAATAATAATTATTATTACTATTATTATTGATCTGTGTTTCCTTGAGGAAATTATAGTACTGTACAGTATGTTTGTGTGCCGTTGTGGCTGTGATCGTGCTGCATGTTTGATAGGAGATGAAGCAGAAAAGACGACTCAAAGTTAAGCTTTTTAATTATTATTTGGCATCAACTGAATATCATGTAGGCTACATCAGTCTAATTTTCATTCAGCAGTCTATACTGATACAAGAGCACTAGGGCTCCTCGTACTGGTCCAGAGATGTGCTTCTATAAATGAGCATGTGGTTTGTCCAGTATTTACGTTGTTGTCCACATTTTGCGTCATTGTGCAGTGTGCCACTGTGTCCAAATATTATGGTTATTCATGTGGTCATTTCATCAACCAATAATGGACTCTATAACCACTGTTTAGAAACGACAGGTGCAGGATTCACAAGTAGGGCTTACACACATACAGATTTTTACTAGTGAGTCAGTTGGCTAGTCAACGTTTATGTAAACGTTGCAGCTTGTGTTGGCTTCTGGATGAGTTATCTAAAGAATATAATGAGCTGGAGGACCATTTCAGATGTCCTTTATAACATTACTTTTTTAATCCAAAATAAATGTGATTCATGACACCGCATTACCCCTATTAACAAGGACACATTTATTACCGACATTAACTGTGACTTGATTAGAATTTCAAGTCTGTCTCTCTATTTACCTTCCATTTTAAGGATGCAAATTTGAACACTTTCTTGAACACATTATATCAACATGATAAACTGGCCAACGAGAGGGTTACATTCTTCAGCATCCCCGCAGCCCCACATATGACTATCAGTTTGGAGTACGGATGGATGAACGTCATATTGATGGCTACATGTGGAAATCATGAGATAAGTGTAATAATGATTGACTGCACACCTGAGGTGCTGCATCCGCTCCGTTTGGCAAGAGCAGCTCCGAGCGTCAGTTGTCAAGGCCTTCTCCTCACAATAGACCTGTGGGGAATGTGACCTTGGGGACGAAACTTCGCCTGCCGTTACCCGTCGCCTCCCCTTTGCCGCGCCGTGGAAGGCCGGCCGCCACTTCTGACACGTCTGTGTGCCGGCAAATCACTCATTTTCATACAATCAGTCCCTCTCCCCTTCCTGCACAAGGCAGGGTGCGAGTGTCGCCCGTCTGCCTTCTATTGTGTACTAATTTTAGGGTCCATTATTTGCTGTAACAAATGTGCAGTGGGTAGAGTCACTTTCACATTAATACTTTACGCCCCAAAGAGAAGTCTTCCTTTAGCAATGGATCAAAGGTCCCGTCTATTGTAAGTCACTTCCTCTTTTCCTTTTTTAGCTGCTGAGGTTTGTTGTTATTTCTCGCCCCGTGCGCTCCACTCTCCCTCGGCTGGATGAGGTGACGGCCCGGCGTGAGAAGATGACCTTTCACCTCTGCTCAGCAATTAGGAGCCAGACACTGACATCATTCCTTATTTAGGACCCACTTCAGCATCTGGCACGACAGTATTAGGAATGCTTACCGAATTGTGAGGAGTTATTGTCATTTCTCTCTTAGGTTGGTCCAAGCATAATAACTGAAAAGTCTGTTCAGAAATAATCTATAATAAATACAGATAAATAACACATCATGAAGCAACATGTAAAACTTTGACCTAAAAACAGTATAAAAAAATATTTTGAAGACAAATGGCAAACAGAACAAAAACTCTAGAAATGAATACAGTTTTGGTTGGACCTTACTGACACTTTATCAGACCTCTTGAAATCCTGTACAAGATGTACATGTTATCCCACTAATATTGTTTGTAATATTGTATTGTATGTTTATATATATATATATATATATATATAGCCAGATCTCATTCTCTGCTATAAAAATTATAAATCAAAAATGTTTAATTAATAAAGAATTAAAAAAAAAAAAACTCTAGAAATTACATTGGTAACACTATATTTCATTTTTAAATATTTTCGAATAAATAACAAGTTACTTTGTTTTCCAATTTCCCATCCTATCCCCGTGTTGAGAGAAACTGGGAGTTTTGGTGTGAATGGTGTGAATTACAGCCATTGCAGTTGCCAAAAATATAACTTTTGGGTTTTTTGTTATTAAAAAACAAATAAGCAAGACCAGCCCAGGTGACAAAAAGTAATGCATGCATTACTTTCCATTAAGAGCAAGTGATGCAATTAGTTTTTTATGGAGTAACGCAATATTGTAATGCATTACTTTGAAAAGTAACTTTTTGTAGTTGGCATGTAGTTGCAATTTAATGAGAGTTTGTTGATATGTAGTTGCAGCGTTACTAATAATTAGTAGAATGTCTAAAGTGGACTCTCAAAATAAATTGTGAACATTACACAGTACATCTTAAAATAGGTGTCAATCTGTGCTCCTTCATTGTGTGAGATTCCGTTGCATACATTTACACTGATTACACTGAAACCCTACCGGAATCCCATAATGAAATATTTCTTCAAATCCCGCTAGTTTCCTCCTGAGGAAATAAATTGTATGTTTAGTTAGTGATATGATACATAGTCGGTGTCAAAACAGAGCCTCAGTTGTTTGCAATAATCATGTGGTTTTCTGTGCTTTCTGAAATATAATTGATTCTTTTTTCCTTCCATCTGTCATCCATCATTAATCATTTGAGTAGAATGTGGCTTTTGCTGAAGCAGGACAATGGAATCTGTTAATTCTCGCCGTTAAGCTTTCACTCTGGCCTCATTGTTTCAAACTTTGAAGCATTTAATGCAATTTCTTCTCACTAACAGGCAGCGGTTTGCAACAAACCCATGAACGTCTGGCTGCCGCTGGCACATGAGAGCTAATGAAACACCCCTCCAGCAGCTGAAAGCCTCTTCATTGTGCTCTTCAGCTTATGGTCAATGACATCACTCCCCCGAGGCTTCGCTGAGAGCTTGTTTACAGATATAAGTTAAAAGTGCTTAAGATCTTTGGTTTAGCCAGGTCCAAATGTTCGCCATCACTTCCGAATCTTGCATGCTTCCTCGTTGCCTCATGCTGTTTTAAAAAGAACGTCTATCGCATCGTATCTTGTCCCTGAATCTGAGCTTTTCTGCACATTTAATAAGGCTAAACGAGACTGCTGTGCCTCAAATTTATTGGTCTAACAAGCAAAGTAGTGTAATAGCAGGACAAACATCATGATCTGTTTAGGGTTGCCCTTTCAAGTTCTCCAGCTCACCCTCATTTAGGCTTTTGTTCAGCAACGACAGAACATAAACATGGGATTATAAACCTCCTAATGAGTGATGTCACAAAAGTCTAATGCGGCGTATTCGCTTACCAGACGTACACAAAACAGCCCATTTCTCATGCACACACAACCATATGCACAAGAGCGGTTTCATAAATGGAGACGTGGTATGGGAATGCATGTATGGTTCTCGGTCTGGCAGCTGCAATTCAGTAATTAGCGCATGGTGAAGGTGAAAAGGACTGTAGGTTGAGTTTTTCATTGGAGCGACGTAAAGCCTGTGGAGCTGCAGAGCTGTAAGCGTGTGTCATCTCACCCCAGGTGGACACTCAGCACTCATGCTAGTGTAATTACTGCTGTCGGCTACTAACCTCCGCTAGCACTAGTGATACTAGGAGCCGCTGCATTGCAAACAGCCCTCGGTGGAAAACACTGCTCCACTGTTGCTGTCCTGAGCATCTTCACAAGAGCTACTCAATTAACCTCACACAGACAAGATACTCTTCAAATGACATAATCACGATTATTTGCAAAAACAAACATGAAAATACAAACACTACAAGACACCAAAACCCACTGTAAGAGTTACCAAATAGACTGTAGGAAGAAAAATATTCTTGTCGCAACATTGTTTTCTTTGTCCATCTGCCATTAAAACGTTCAGTCTGACCTCATTGTTTCTTTCAGCTTTTGAACATCAGTGCACTTCATATAATGTAGGTTACAATAATGCGCCTTGAAGTTTGCAAATGACACTGTGTAACAAACGTAGAAATGAAGAGTTCATTTGCAAAAACAGATAACTCAGTTTTTAACCATTTTCAAAAATCATGTTTTTTCATTGTGCATTCCAATCAATCTAAATAAAACTGCAGCTAGGTTATTTTGATATAAAGTAAACATAACTAAAAAAAAAAAAAAATACAGCTAACTAACACAATAAAACAAGAAAAACATGATAACATGATACATGATTTTTGAATCTTTTTTAAAAAATGCAGTTATCTGTTTTTGCAAATAAACCCTTCAGATTATTTGATCTGAACAGAAAACAAAACACAGAACAGAAAATAAACAAATTAAATCACAAAACAACAAAACTAAAATTAAAAAGACCTAAAAAAAGTAAAAAGATGAAAAACAAAACAAACATAAAGAGATCTTATGTATAATTATTTGATCTGAAGGAAAACAAACAAAAGAAAAGAAGCAAAAAATAAAATAAAGTAAAACTAAATAAAATAAAGATATTAAAGAGACATCATTTTTAATTCTTTGATCTAAAAACAGAAAACAAAACAAAACAGAACAGAAAAGCAAATAGCTAAAAACAAATTAAAACACAAAACAAAATCAAATCAAAGCATAAAAACAACAAACAAAACTAAACAAAAGTAGAGAACTAAAAACAAATTAAATGATTACCTGGATATTCTATTCATTTTGTGTAGCAGATGTCATAATTGTCATCCCAGTTAATAAAAAAAGAAATCACGTTCTGGGCCCCCTCTCCCTCGCCGGGCCCTTGGAATCTTCCTAACCCTCCCATTTGCTAAAGTTTACTAAAGTTTTTCAGACAAAATGGTTTATGAAAGTGTATAAATGTGTATAAAAAGGTGTAAATGTGTATAAAAAGGTGTATAAATGATATCTTTGTGCTACTAGAAGAACGTTTGTTCATAACTTTGAGAGGACCTTGGCAGAATGTTAGCCAAAGTTCACAGGAAAACATTTCCTGTTAGCTGGGATGCCGTTCAGTGTAATTACAAGATACAAATGTTAGTAGGTTCTTTTCCAAGCAAGTATAAGCAGTTCTCAAATACAATCTGTTGTTGTATATAAGAGAATATAATTAGCTGTGGAAAGGCTCATGTGAGACAAGACTATTTCTTGTAATGTGATTTGGAATCAGCTGTGGTTTGTTCATGCTGGAGATCATCCTCATTCACTCACATCTGCAGTCTTCATCAGGTGAGTCTGCATTGCTCCGTTTTAGGGCAAACTGACTTCCTTCTGAGGTGTTTGAGCCTCGTATCCGTGTTCAAGGGCCACGGTGTGTTGTGGGGGTGGGTCACTCTGCCCCGGGCCGTGCGCTTCGCCGGGCACAGGAGGGCCGAGCTGAGCTGCAGAGTTAATTGCTAGTTTGGAGGCTGACGCTGAGTGAATGTGGCAGCCTGTGTGCAGAGAGCCAGTGAGATCCTGCTACATATTCACTCTGTCCAAGACAATCGGCGCATCTGTCAGCGTGCCGTGCGCTACCCGACTTTAGGGGAAACGGAGGGGAGCGGTGCTGTTGCTTTGGGCTGAAGGCGGATGGCGCTGGACACTGACACGGGGCAAAAAGAGCCACATCGCATTTACAATTCAATTACAGCCACCTCACCATCGAGACTGTCCGCAAGAGGACGAGAGGATGCTGTTGGTCACCGCACAGCTGTTTCATGAGAAAAAGCCTTTTCTTTGTCAGTTCGGTTTGTTGTGCTGTCCAGAGACGTCCGCATGTCCTGCAGCGGTTACGAATGTGAGGGCCGCAAGTTTCTGCAATCGCACACTCCCCTCACGTACAGGTCTGGAGGAGAGCGGCGCATCTCACCTGCGCAGCGCCCCGTCGCCACGCTGATGCATTCGTGACTCAGTGTGGCCACTAATTACAGCCCGGAGATGTTTTTCTCATGCTCTCATTCAGGTCAGAGTCAGTCACATCAAGGTTAGAGTGTCCCACTTGAACCTGCTTTTACTTTCATTGCCATAAAAATAATAGCTCATAAAGCCTACGCTGGCCTCTGTGCTCTTGCTGACCTCTATGCGTGTGGCCTCGCTGCTTTCAATCGGCTCTTTCCAGTTTACACCTTGCTGTAAATACCGAACGCATGGCAGCAGTTGGGACCGATTTGCACACTGATTATCAAAGTAAGGCTTTCTTCGTAACACTTTGTCTTATTTACATGAGAACGAGAAACACATTTGCATCTGAATTGAAAAACAATTTATGTACGACCCGAACCCTTGAGTGGTGAAATATGCTGTGTTGAGTCACCATGTGTTATGAGCCCCGGCATGACATGGGAAGAAAACATAGGTAGAGATTAGGAATTTGTTCCTTCGACTGTGACCATGTTGTACTAATTTGTTCCCTCATTTTAATTTAGTTCTATCTCTCTGAAGATTTTAGCATGGTAATAATAGATATGACAATGTTAATGTATTTGGTCTTGGCGGAATAGATTTGCTATGCTGCTGCTACTGAATTGCTGTTGCTGTTGGTTATTTCTGTAGTTGTAGGTGATTGCTGCTGCTGCAAGCAAGAACAGGAACTTGCTACTGCCAATGCAAAGTGATACAGTGCAGTGAGTATTTAAGACATACTGCTGCTGCACAGATAGCATATAAAACAACTAGGGCTGTCAAATGATTAATCGTGATATATAAAAGTTTGAGTTTGCCTAATATATGTGTGTGTACTGTGTGTAATTATTATGCATATGTAAATACACACAAATTCAAGTATATATTTCAAAGAAATATGTTATTTAGGTACTAAATATTTTTGTTTATATATAATATAAATTCTATAAAAATTATAATAAATACATATACTTGTAAATATTTCTTAAATATATACATAAATGTGCTTGTATTTATATATACATAATAATTACATACACATATATTAGGCAAACTTTTATTTTGTATGTGATTAATCGTGATTAATCATTTGCCAGCCCTAAAAACAACCCATAACAGATCTATTCAGGTGGAGCTAGGGAATGTGGAGGGTTTCAGATGAACTCTGGAAGCGCGCTGAAAAATGCTCTAACCAGCAATTTAAATGTAAAGCAGTCCCTGTTGAAAAATCCAACATATGCTGGTTAGGTATGTTTTGAAGCATGGTCGCTGGTTTGAACTGGTTTAAGATGGTCCTTAGCTGGTTTAAGCTGATCTTGTGCTGGTCCTAAGCTGGTCCTAAGCAGGAGCTAGTTGCTTAGGCCCAGCTGGGGACCAGCACACAATGAGGACCAGTTTAAACCAGCTTATGACCATCTAAGGACCAGCTTAAAACAGCTCAAACCAGCAGCCATGCTTCAAAACATACCTAACCACCATATCCTGTTTTTTTCAACAGGGGTAAGCTCATTGGCTATGCAACATGAACCAATCAGCTTGTGCCAAGTCATTTAATGCTGTTAATATCATCAATTTACGTTAAGGACCCAGCAGTCTGTGCCATCTAGCATTTCATGACAGAATTTAGCATTTAAGATTTAACTTAAACGAGGGAACATATGGGTCAATGGTAGTACAGGTGGTACATTTTTCCCCACATGTCATGTGCTCCCTGTGTTTCCTGCTCCAGGCTAGACAAAAGAACATTTTCAAGCAATGGATGTGTTACTTCATAGCAAAACATGCTATACTAGAAATAAAAGATTGTTTGTGCAATTTATAATTTTTAATGTCAAATTACATTGATTGGACTTTTTAATGGAGTAGCACCCACATCTCAAGCAATACTCGGACCTGCTGCTTCTGCTTTCATTGTGAATGTTTTTTTTTGTTGTTTGTTTTGTTTTGTTATCATGGGCACTGGGAAAAAATGCACTGCTAATGTTTGCTGTGCAAAACACTGAAGGAAGATTGCAAGTATCATAGCAGTAGCAAGTGGTGACTTCTTTAACCGCCTATTCTGGAGACTGTAAATAAGAAACACTATGGAAGTTTAATCGTACTGCCGTTGTAAGGAATAGGTTATGGAAAGCGGATGGGGCCGAGCGGAACACTTACAATTCGACTGCGCTATTTGTTCACATTAACGCAGTGAAGCAAAATGAAGTTGCTGTATTTGAGACTACATTCACATATGTGATGTGATAGAATGTTATACTTATGAAAAAAATATTTGCTTAAGAAAATTTGAAAATGCACAGTTATTTATTTATTTATTTATTTTCTTATGATTTTCTTATGAGTTAATTTTGCATCAAATACAATGTGAATCTTGGTCATTGAGATCTGGCATCAACAGCACATTTTTTCACTTGGCTGAGTGATTCGTGGACAGCTTACCTTGTGCATGAAATCACCCACATGCCAACAAACCTATGAGAATGTGAAACAATAATGTCAAGTCATAGCCACAATGCACAGATGCCAAAGCTGCTGTGGATGTGCTCACCTGAATCTCTACGCAACTGGCACAGATTCACTGAAAATTACAAATAAACAATTTTACATACTTATTTCCAACATTTTATGATGTAAACCTTATGTTACATCTTAAATGACAAGGGAATTTATAATTTATAATTTATATAATATTAATATTTAGCTATTTCCCAAACCCATTGTCTCAGATGTCTTGTGTATAGAGAGCATTTACAGCTTATATAGACTGAATGTCCCTGTATCAGTCTCTTGGGAATGTGCTCATTGGTAAGCATTCAGTACCTCAGCAATGTATCAGGAGTTAACATTGTAATGGTGAGTTTTGCACACCGCTCACTTTTTCCATCAGAAATCAAGTTGTTGTAATAAAATGTTGTACCTTTTGGCCCTTCCATGTCACGCACAAGCTTGTATCTCCGCAAACATGTGGCAGGGTCGTGCTGATCATCAAGGTGAGGCGGTGAGCAACTGTATGCTCAAGCGGGGGGAGGTACCAAAACAGTTCATATTGTTTTAGAGTATATTTACTCAGCTGTAGTGGACTCATTATTGAGGCCTATTTTCCCCTCTCTCTACCTCCATTTTCTCTTTCGTCCGCTGCTTGGGTTCGACGTTGGGAACAATAGGTGTGCAATTATCAGGAGCAGGGCCCGGAGCCGAGCGTTTGATGTGGCTCTGGAGTGGCTGTGGTGCGGTGAGGGAGACGGCTTCCACTCCGCTGTTTTTTTGAAGCGTTATTAGCTCCCAGAGCACAAAAGCCAGGCCATAAATAAGCGACTGGCAGCCACAGTATGCTAGAAATAATGTTTATCCTGCCTGCAGAGGCTGCGGCCCTCATTAGTTCACTGAGAGCCGCCATCAGAAAGCCACTTTGTCCCTCCGTCCATCTCATCCTCATCTTCATCTGCTCACGTCAGGTACGTGTGGGAGTCGCTGCAGTTATTGTTGTTGTCGGGTCCCGTTGCTGGTTAATAACACCGACACCACTCTAAATAAATTTATTATACTGTCATTAAAGGGACAGGTCACCCTAAAATGAATGTTTGGTCATCAGTCACTTACTGTCATTCCAAACAGATATGACAAATAAAACAAACACAATTTTAAACATCTTTTTCCTGATTCATTATTTATTCAGACCAGCAGAAGTTACATCATTGTGTACACAAAATTATTTGGAAATGTTAAATAATTATTCTTTAGATGATAACTAGCTGGACACTCTCTGAATTAAACATTCAACAAAATTAGGTCATGTGACAGCAGTGTAGCACTGTAGTACTTTGAAATGTTTGCTGTTGATATATAATACACTGCTTTACACATACTATATATTTCAATCGTGACAACTTTCAAAATAGTTTTAGCATGTTAATAGATATGACAACGTTAATGCATTTGGTCGTTTTGTATTAGATCTGCTATACACAGTGCTGCGGGGTTATTTATACACTTATATAGACACTGCTGATATGCTGCCGCTGTGTAGACAGACATACTTTAATCTCGTAGCATATCTAGACAGGTGGAGCTGGTGGAAGTGGAGGGTTGCTGCACTGTAGGACCATGTTACAGCTTTTAGATAGATAGATAGATAGATAGATAGATAGAGACGTATATATACCTCACAAAATTACTAAATCATGACAAGGCAAGTTTTTTTTTTTTTAAATTTTTATGACAAGGCAAGTTAGAAAACTTTAAAGCATTAATGACAAATGAGATGCAGGGGATGATTTTTAAGTGAATAATGATTTAAATGTGGATGAATTCCTCATTGTATAACTTCAGAACACTTAAAATTTTTATGGTGTTTGTTCTGCCCACTTTGGAGCTTGACAATATAAATCACCATCCACTTTCCTGGCATTGACGACGGGAATTTGTAAATGCTGCTAAACATCTCACCTGTCCTGGATGGCCACTCTGCCGTGCAAAGGAAAAAGATTGTAACTTCGTTTTTGGTCAAAAAATAGTTATTGATATTTTTGGGAGATTCAAGACCTCCTTTATCAAGTGGATAAGTATCTTGAGTCAATTTCGTTGTTTTTTCGAGAAAATAATGGGTTGACTCAACAATAACTTTAGGAGGGGAAAAAGGGGGAGAACACAATATAACACCAGTTACTGCCAGTTGACTTTGTTTTAGGATTTTCAGATTGCGTTACCGTACTCTGCCTTTGTTTAGCTGTGCATCGATATGTGGCGACCTGGAGTTATACTGTATTCTGCCTTTGTTTTACTGTCCATTAAAGTCTGCAGCGTTTAAATTATGGTCCTTTCTTTCTTTTTCTTTTTATAATGCAGATTACTCACTCAGTGCCATCTGGACCAGACTTCTGTTTGCATGCGTGTGGACTCGAATGCCGTGTTCGAATGAGTAGTAACAGTTTGCAATTATCCTACCTTTTTTTTAGATTAGACAATTTTAAGTCAATGTAAAAACAGTTAGGCTATGTCTTGCATCCTTTTACGTTAGTGAACACTGCAGATAAATTGGTTGCAAAACAGTATCCACTCACATGTTTTTGTCTGGTTGTTACAGTCAGAAAAAACAACATTACACGTTATATCCTATGAGACAGACCATGATCACTAGATTTAATACAGGTAATATTATAATGATTTTGTAAATAGTGATCAGCAACCAGATATTGATAATATGGACGTTACTGCCTTTTGCCTGGGCATGGCTTCTCACTTTTTGCAGACAATGCAAAGGTAGAGTACAGTAACTTCAAAATAAGGGTAAAAATCAAGTTTGAGCTCAAGACATTTGTATGTAGAAAACATCTAATTACCAGATTTCTAGTGTCCTACTTATAATTAATTTGACTGGACAAATAGAAATCTTTAAAGTAATTTTTCTACACTCTTTTGTGCATCTATAATGCAACAATAAATGTTTCAAACAGAAGTACATTATTATCACATGATCTCACTGCATTGCATGTTTAATTTAGTGAGTGGTGTCCAGTAATAAATGTTGCTGGTAGCGAGCTGTTCGTTCTCATTAGCCAAACAACAGCTACTTCCTCACTATGATCAGCCACAGATTGTCACGGTACGTGCTGGATCGATGAGTCGAGAGACGATACAAATAACAATTTAATATAACTCTTAGTAGGAACAGGCAGGAACAGAACGATAATCCACACACATCCAAATAACGTCAAGGACCGACAGCAAACTCAAAACACAAGCAGACTTATAAAGGGTGGTGATTAAGACACAGACAGGTGTAGTAAATAAACTAATCAGGACAAAATGAGGACAGGAAGAACCAAATATGGGCACAATGGGAAAAACAAACATAAACAGTCCAAATGGCACACAGAACTCTGACATTACTCCCCCCTCCCGGAAGGCGCGACCTCGCGGCGTGGAAAGGGAGTGGAAATAATAAAGTCATTGTGGGAGGAGGCTCTGGTGGCGGACGGTCTTCCGGGAGGAGGACAATAAACAAAGTCCAGGGTGGTGACGACGGAGGGAGGAGCCAGGGAGAACTCAGGAGGGACCCGGAGCAGGAGGAGCCATGCGAGACCCAGACCACAGCCATCATGACGACCCACGGTGGAGCCGACGGAGGGAGGAGCCATGGTGGAGAAAAGGCTGACGACTCCAGGGGGGCGACCGACGGAGGCGGAGCCGCTGGCGGAGGAGCTGGCGGAGGAGCCCGAGGCGGAGACGGAGAGCCGAAGATCCAGGGCGACACCGAGGATCCGGAGGGCCAAGGCGGAGCCCTAGGCTCTGGCGACCGAGGCGTAGGCGGAGATCCGGAGGTCCGCGGCGGAGCCGGAGCGACAGAGGATGGAGGCTGTGCCAGAGGGAGGGAGGAGGTCCACAGAGCCGGTGGGACGGAGTGACGAGGCGCAGCCAGAGGAATAGAGTCCTGAGGTGATGAAGGGCCGACGACCGACCAGGGCGGAGCCGGAAAGACGAGGGAGCCCGGTGGAGCTGGTGGACCGATGGGCGACGATGGAGACGAGGGCGCTGAGAGCCGTGGTGGAGCCGCAGGGTCGGAGGGCCGAGGCGGAGTTCTGGACTCTGAGGCTGGAGGCGGAGATGAGGGATCCTCCAGCCCTGACGCCGATGGAAGCTGGCAGACCCGCGGCGCACCCACTGCACAGGTGGTGGGCTGAGGGTGAGCAGAGGGGCTGTCAGGGGACAGCGGTGACCAGACAGACAGAAGAGGGGGGGTGGGTGGGAATTCCATACCGACAGGTAGATCATGACAGGTAGGTATATCCGTAGAAAAGTCTATTAAATCTCCAGAGTTAGTTTCCAGAACTTCAGTAAAGAAGTCAATCAAGTCCCCAGAGTTCAGTTCAAGCTCACCCCCAGCGGTGGTGCAGTGGGCAGGGCTCTCCATAGCCCTCTCTTGCTCCACGCAGCACTCCACCGTTACGGTAGTTGTAGCCGGCTCTCGCACCTGGTCGGACGTGTTGGGCTCTGGCTCTGTGGCGATCCTTTGCTCTGTCGCTCGTGGCTCTGGCTCGTCATCCGCGGTGGGCTCGGGCTCAAACTCCGCGTGTCGGGGTGATGGTTGGCTGGGTTCTGGGTCTGGAGTGGGGCTGACGTCCTCCTTGACGAAGTCAATGGTCCATGACGATCTACAGGACGCCAGCACCCACTCAATGTAATCGGCGATGCTCTCTCGAGGACCCTCCCCGGACAGCTGCGCCTTGGTGGTGGTGTTAAGTCCAACACGATAGAACGTGCATAAGCAGCTGTCCGGGTAGTGCGTGAGTGGAATGAGTTGCACAAAGTCTCTGGTGTGGTCCTCGAGAGAGCGGTTCCCCTGCTCCAGGATGATGATCTGAACAGCGGGATCCATAACGAAAAATCAAAAACAAACACTGGGAAAAACCGGAAAATAAAGCAGGGAAACGCCGGGGATAAACTGTAGGTCGGTCCTTCTGTCACGGAACGTGCTGGATCGATGAGTCGAGAGACGAGATACGATACAAATAACAATTTAATATAACTCTTAGTAGGAACAGGCAGGAACAGAACGATAATCCACACACATCCAAATAACGTCAAGGACCGACAGCAAACTCAAAACACAAGCAGACTTATAAAGGGTGGTGATTAAGACACAGACAGGTGTAGTAAATAAACTAATCAGGACAAAATGAGGACAGGAAGAACCAAATATGGGCACAATGGGAAAAACAAACATAAACAGTCCAAATGGCACACAGAACTCTGACACAGATGTCGCAGATTTGTTCTTTTTGTTCTGCAATCGAATGTGAACATTTTTTATAAATACTGTACCCAGTAGCAGTGCTGAGTTTGTAAAATCAGTAATCAAAGTAATAAACGACTTCCTACCACTGTGTTGCATTTAGCTCAGTTCACTTTCACACAAACAGCATGTTTCCTTGCGTATTTTCCTGTCAGCAGTGCTTCAGCAGCAGGCTCATGGACCACGCACTGCTGCAGTTCTGCAGTCTGTGGTTCAGGCGATTCTCGTGGCTCTAATCAGTGTCTGCTAACGGCGGCTCAAAAACAACAACTGTTTGAAGAACAGCTGCATTTGGCAGCTGCTGAGCAAGCCGATCTCAATGCTGAAATATTATCAGTTATAGAAGAGTTTTTAGTTAAAAGAACTGCAGATTATTTCAGGGAACTTTGCTCTACAGGGTCGAGATGCTTCTGTTTTTTTGTTTTTTCTGATGTCTGAAGGACAGTGCTGCTGGGTAAAAAAAAAAAAACTCAAACGATTACAGTGTGGTGGTCGAAGGTTATAGAAGAGCTACTATGAGCATAATGAAGCTTTATGAAGTCTGTCTAAAGAAGACAACATGGATTCCAGTTCATCCTATTTAATCATATTAAATTTTGCAGGTGTTACTGTAAAACAATAAATAAATAATTAAATGAAATAAAAATAGCTTTGTTTGAAAAATAAAGAATATTATAGCTTGACCTACAAGCTCTACAGAATAATCTGTTTCTCTGCAATCATGTCAAATGTGGTGTGAATGCTGTTTGCTGTGGACAATTAAAGTATAATCGTAAGTGTAAATAATGTCACTTTACAAAAAGGTTTTGATTGTTAACATTTAATTACTGCATTAATGCACAATGTTTTTATAGCATTAAGGATACATTTCCTTATACATTAACTAATATTATACATGAACTTTATACAAACGTGAAAATGGATTAGTGTTTGTAAAAATTAACAATGTAAAAAGTACTGTTCATTGTTAATTCACTTTAGCTATTGCTTTAACTAACGTTAACTAACCTTGTCAGTTAGTTGCAGTTGTCATTTTAAAGCTGCAGACACTCGTTTTCTTTCAAAGATGATCAGATAAATGAAGCTATATTAAAGAAAGGGGTTCCATATGGCTCTATTTCCAGTATCAAAGTCTTTTAACATCTTAAAAACATACCGGCTTCTCTGTCTGAAGTATTGATAGAAGACTGGAGCAGACTGCTGAAGCTAGCAACCAATTTGGGTGTGAATTTTGACAGACCTAAATCTGCTTGTGTTTGTGTGATAGTACAGCCGTACTGAGAGCCTTGACGCGTCAACCGCTATGTCTGGATCTACATAACAAGTGTGCTGCATGACTGAAATTGATTATTTGAACTAGGTTGGACTGATTTTTGTTTGTGTGTGTAGTTCATCATTATTGAAGAAACACTGCAATGCTAGCTGGCAGCTTTATTGTACAAGAAACCACATTGGCTAGCTAGTTCACGCTGCTCACAAGTCTTTGAGGGTTTGTGATGATGGAGTAAAATGATGATATATTTCCCTGATGGTTGAAAAACACTTTTGAATCAGTGCGTGGTCCAGTCGCGTATAGAAACACAACTTCAGTGTGGCGCACACTGATGGCCCATGTAGATGTCAATGTGTGTATGTGTGTGTGTTTTAAGTGTGTATTCATGCTGTCGTGTCTGTCTGCCTGGGTGAATAGAGCATCTGTGATAGATGTTCACTGCTCTATTCTCCACTAATTGATTTCAATCTTCCCTCCTCAGAACATGCAGACACTCAGCGCCACCATTCCCGTAGCTCAGCTCTCCGTCAGCTTCATTCTTCTGCTGGAATAAAAGCCGCTCTCGGGCCTTTAGTGGTGCCTGTGTGTTTGTTATAAAATTCCCACTAACTTCACGTGGCCTTTGATCTCTGAGAGAGAGAGAGGCAGGCAGGGGGAATGGTGGGTTTCTCAGACGCATGCAGGGAATCATATAGATTATGAAACATAAAAGATTATTTGAGTCCATGAACGGAAGATGGAGGTCTTGAAGTGTGTGATAATTTCTCACATCTTTTCTACATCCACCTTTCTATCTACTGGACACTTTATTTGGACACATTAATTGATTAATCACATGAATGACATTATTTAGCATTTGCTTATTAGTGAACTAGTAAGTATAAAATATGTTGAAGGCAAAAATTTTAATTCTTGAGTCCACTGACATAAAAAATAACAGCTCAACAGAAAGCCAGAGGCATGCTGGGATATGATTACAATGACATTTACAAATTTCACTCACAGCTTGATAATGGTTATATATATATATATATATATATATATATATATATATATATATTTTTTTTTTTTTTGAAAATCTAAAAATGCATAAAGTTTCTTATGAGGGGTAGATTTAGGTGTAGGGTTAGAGTAAGCAGATAGAAAATACAGTTTGTGCAGTATGAAAACCATTAAGCCTAGGGAATGTCCCCACAAAACATGGAAACTCACCATATGTGTGTGTGTGTGTGTGTACTTGTTTTTGCTACATTGTGGGGACCAAATGTCCCCACAAGGATAGTAAAAATAATGTTAAAAAAATGATTAAAAATAGTAAATGATGTTTATCTGAAAGTGTAACGATGCAAACATGTTTTCTGTGAGGGCTAGGTTTAGGGATAGGGTTGGGTTAGGGGATAGACAATATCGTTTGGTCAGTATAAAATCTATAGAAGTCTATGGAAAGTCCCCACAATTCACAAAAACAAACGTGTGTGTTTCTGTTTAGCTACTGCTTTAGGGAACAGATTTGTCATTGAGCTAAATGACAAAACCTCCATACGATGTATAGAAAAGTAAACCATGCTGTTTTTTTTATTATTATAAATTGCAAAAGGAATTCGGTTATGGTTCTTTTGCATTATTTACAATTAGCTATATATAAAAACTATTTAAATCTACAGTACTGCATGACCCTGTTTATAAACGCGTGTTTGACTCGTAAATGTTTGATACATGTTGCTTACACTCGCTTTATTCAGTAATTGTTAATATAAAAGAGAAACAGCTCTGAAATTAAGTTCCAAATGGTGAATTCAACACGAGTTTGGCAATCTGTATACAGGCTATCGATATATATATATATATATATATATTCTTCAACGATTGTCTTTTCCTTACTTCACATTGTGATTTTTGCAATTTTTGTTTAGCTATTTACTTCTTTAGTCTAAGTTTTAAGCCCCAGCTGGTGCTTAATAAACGACACGCCAAACTCGTTTATCTGATCATGCTGTGGCATTATATGAAGCAGTGAACTGAATACTACATTATCAAAGTGGCTATCATTCACAGGCTGTAGACTTGCTAATCGAATTACAGTCATTACACTAACAATTATTTGTTATGTTGTATGATTTTAGCAAGTGAATTAACAAAAAAAAAAGTCTGTCGGCTTTATTTACATCTTTTACACTTCTATTTACAAATCTATTATTTACACTTAATGTTATTACATATTAAATATGTCAGTGAGATCTTTAAAACGATCTGAATGTTTTATTTTTCTAAGCCTTATAAATAAAACCATTTTAAAAATGCTTTATTCAACTAAATAACAATAATAATATTTAAAATATGGCATTTAGCGCCCTACAGTGGCTAAATTGTAGTTTTGAATTCCTCGCTATTTTTAAATTTAATATTCCTTGCATTAGACATTCATGACATGATCTTACTCTCTTTCTGTGTGTGTGTGTGTGTGTGTGTGTGTGTGTGTGTGTGCGCGCGCGCGCCTACTTCACCATTTTGGAAACAAATCTGTACCCATAAGTGAGCTAAATCTTTTTTGGTGGTGTCCTCATTTGTAAAAAAAAAAAAATAATAAATAATAATAATAAATAAATAATTAATTAATAAAACAATAAATAAATAAATAAGTTAGTTTTCTGTTATTGTGAAAATGCAGAGAGCTTTCTGTTAGGGTTAATATGTAGGTTAGGGTTAGGTTAAAGTATTAATAAATAACCATATATAAAAACAATAGAGGCATCTCAGTTTAGATAGCTAAGTAAATGTGTGTGTGTGTGTGTGTGTGCACCTGGTATTTATCACGTTATGGGGACCAAATGTCCCCACAAGGATAGTAATACCAGTAAATTTTGACCTTGTTGGGACATTTGTGAGTTCCCCATGAGGAAACAGGCTCAGAAATCATGCAGAATGAGTTTTTTTTTGAGAAAGTAAAAGTGTGCACAGTCTCCTGTGAGGGCTAGGTTTAGGTGTAGGGTAGGTGTAGGGCGATAGAAAATAGGGTTTGTACAGTATAAAAACCATTACGCCTATGGAATGTCCCCATAAAACATGTAAACACAACATGTGTGTGTGTGTGTGTGTGTGTTTGTGTGTGTGGAGAGAGAGTGTGCTGTGATCAGATGCTTGATTTATGTAAATAGACACTTTGATGCTGAAATGAAAGCTGGAGTTTGTTCTAATACCTTCAGGAGAATTTGAATCATCTGTCGGTTCAGGCCTTTTGAGGAAACGCTTTCACTAGTTCAGAGGGATAACCTTGCTGGGATCGTTTGAAAATCTGTCTTTTTCAATGAACTGGCAAACTCTTCTGGCCTGTGTTTTCAATTTAACCTCATTTTTGTCATAAATGTTAATTTGTTTTGATGTGTTGATAGTTTAATGTGGGTTTTTAAAGAAAAAAAAAAGTCTGAGCAGAGTGACTGGAGGGAAATTATTACACATGGATACAGTGAGAATACAAAATTCACATTTTTCTAAATAAGGTTTTGACTACAAAAAAACACCATTAGGCCTACCAAACTAAGTTAAAAAAAAAAGAGTTTTATTGGTTTTGTATAGCAGTGCTTTTTTTTCTGTCTCACTGTCAGTGTGAGTTGTGATGAATCCACATCCGTGATCTGGGAATGAATGCAGACTCCATGTGTTTAACGGATCGATTCAATTTTTCACTGCAAAGAATCACTGACAATAAAACATCTGCAGCCAGCAGTCTTTCTTTCTTTTTTTTTTCTTTCTTCCTTTATTTCCTTTTTTCTTTCTGTCCGTCTTATTCATGTTGCATTTCTGTGGTTTGGTTTGCCTACACTGTGATCAAATGACACTAAAAGTTGAAATCAGTTACATTGTAAGCAGCAGTAAACACTCCCCATGATAAAAACAAACAAAAAACAGCTTATTAAATACATTAATGTCTTCATAAAAATAAAAGATGCCAACAACATATACAAGATGAAGACAGAAATTAGTTAAAAAAAGAAAAGAAAGAAAACTAAATATAATAATTTAAAAAAAAAAAAATAGGATTAGTGTGTGGGTTTAGTGTCCAATAGTATAACGAGCTGTGTAGAAAACCAGTATAAGTCAATGGAATGTCTCTATTTAAATAGCCATCCCCATTTAAAGTAAATGCTGCACATGAGCATGTTGTTTTCAGTAATGAACATGTTTAATTATTTCCTTGAGGAAAAATAATGAAACAAGAAGGAATTTACCACTGACAATTTATGTATAATTTCTATTCATGCACACCAGTAAAATCCCATGAACTATTCCATAAGATGACCACATGACCGTATAATCTTTGACTGATAAACGACAAAAAAAAAAAAAAAAAAAAAACAAAGATAAAAAAGCAGATTTGTCTTGCTGTACACAGTTAGCTGAACATGCTCCTCCTGACCTTTCATGAGAATTTAAATTAAAAGCTGAAAAAACAGTAACACAAAAACTAAAACATAGTTTATTAACGTTTAGAGTAAATAATTAGGTTGTCTGCATAGGTTATCTGTATAAAATATTCTATAATATTATATTGTAGCCTATTCAACATTTACTTGAGGAGTGCGTCAATATTTTTCTGCTGGCTGATTTACGGTGTTTTTCTGTTTGTCAGTCTCATCAGATCATCAGGTTTAACGCCGCTCTGGGTTACATATGTTGAGCAACAGCGCTCTCTAGTGGAAAAACACTGTGTTTGAATCAGTACTCAGTACTGCAGAACTAACGTGATCAGCTTTGAAACAAACAACAACAGGGCCAACAACTGAAAAAAGCGTGAAGAGAGAAAAACGTCCACGTTATAGGTTCTGCGAGTTTCTGTCTCATTAATCCGCATTTTATTTAACGTTACGTCTGTTTATGCATTAGCTGAATCCGCCCAGACCTGTCGAGAGTCAATTAAAGGCGTCATGGCTGATTATTGAAGTGGATCAGTGAACTCAACGCGTCTTTGAAGTGGTCTGAGCTGCTCTCGTTCTGTTTACTTTGGATTAGATCTTCATTCATCTTCCTCTTGGCGTTTTTTTTTTTCTCCATTTGTCAAATGCGGCATTTACAGGAAAATAAGCTCTGTTTTCACAGTCTTTCAGGCAGTTAAATGACAGTTGATTCCATTGTAGATGACAATAAACACACTCTTCAACACAAACCAGATCCGATTCAGATTTCCACCACAAATACAATAAAAACCAACATGAATCACTTCACTGTGGGCAGATTTGGATGTTTTAATAATCAGTCTTTTTATTTGCTGTGTTTTTATATCTGATAAGCATTAGTGCAAGTTTACAAGGGAAATAAACGTGATTAAACTTTATTCAACTTCAAATTCAACACGTTGTTCTGATATAAAACCATGAAAGCTGTTCAGAAGTCATGAACACAACAGGGAGTCTCTATGTGCACAGAACACACACACACTATAAGCAGCCAAAGCTACAGAAATGTACCAGAGCGTGTGTGTACATGTATGTTCATGTGTGTGTGTTTGCCCTCTCACCTAATAAACTACAACATAAACAAGAACATTACTGACCTACCGCACAGTATGACCCATCTGTGACTGCAGGCGTGTAACACACACACACACACTATGACAGCTCAGAGCTGATGGTGGAGATGTCACAGCTCCTCAACACTGTTCATGGGTTCTCACAAACTGAGTCATTTGAATGTTCTGAAATTAGTAGTTACATTTAAAACATGTAACTAAAATGTTTCAGCAATAAAAACATTCTATGAACAATGTATTAATAATATCCTTGTGCTTTTGTTTTGAGAACATTACAAAAGACCAGAAAACTTTGAAAGGACGTCCCATTAATGTTACTGGAAGAACGTTTGTTCATTGTCAGAACATTCTAAGAACGTTCCCATTTGGCTGGTGTGTCTCTTTGTACATTCACATCGGTTTAGTTACTTACATTGCATTTAGGTATTCATTTTCATTTCATTTTTAAGTTGTTTTTTTTTTTTTTTTATCATATTTGTGTGTATAGATTTGTGTGTATCTATAGATAGATAGATAGATTTTTTTTAGACAGTCCTGTGCATATTTGACTTTAAGTGCATGTTATCACAAGCACACACACACACTGCGTATATTTTGTAGAGGCCATTTGGTGAAGAGGGTTTATGAGGTGAATGTGTGTCGTCTGTATGTGCGACACAATTAGCCCAGAGTTTCTCTCATACATCACTGCCATTAGATGGCCGCCCAACTCTTAAAGTGACTCTTCAGCCTCTATTCAATGACCAGTGCATCCAAAGCCAGCCTCCTTATTTGGCCCTTAGTTCCCTTCATTATTTGTCTGTAGTAGCACCAAGGTCCCACGTCATTGAAATTCCAGGGTTGCTCTTAAGTGGGTTCCCTTTTCAGCGACCCTGATCTTCAAATGGGCACTCATGGGTCTCTTTGCTGTACGAATCATCTGTTCGTGTTCCTGAGCACCGCGTCTGTCTGTGCTTTCATCAAGACCTCATCTAAAGGTCGACAGATCTGCTGTTCTGGTGAAAGTCGATGAGGTCAACCCACTACTGATCAGAACGACGAATCGAGTCAAGCCTAAGGTTTCATCAGCACGTTTTGTTTGAGTGTTAAATGGGCTTTAAAAGAAAGAAATAGTAAATGCCTAGCTATACTTGCTTTTCCACATTCTTTTCCGTCTAGTGCACTGCAAAAGCAGATGGACATGTTTGCAGCATGCATGCTACCTAGTGCACCTTTATTTTCAAGAGTTTAAAGTATACTTCAGTTTGGACATGAATGCATACAGTATACGTGCATACAGTCGAATGCACAGCTTTTTAAAGTATACTCCATTTGAAAGCATGCACGAAAACCAGGTTGCATGTATACAGTTCATGTGTCCATGCTTTGTGTGGTTAATTGGAGTAACTTCTGTTAAACTGTAACGCCAAAAGCCAAAGATTTGCTCTGAAACAATAATATCGAGGGGTGGGAATCAGAAGGGACTAAGTGACATTTTGGGTGAAACTGAGATATATATATATCAAATGGAAATACTAAGCCAGTTGGTGCTCAAAGGATAGTTACGCCACTTTGGCACTGAGAAATGTATTGTGGGTAAAGCCTGTGAATAGGACATGAGTCAAAATGGCTGTTAACAATAACTTACATTCTAGTGGTATCATCAAGTAATTGATGTCATCAATTACTGCTTAGCCACAAAAGAGAGAATGCAGAGAAGGGATTACTAGTATTATTATTATAATAATTAGTTATGCAGTTCATTACTTCAGTAATGTTCAGTTAATGCTTGATATTAATGATATTTGCTATCATATTTTTTATTACAAACTCGAGTAAAATAGTAATATACTGTATTAAAAATACATTTATTTCATACTAGTTTAAATCTATTAACATTTTAATAGATTTTAACATTTGCTGACATATCAATACAAAATTCTAATTAAATTTATTTGGAGTACTACTTGTGCACAGTGCACATTTCTCAATATTAAGCCTAAAATGTGTTTTAATGTCATTATTGATGAGGATTGCATGATCTTTTAATAATATTGATCTTTAAATGCAAGATATTTAAAGTGTGCCTAAGATATACTCACAATAGTTCCACTTTTAGCACAATCAAATATACTTCAGTATATCTTTAGATGGACTTCAGCACTATTTTTGCACAACTAAAGTGCATTAAGTACAAAATTAGTTGTTCCAATTTAGCAGACTTTAAGTAACCAATATGTAGATAATATGTAAATGTATTTGTAGTATACTTAGCATAAAAAAGGATTTCAAATACATTTTTGTATATATATATTTTTTTTACTAGGGAAGGCATCTGTAAAGGCTTTTCAGTCGCCCTGTTGGCCAGATTGTTAAGTGGCTGGGATTTTTAGTAAAAATTAATCACAATCAGTTAACTAATTTCATATAATGACTTTGTATG
The DNA here is from genome assembly GCA_012976165.1 of Labeo catla. Lineage (NCBI taxonomy): Eukaryota > Metazoa > Chordata > Actinopteri > Cypriniformes > Cyprinidae > Labeo > Labeo catla. The sequence continues at coordinate 425,219 of VONZ01000594.1, forward strand.
TGATATTTTATTTTATCACAGCAGATTATTTCTTTTAAACTCATTAATGTAATGCTTTGTTCATATTATCATCAGATGTGCTCATGCTTTTATATACAAAATGGAATAAAACACTGGTGCCAAAAAGGCACCCGTAACTTTTTTTATTATTAAAAAAATATAGAGATTTCATTTTTTTCTGAATAAATGTTAAAATAGTGTTTAATATGTATACTGTCATCCATGTGTGTACATATTTTTATTATAAACGATTAAAATCAGTAAACAAAGTCAGATCAATCTATGGTCAATTTTTGTTTTGGCCCTCCTGTAAAGCTGGTGAAATGTCACTTATGCCCTTCTGGTTCTCACCCCTCGATATGCATTTTAAAAATACATCAGGTATGAGGTGACATTATTCTACTCACCCTACGACCATCCAACATTAAAGTGACATTTGTAAAAGCATTAACAAATTACTACAACAGACCACAAAGAACCTCAAAAACCCGATTATCTCCACAGCAATATTGCAGATGTGTTATATATCATGTATTAACACATATCTGTGTTATGCAACATGTTAACTTAAAAATGTTCACTAACTGGAACACTGAGTAGTGATATTTCAAAGTGAAATCTGTCATTTTGAAAAATATTGTATTGACTTGCAAACACTGCAGTGAACATTGCTAATAGTAATCAGAAGTGAAAAATTTTAATGCATCTGTGTGAAAACAAGGATTTGCGAGAAACATCAGATATTCTTAGAGAATTTATTGAATTTTCCGTTGGATTTATCATAAATTAAATCACAAATGTCCAGTTTATGTTGTCTTTTTTCATATTGTTACAAAAATATTAATGAAAAACAAAAAAATGAAAATAACGAGGAAGAGAATGCAGCAGATTGAGAAGGATATCTGGATATCTTTGACGCATTCTGCCATTCTAAAACAGCATATTTAACACAGCTTGTTACTTCAGTTATATTATAAACATGTTTAAATGTTTAGTGACTGAAGTCAAGATTTCAGTTGTCATGAAAACAATTCTAGTGAGAAGTTGTTCTCTCATTGTGTATTTGAACAGACCTTAAACCAAAAAAAAAAAAAAAACCTGTTTAAGAGCAGCAATCCTCCATAATCCAAGTCAACACTTCAACAGTTTATCGTTTGAGCTCTTCACTGCCCACTGTGTAGTTTGTATCCTCTTAGGAATTTTTTTTCAACTCCTCTGACAAAGACAGAGACAAATGAGATGATAGACTCTTTTTTCATATTGATATAGAAATATATATATAGAGAGAGAGAGAGAGACTGACATCTTGGCACATTTAAAAGTGCTGGCTAATGCTAAACGTAAATTCAGTGAGATTGTTATTCACATCTGCTCTAATGATGTTCAACTTTGCCAGTCTGAGAGCACTAAAAATAATGTTAAAGAGTTGTGTGAACTGGCAAGTACAATGTCAGACACTGTAATTTTCTCTGGTCCCCTCACTGCTTATCGCAGTGACGAGATACATAGCAGACTGTCGTCACTAAATGGTTGGATGTCTAAGTGGTGCCTGCAAAATAACATAGGTTTCATAGACAACTTGTCACACGCACCGAATCACGTGGGGTCACGAGGTCCCGGAAGTAATCTCCGCGGGTATATAAACAGGAAGTAAGGTTCAGTTGGCACCGGACATTGAGTTCATGGTTGGACATCTTTGTAGGTCGTCTCTATTCATCTCAACTCACGTGAGTACCGCTTGGCGGAACGTTTATATATCCTTCTGTGTGTGAATGAGAACGCGGGTTTCCTGGTGGAAATCTTTACTCCGTTGCTGGAGCGTTCTTAGAGAAACTGCGTGGCTAACCTGCTCACTCGTGTGTATCCGCGTTTGAGTTCTCCGTCACGCTACACAGGGACCTATCCTCGATCGTTCACTTCTCGTCTTGCCTCCGTGACAGAATGTCCGGTCCCGAGATGGTCCCGGCGGATTTGGGGCAGTTGGTTGAAGTGATCCGGCAGCAGGCTGGGGAGATTATGAATCTGCGGCAGGAGCTGGTGCATTTCCGGGCGGAGATGACCGCGCTGCGCGCCGAGACCGCTGGTCTTCGTGCGGAGTGCGAGGGACTCCGTTCGGATCTCACCGCCCTGCAGGCGGATCATGACGACCTGGCCGCTGCTACGGTTCCTCCCGCTGAACCGGTCCGCCAAAACCCCCCCGTCAGTCATCCCAAATTATCGCTTCCGGACAAATGGGATGGGTCCGGAAGTAAATGCGATGTCTTTCTTACCAACCTTAATTTAATTTTTGAGTTTCAGCCTTCCCGTTACCCCTCTGATCGAAGCCGGATCGCCTTGCTCACTTCACTCCTCACTGGACAGGCAGCTGAGTGGGCTACGGCGGTTCTGAAGACCGACGGAGACGTTGCTCATTCCTACCCTGCATTTACCTCCGAACTCAGAACCGTCTTCCAGCATCCTGAGAGCGAGGTGGAGGTTGATTCACGGCTATATCACCTCAAACAAGGGAGTCGCAGCGTCAGCAAATACACTACAGAATTCCGCACACTCTCCGTTCAAACCACCTGGTCCAACTCAGCTCTCCGCACAGCCTACTACGAAGGACTGTCCACCCGTCTTCGAGACGAATTGGCTGTGCGGGAGCTCCCTGACACCCTGGAGGGCATGATACAGCTGGCCCTCCGGGTGGATCAGCGGATGAATCATAATACTAAAACTGTCTTTCGCTCTTTTACAGGATCCACTGGTTACCACAGGACTCCAGAACCATCCACCTCCCATGCTGTCGCTGCGTCTCCATCACCTCCACCGATCGCCTCAGAGGCCCACTCAAACGGAGCCGGGGAACCCATGCAAATAGGGCGCACCTCCCTGTCAGCGGCAGAGAGGGCCAGACGCTACCGCGAGGGCCTGTGTGCCTATTGCGCCTCCCCGGACCACCATCGAGCTATCTGCCCTCTTCGTCCGGGAAACGGGCAGACCAGGTGAGGAGGGGGAGGTCCTCATCTGGTTCCAATACTGCGAAAACCTACCCCGAGCCCGTTTCTTCCCGGCTGCTGCTGTCGGTATCAATCCTCATGGGCCACAAACGGATCGAGACCTCCGCATTCGTTGATTCGGGTGCGGCTGGAAACTTCATCGATCAAGCTTATGCTGCCCAAATGGGGATTGTAGTCGAGGTGTTATCCCAACCCTTGAAAGTTACTGCCATTGACGGTCGCCCCTTAACCCTAAGCCCTATCACTCACCGCACCCAAGAACTCACCCTCATCATCGAGAACCATTCTGAAGTCATCCAATTCTACGTCACGAAGATTCCCTCACCAGCCATCATCCTCGGTCACCCCTGGCTCGTCACTCACGACCCTCTCATCTCCTGGACCTCACGCCGGATCATTCACTGGGGTGCGACCTGTCAGGAGCTCTGTCTCCGGGCCAGGGTTGGGACGTGTTCAGGGGAGCCCGGGGCCCTCGACGTCGACCGCGACGCTATCCCTGTCCAGTATCGCGACCTGGTCGAGGTCTTTAGCAGGCGTAGCGCGGCCCGGCTGCCTCCTCATCGCCCCTACGACCTCGCCATCGATCTCGTGCCAGGCGCGGTACCGCCCCGCGGTCACCTGTACTCCTTGTCGGCCAAGGAACAGCTCGCTATGGAGGAGTACGTAGCAGAGGGTCTTCGCGCAGGTACCATCCGACCCTCTAGCTCTCCGGCGGCCGCGGGGTTTTTCTTCGTAAAAAAGAAGGACGGGGGTCTCCGACCGTGCGTCGACTACCGAGGGCTCAACCAAATCACCGTGAAGAACCGTCACCCACTCCCGCTTACCAACACCGCCCTGGACGCCCTCTCTGGTGCCCACTTCTTTACGAAGTTGGATCTACGGAGCGCTTACAATCTGGTACGCATCAGGGAGGGCGACGAGTGGAAGACGGCCTTCATAACCCCCACCGGCCACTACGAGACCCTCGTCATGCCCTTCGGCCTCTGTAACAGTCCAGCTGCCTTCCAGCACTTCATCAACGACGTTCTCCGGGACATGCTGGGTAGATGGTGCTATGCCTACCTGGATGACATCCTCATCTATTCCAAGACCTTAGAAGAGCATACCCAGCATGTCCGAGCAGTCCTCCAGAGGTTGCTGGCCCATCAATTGTACTGTAAGTTGGAGAAATGTGCTTTCCACCAGCACTCCACCACGTTCCTGGGCTTCATCATCTCTGCTCAGGGTGTGGCCATGGATCCCCAGAAACTGGAGGCTGTGCGTTCGTGGCCCCTACCCGCGTCGCTCAAACAGCTACAACGTTTTCTGGGGTTCGCCAATTTCTATCGGCGATTCATCCGGGGCTTCAGCTCAATTGCAGCACCTCTTACTGCTCTCACCAAACCATCCCGCGGAGAATTTCACCTCACCCCGGAAGCTACTCAAGCATTCAGGACACTCTGTCACCAGTTCACCACCGCTCCCATCCTCACGCATCCAGATCCCACCAAGGTCTTCGTTGTTGAGGTGGACGCTTCCGATGTGGGCGTAGGAGCCGTCCTCTCGCAACGCGGTCCAGACGAAAAGTTACACCCATGTAGCTTCTTCTCCAGGAAATTTAATTCCACTCAGCAGCGTTACGGGGTAGGGGACCGTGAGCTGTTGGCCATCAAGTGGGCTCTGGAGGAATGGCGTCACTGGCTCCAGGGCGGCAGTGAACCATTCACCGTCTGGACCGATCACCAGAACCTCACTGTCATCAAGCAGACCAAACAACTCAACCCCAGGCAGGCGCGGTGGGCACTATTCTTTGAGCACTTCGACTTCCACCTGTCTTATCGTCCCGGATCCAAAAATACCAAAGCCGATGCACTCTCCCGTCAACACCAGAAAGACACCTCCACCTCCGATCCCGCGCCTGTCCTGCCACCTCAGATCATCTTGGCTCCTATCCGGTGGGGGTTAGAAGAGAGAGTTCGCCAGAGTCACGGCCAAGATCCTCCTCCACCTGAGACCCCCGCTGGACGCCTCTTCGTCCCCAACCACCTGCGCCAGGAGGTGCTCCAGTGGGGACACGATTCCACGCTGGCTGGACATCAGGGAGTCCAGAGAACCATTAACTTTCTCAGTCGAGCATTCTGGTGGAGGACGCTGCGGAAGGACGTACAAGAATACGTCCTGGCCTGCAACATCTGTGCCCGCTCTAAGAACCCCAACGCGCCCTCCACCGGGGAGTTGCAGCCCCTCCCCATCCCCAAACGCCCCTGGACCCACATCTCCGTCGACTTCGTCTCTGGACTTCCCGATTCCCAAGGAAAGAACACCATCCTCACCATCGTGGATCGGTTCTCCAAGGCTGTGCACCTGGTGGCTCTCTCCGGGCTCCCCTCTGCCAAAACCACCGCGGAGTTAATTCTAGAACACGTAGTCCGCCTGCATGGGTTCCCCCAGGACATCGTCTCGGACAGAGGGCCCCAGTTCACGGCCAAGTTCTGGCAGGCCTTCTGCCGTCTGGTCGGTACCACCTCCAGCTTATCATCAGGGTTCCATCCGCAAACTAACGGCCAGACGGAGCGGGCCAACCAACAACTGGAGCGCTTCCTCCGATGCTTCGCTAGTGAACATCAGCGCTCCTGGGCCAACTACCTCGTCTGGGCTGAACTCTCAAACAACCTTCACACCTCCACCGCCACCGGCCTTAGCCCATTCGAGGTATGTTACGGATTTCAACCTCCCATATTCGAACATCAGGAGCCGGAGGTTGAAGTTCCGTCTGCCCAACAGTTGGTCCGCCGGTGTCGGCGGCTTTGGAACCATGCCCGTGCTGCCATTCAAAAGGCCAACCGACGTTACGTCGTGCAGCACCGCCGCCGACACCCTCCGGGGCGATTGTTCCATGTGGGTGACAGGGTTTATCTATCCACCAGGAACATCAACCTCAAGACTGACTCAAGAAAACTCACCCCCCGGTACATCGGTCCCTTCAAGATCACCCATCGTCTGAACCCTGTCACCTTTCGGCTCCAGCTGCCTGCCTCCCTCCGGGTCCATCCCGTATTTCATCAGTCTCAACTTAAACCTGTTCTCTTCTCTCCTCTGTCTCCCCAGGCTCCCGCTCCCCCCCCACCCCGGATTGTGGACGGTGGTCCTGCTTACACCGTTCGGAGGATCCTTGACTCGCGACCCCGTGGCCGGGGCACCCAGTATCTCGTAGACTGGGAAGGCTACGGCCCGGAGGAGCGGTCATGGGTTCCCGGACGGTTCATTCTGGATCCAACTCTCATCCAGGACTACCGTCGACGGGTATCCTCCGCTCCGGGTCCGTCTGGTGCCGGCCCTGGAGGGGGGGGTACTGTCACACGCACCGAATCACGTGGGGTCACGAGGTCCCGGAAGTAATCTCCGCGGGTATATAAACAGGAAGTAAGGTTCAGTTGGCACCGGACATTGAGTTCATGGTTGGACATCTTTGTAGGTCGTCTCTATTCATCTCAACTCACGTGAGTACCGCTTGGCGGAACGTTTATATATCCCTCTGTGTGTGAATGAGAATGCGGGTTTCCTGGTGGAAATCTTTACTCCGTTGCTGGAGCGTTCTTAGAGAAACTGCGTGGCTAACCTGCTCACTCGTGTGTATCCGCGTTTGAGTTCTCCGTCACGCTACACAGGGACCTATCCTCGATCGTTCACTTCTCGTCTTGCCTCCGTGACACAACTGGACGAGTTTTTAGGGGCAGACCTGACCTGTTGAAAAGAGACGGTCTTCATCCCTCCACGGGTGGTGTTGCTCTTCTCTCTAGATATATGGCATATAGTCTTAGAGTTTGCACTTGACTAACTGGGGCCCAGGTCAGGAAGCAGACAGACTGGCTAAACTGACCGTCTGCTAGCCGCCTCACGTCACCGAAATCAGTTAATTCTTAGCACATAGAGACCCTTTCACCTAGATATCATGCTATAGAGACTGTCTCTGTTCCCCGAGCTAGAAAATACAAAAAACGTCCAAACCAATTAAAGAGTAACAATCTAATAAAACAAATAAAAAATGTACAATACAGAGAAGTAAGTGATAAAGCTTGGCTTATTGAATATCAGGTCCCTTTAATACTGTCACATGGAATTGATGTTAATGGCGTTGAAATTCTGCAGCAAAGCAATGATATCTCAGATCATTATCTAGTCTCGTGTATATGCCAGAGAGCTAAAACTGTAAATTCAACCCGAGACGCAGCGTCTTGTTCCCTTCGGGGAACCAGGGTTACAGTCATAACCTGGGACGTTCCCCTTCAGGAACTCGAGCTGCGCCATCAAAAACGCTAGGGGAACGATATACCCACGCCGCCCTAGTTTCAAATCCCTGCCTAGTGTGTGTGCTAGGCAGAGAGAACCGAAGAGCCAGGAGCGACTCGCAGGTCTAAATCATAGAACCTGACAAAGGTTGAGGGCGAGGACCATCCCGCAGCGTTGCAGATGTCCTGTAAAGGGACACCAGACAAAAGGGCTTTAGAGGCAGAAATGCCTCGAGTAGAATGGGCCTTGACCCCCAAAGGAGAGGGAAGGCCAGAGGACTCATAAGCGAGAGAAATGGCATCCACAATCCAGCGGCTGATAGTATGCTTGGAAGCAGGGAGGCCCCTCTTAGGGGGGCCGAAACAAACGAACAACTGTTCTGATTTTCTCCACAGGGCAGCTCTGTGGACGTATGCGTCCAGTGCTCGAACTGGACACATACAGTTAAGCTTCTGCTGGTCCGAATCCCGAAAGGGAGGAGGACAAAAGGCCTGGAGTACGACAGGCCGTGGTGCTGCAGAGGGGACCTTCGGAATATACCCAGGTCTAGGGTAAAGAAAAGCTTTGGCCATACCAGGGGCAAAGTCTAAATGTGAAGGGGCCACGGAAAGGGCCTGAAGATCTCCTACTCTTTTTAGTGAGGTTAGAGCTAAAAGAAGAACTGTCTTAATTGACAAAACATGGTCAGAGGACTCTTCGATAGGCTCAAAGGGGGGCCCACAAAGAGCCTCTAGCACCACGGCGAGGTCCCAAGTAGGGACCCGAGGTCGTACTGGAGGCCTCAGCCTCAGCGCACCGCGGAGGAAACGTACTACAAGGGGGTCCTTGCCCACTGACATGCCACCGAGAGGGGCGTGGTAGGCCGCAATAGCCGCCACGTAAACCTTCAGAGTGGAGTGGGCTAACCCTGCAGAGAGCCGATCCTGCAGAAACTCCAGCACTGTACCAACTGGGCAGTTAACTGTGTCTTGCTGGTGGTCTCCACACCATGAAGTGAAGAGCTTCCACTTCAGGGCGTACAGTTTCCTCATGGAGGGAGCTCTGGATTGGAGGATGGTCTCAACAACCTCGATTGAGAGACTGGAAGCTATGAGGTGTGCCCCCTCAGGGGCCACACCCATAACCTCCACAGCTCCGGGCGAGGGTGGAAGATGGTGCCTCCTGTCTGAGAGAGGCGATCCCTCCTGACGGGAATCTCCCATGGAGAGCCGTCGAGGAGGGAAAACAGGTCCGAGAACCATGCTCGGGCCGGCCAGTACGGGGCCACTAGAAGAAGGGACACCCCGTCCCAGCGCACTCTCTCCAGAACTCCCGAGAGCAGAGCGATCGGGGGAAAGGCGTACAGACGAAGCCTCGGCCACGTCTGTACCATGGCATCCAGCCCCAGGGGAGCTGGATAAGTTAGAGAGAACCAGAGGGGACATCTCCTGAGTAGCGAAGAGGTCCACCTGAGCCTGGCCAAATACTCTCCAAATCTGCTTCACCACCTCGGTGTGAAGCATCCATTCCCCGGGCCTCAGCCCCTGCCTCGACAGGAAGTCTGCTCCCATATTGAGATGCCCAGGTACATGAACCGCTCTCAGTGAGAGGAGTTTGTCCTGGGACCACACAAGGATCTGGTGCGCCAGCTTGTACAAAGGGCGCGAACGCAGATGTGCCAAGAGAGATGGTGACCGCTCCACAGACCGTGGGCGGAGTGACCACTCATGATCGCACCCCAACCGGTGAGAGACGCATCCGTCGCTAGCGTTACACGGCGACAACACTGGGCCCTGAGACAGGAACCAAGGTTTCTTCCACATATCTAAAGCACGTAGGGCTCGCCGCGTGACTTTGATCATGCGGAACGGGTTTCCCCTCGGGGAGAACCCCTTGGTCCTGAGCCACCACTGTAGGGGTCTCATGTACAGCAGGCCAAAAGGTATCACATTGGACGCAGCTGCCATCAGACCCAGCAGTCGCTGGAACTGCTTTACAGTGAGTGATCGGCCTTCTTTCACTCTCGTGACTGCAGTGAGGATCGACTCGATCCGAGCAGGTGACAAACGTGCCTGCATCGTGGTCGAATCCCACACCACGCCTAGATAAGTGGTCCTCTGTAATGGAGAAAGCACACTTTTCTTGGCGTTCAGTCTCAACCCCAGCTCTTTCATATGGGCAAGAACAACATCTCGATGTTGAAGAGTCAGAACGCGACGAGGGAGAAACCGCTGAAATGCCTCCGCTTGTTTACGAGCCTCCTGGTACCTGTCGACGACGGAATTGACGGTGTCGCCGAACAGGCCAGAAGGCGCAAGCGGGGCGTCGAGTAGGAAGACCCTGTCTTTCTCCTTCATGTCAGACAGGGTCAACCACAGATGTCTCTCCGCTGCCACCATAGCTGCCATAGACCTACCGATGGCACGGGCGGTCTCTTTGGTGGCGCGGAGAGACAAATCAGCGGCTCTCCTAAGCTCGGAAATATTATCCTTGCTAACCTCGTCACTCTCATCTAACTCTTTTAGCAGATCAGCCTGATATGCCTGCAACACCGCCATGGTGTGCAGACAAGAACCAGCCTGACCTGCTGCCGAGTACCCCTTACCCCGGTAAGACCGGAGCCTTTAGAGACGATGACGCCTCGGGAGACAGATAGCTAGCAAGCGTCTGTTCTACCCGAGGGATCGCTCTATAACAATTCACCCGTCTCCATTCCCTCCAGTAGATCCAGCTGCGAACCCCACGAGTGCAGCTGCCGCTCCGCCTCGGCGGAAGCGGGGCCAGACCCGCGAGGAACGCTGGTGAAGGCTCCCTCCGTAAAGAGAGCCTTCCGGGAGCGGAGAGCACGCAGGGGAAGCCGCTCGCAATGCGGGCAGTCGGCCCCCTCGAGAGCCGACTCTGCGTGATCCGCTCCCAAGCAAACCACGCACAAGCTGTGTGTATCTCCGCTCGGAATAAAGCGCGAGCAGGGAGGAACACACGGCTTGTAACGTGGATTGCTTTTATGTTTTAATTTTCTTAAAACTTTGGACATCGTGTCTCAAATAAAAGTGGTACAAACTGGCACCGAAAAACAGACACGTTTGAAAACACACACACACAGAGCGCTTCGCTGAATAAATGAAGCTGAATGCCGGTATCGGCGCACGTGCTTTATAGCTCCCTGGTCCGTGACGTCACCCGCCTATGACGTCTCGCTTTTTGATTGGACTGATTACACATGTGATTCAGAGCGTGGTTACGGTGGAGGCATTCCCCTAGCGTTTTTGATGACGCAGCTCGAGTTCCTGAAGGGGAACTAAAACTTGACCCCAACAAATTAACTAATTACAGACCAATCTCAAATCCCCCTTTTCTGTCAGAGATACTAGAAAAGGTAGTATCCTCACAATTATATTCCTTCCTACAGAAAAATGGTATCTTTTAGGACTTCCAGTCAGGATTTAGACCGTATCATAGTACTGAGACTGCTCTTATTAGAGTTACAAATGATCAGCTTTTACCATCCGATCGTGGTTGTATCTCTCTGTTAGTGCTACTGGATCTTAGTGCTGTGTTCGACACTGTTGACCACAACATTCTTTTAAACAGACTTGAAAAATATGTTGGCATTAGTGGTAGTGCATTGGCATGGTTCAAATCGTACTTATCTGACAGCCAGCAGTTCGTGGTAGTGAATGAAGAGGTATCATATCGATCACAAGTGCAGTATGGAGTACCTCAAGACTCAGTACTAGGGCCATTACTTTTTACGCTTTACATGTTACGCTTGGGAGATATCATCAGAAAACATGGTGTTAGCTTTCTTATGCTGATACTCGGCTCTATATTTCGTCACGGCCCAGCAAAACATACCAATTTGAAAAACGTACTGTGTACTGTGTTGAGATAAAAAACTGGATAACGAGTAATTTCTTACTGCTAAATTCTGAAAAAAAATAACAGATTATTATTGGACCTAAAACCTCTGTGTACAACAACCTAAAACACTGTCTAATACTTGATGGCTGTTCTGTCAATTCTTCATCATCAGTTAGAAACCTAGGTGTGCTATTTGATAGCAATCTTTTCTTCGAAAGCCACATCTCTAGCATTTGCAAAACCGCATTTTTCCATCTCAAAAATATATCTAAATTTCGATCTATGCTCTCAATGTCAAATGCCGAAATGTTAATTCATGCGTTTATGACCTCGAAGGTTAGATTATTGTAATGCTTTATTGGGTGGTTGTTCTGTTCGCTTAACAAACAAACTCCAGCTGGTCCAAAATGCAGCAGCTAGAGTTCTTACTAGAACCAGAAAGTATGACCATATTAGCCAGGTTCTGTCAACACTGCACTGGCTCCCTATTAAACATCGTATAGATTTTAAAATCTTGCTAATTACTTATAAAGCCCTGAATGGTTTAGCTCCTCAGTACTTGAGCGAGCTCTTATCACAATTTAGTTTCTCATCTTCGCTGCTTTCTCAAAACTTTGGCAGTTTGATAATACCTAGAATATCCAAATCAGCCGTGGGCGGCAGATCATTTTCTTATTTAGCGCCGACTTTCTGGAACAATCTACCTAACACTGTTCAGGAGGCAGACACACTCTGTCAGTTTAAATCTAGATTAAAGACCCATCTCTTTAATTTGGCCTACACATAACTCACTGCTATAATCCAAATCCGTTAAAGGATTGTTAGGCTGTATTAATTAGGTCAAGCGGAACTGGGAACACTTCCCATAACACCTGATGTACTCGTTGCATCGTAAGAAGAATGGCATCTCCGCTAATATTAGTCTGTTTCTTTGTTATTCCAATGTCACCGTAGCCACCAGATCCAGTCCGTATCCAGATCAGATGGTCACTGCAGTACCCAGCCCAGATGGTGGATCAGCACCTAGAGATGACCTCTACGTCAGCAGGGACCATGTCAACTAGATGAGCCCCAGAGACAGACCATCGGCGCAAGACCACAGGAATCAGATGAGTCCTCTGCAATCTGACTTTGCTGCAACATGGAACTTTTGCATTATTGACACACTGTTGTCCTATTTAATACTGTAATATTGCTTTGACACAAACTGTTTTGTTAAAAAGCGCTGTATAATTAAACCTGATTGATTGATTGATTGATTGATTGAAATATAAATGAAAAACAAAAAAGTGCTGGAATGGGTCTGTCTCAAAACAACAACAACAACAAAAAATCTGAACAGCCTCTTCCTTCTCCAAACTTTGACTTTGGAAGTGCTTTTCTCTTTTGATGATCTCCTTTTTTTTTTTTTTTTTTTTTTTTTTTAAACATTAAAACACTGACAAAAAATTATATATATAAATTTAGTTAATATCATTATTTTGATGTTCATTTTTGAATAACTGTTAGACTTTGCACCGATTAACCACAAACTAAAATTATTAAGAAAGAAATTGTAAATGCAAGAAGTGGTAAAGAGTCACTTTTTCAGACATTTGACACTTTCAAATAATTATTTTTTAAATGTGCACCACAATAGTGTCAATCTCAAAGGTACCACTTTATTTTAACATGGCATAGTCACATGGTACATATTCTTACTATAGAAATAACAGCGTTATGCATAATTACAAGCCATTAACCCTAAAGCAAACCTTAAGCTTAGAGTAAATACATGTAATTAATGTTACTCAGTGTAACTTACTTTAACGTCAACTTGAAGAAAGTGTAACCAGCTCAAATTTCATATTATTTGATAAGCTGTTATGACTGACCTGATCAGGGTGTTTCCCAGTGTTTGACCAAAACACTGGGATACGCTCCATCATTCCCACAATTCCATGAAGGATAAATGGATAGAGGGATGTTATGCTTGAAACATTTTCCATGACTAAAAAGCCACGTTTGTCAGCATATTTAAGAATGTTCTGAACATGTGTGGTGCTCACAGTATTGAAATATTTTCATTACATTTTAAATTTGCCATGAATGAGCACTTCTTTGAATTCTGTATACTCTTGAATAGCTTTGCTTTTATTTTGGAACAAGGTTTATAAAACATTGATCTGAAATCTCTTTGCCTCATTAGTTCAACCCCCTCAGCAACCATTTCTGTTTTTACAGTAGGGCAGAAATAACAGCAGAGAAAACCCAAGTAAAGCAAATCCTGTGAATGTGAGTTTCTCCTGAATCTGAAGACTTTAGTCATGTTTGGTGTGATATTTATGCCTAATCATTTCAAAGATGCTGCCGATGTTTCGGATAACAGAGAACAAATAAACAAATGAATCATGTGAACACAAACCTGCTGGAATGACTGTCTACAAAAAAACACAGACAGGTCAATATTCATTTGTCAGTCATTTACTTTAAAAAAACGTGTAAAAGATACAAATCACTGTTGAGTCACATCAACTTGATATTTCAAATGATGATTGAGTAACAAATGCTGTCATTGGTACAGAAAGCATCATATCTTGGCAACGCACCCTTGGCTGTACTTCAATAATGTTATATTTATTTATATATACTGTATATATTCATATTTGAAAAAGGCAAAAAAGAAAAAGAAAACTTCATAGGAGTCATGTAGAATACAATGAATAAAACTGACATGAAATGTACAGTTTTAAGAAATATGAAAACACACTTCTGAAAAGTGTATTTACAAAACATGCAGGAAAGTACAAATTTTCTTTCAGGGCAATTTCTGCAACCAGGTCGCTGTCGATGGACCAATCTGACATCTTCAAAAAGCAAATAGCACATAATGCATATCAGTTGAAGTTTTATGCTGAGATATGCTGAATGAACTCTACTGCCTATTCAAGTTTATTGAGCAGAAAATGCTTTATAAATATAATTTGTGCTGCATTTTTAGTTAAGTTATTAAATAGGAAAAGGATTGAAGACATTTCAAAAGAGAAAGTAAAAAGTAATGCACTGTCTTTCATAAATGTTTTAAAATGTGTCGTTTCTCTGGAAAGTGTTTTAGATGTAAACTGGAGCACAGCTGCTCACCACAACACCATTATACAATCAGAAATACAGTTCATATATAAATATGGCATTTCAGCATCATTTAAAATTAGAGTTTACTTTTGTCATTTCAAGGCTTCCATTCTGATTCTGGGAAAAAAAAATGCCTTGATTAAATCGATTCAAATGTTTCATAAAAATAATCTGCAAATGTTGCTTTTACACGATAAACATTCTGAACACGTGTCAGACATTACTTGTCAAGTTTATCAATTCAATGTCGGATCATGAAAGTGCCTTTTTTAAGAGAACTCATCAGAAACATGATGCTGAGCTCTGTTTTTATATGGATAATCACAGTTCATCATCCCGCTCTGTAGGATTTCTATAGCATGAAGAAACAGGGAAGCATGATACACATGTGTAGCTGTCATCCTCAAAAGCCGTTTCCCTGTTTTAGCCCTCTGTCCAGTGATGCAGCTCATCCGAGGGCTCATGATTGGACTCGGCTGGTCAACGTCTGCTCCTCCTGTGAAACCACCAGCTGCCCAAATCCATTAGGTTCTTGGAGGAATGGCTCTGCATCCCATCTGAGATCTACAGGAGCTTGAGGATGGCATTGTACATCTGTGTGAGGACAGTGAAATGAACAGGAAGGCAGGAGCGCCGGTCTTGAGCGGCAGGACTGCAGGTGAGCCAGGAAAGAGCGTTATACTGCTCCAGGACGAACCTGAAACATAGCAACACAAACCTCAATCTCTGAAGACCAGAGCAAACATCCATATTGGTCCAGGCTGGTTTATAGACCATAGTTTAATGTGAAGCTGTTGGCCAGCAAAACTGATGCCGTTCGAAGACAGGACACAGGTGAACTTATCATTTCTATATTATGTACATAGCATGTGGCTGTCATGTGACGAAAAAAACTAACAACTCTGACCCAGGTGAACTAATTAATTAATGCAATGTCATATATGCAGGAAACAGAAATGATCTGTTCATCTTGCGAGTCATTTCATTCATGAACATCATCAATCACACAAAAAAAACTAACAAATCATTCTGAGACAACTTGTAACACCTGTCCCTGCTAAAAAACACACCATTGCTGGTCACCAACATAAGGTATGTTTGGCATGCTGGAATCAGCATGGGAAGCTGGTTGCTGGTTTGCTGGATCCCAGTCTTTTGGGTGCTGGTATGATCCCAGCAAGACCACAACAAAACTTGTGTATGTGTTACATATCACGTTTCTTTTGAAACTGGTTTGTGTTTGTAGTTAAAGACCAAGACAATTTTCCAAATTAATTTTAATAAATTATTTAATAAAGAAAAACATTTTGCTGGTTACATGTTTACACAGTAAAATAGTGTTAAACAAATACTGCTCAGTTTTTATATGGTCCTGATCTATAGAGAATAAACGTAGCACTGAAGCAGTGTTGTAGTTAGTGAAATAAAGTAGATTCACTCTACAAGTGATGACTGATCATTAGTGATGACACCTACAGTTAACAAGCAGAATCACTGTGAAAAAGTAACAGCAAGAACAGAATGAAAGTGAGAAGGTGAGCAGAAACACATTAACTACTTACAGCCACACAGCCTTAGATGAAATCAACATCTTACCAGAGGATGATTAAACACCAGCTGGACCAGCGCTATACCAGCATAAACCAGCCTGGATCAGCTCTATACCAGCACTAATCAGGATAAACCAGCACTATACCAGCCTGGACCAGCACTATACCAGCATAAACCAGCCTGGACTAGCACTATACCAGCATAAACCAGCCTGGACCAGCACTATAATAGCACTAATCAGCATAATCCAGAACTATACCAGCATGAACCAGCCTGGACAAGCACTATACCAGCACTAACCAACACTATACCAACATAAACCACCTTGGACCAGCACTATATCAGCACTAAGCAGCATAAACCAGCACTATAGCAGTATAAACCAGCCTGGACCAGCACTATACCAGCACTAGTCAGCATAAACCAGCACTATACCAGTATAAACCAGCCTGGACCAACACTATACCAGCATAACCCAGCCTGGACCAGCACTATACCAGTACGAACCGACATAACCAGCACTATACCACCATAAACCAGCACTATACCAGCACTAACCAGTATAAACCAGCCTTGACCAGCTTGGAATCCATGCTGGTTTATGATGGATTTTTCAACAGGGTGTCATATAAAAATGAATGAATCTTTCACTACTACTGACCTGAGCACATCTGAGGTGGTTTTGGAGTCCAACGGGTGAATCCGTGAAGATGTCTTACCAGACACCAGATCGTCCGTCTGAGCGATGGAGATGTGATGATGCAGAGATGCCTGCAGACACAAACACATCTTAAATGATTCACTCCTGATGCTTTACTCATAGGATCAGACATGCCACATATTTACAGTAGATTCCTGTAGATCACAGCACTAGCAACTCCATGGTCATAGGTTTGATTCCCAGGAAATGCATGAATTGATAAAAAGTCTCTTTGGATAAAAGCGTCTGTCAGTTGCTCATTCTGATAGTAAATCGTCAGAATGAGCACTTGTCCTGAAGCTCACCTGCTGTCAGGCTCTGGTGAGATTTAGAGTTTCTAATAATTGTAGGCAACATTTTGTGGCAATGAGTGTGTCAACAACAAACTGTAAAGAAATTGTTTGTGGTTTTTCAATCTTGTCCCTCAGTTTAAGCAGGTCCCACCAACTGCAGGAGACATGTGTGATCGATGTAAAATACAGCTGAAAATCAGTTCACATCATTCCTGTTCTGTTTTTGTAGACAATTACGGCAAACATTTGACATGACACAACACATTTTTAATGTTGACACATCGAGTGACAGACGTGCTATGAGAAAATGAATGAAACAGAGACACAAACAGGTGAAGAGCAATCCTTTTTTTGCTGTTGCACAGACGTATCTGTCAGTCACTGAAACAGTGAATGACTGCAGCAACTCGTACCTTGAGAAAGAGCGGACACTGGTGCTGTGCTTGTGGGTAGGATGCCCAGAACCAGTGCGGCAGGCCGTCGGCCGGAGCCGTGGACACGTAGTATCCCAGAGCCAGCGGCTGCTGCTTCAGCTCTTCTGGAGCATCCCGGGACATCAGACGCTCACCCTGGCTCTGCAAACACACCAGAAACAAACTGTTTTTTTCACACAGGCATGTCAGCAGCATGATGTACAAGAACAGAGCAAAAGCTCTGACCCACCCGCGTGTGCTGGAAGTGTGATCCAGAGCCCAGGCCGGACGGCGATCCCGGTGACGGGACAGGGGAGGTGTTGGGCGATGTGTGCAGCGTTCCTGTCAGCAGCATCATGTCATCATGACCGATGTCACTCTCCAGCTCATCAGGGAAGGGCAAACCGAACATATCATCTACAGTACGGACAGAAAGACAGCCTTCAGATTCAGGAGATCTATTGAACACCACAGTCCTTACATTCGGGACTCTTTATAATAATGTGTAGTCACTTGTGTTAACCAATATACGCTATATAGCAATTGCAAAATGTATATACACTATATAACAACTGCAAAATGTAACTATATTATTGTCCGGCTCTAATCTGCTAAATGTGATTATAAGGCATAAAGATATTAAGATATTATAAATATAACATGTTTTCTGTACAGCTGCTTTGAAACAATGTGTGCGTGAAAACCCCTATACAAATACATTTGACTTGACATTCAAGCACCATGTTGTATAATTGTGATTTTTTTGTAAAAATAGATTTTACTCGGTTAAAGAAGTTCACTTCCAGAACAAAAATTTACAGATAATGTACTCACCCCCTTGTCATCAAAGATGTTCATGTCTTTCTTTCTTCAGTCCTAAAAAAAACTTCAATGGTGTCCCCGAGTTTGATCTTCCAAAATGCAGTATAAATGCAGCTTCAAAGGGCACTAAACAATCCCAGACAAAGAAGAAGGGTCTTATCTAGCGAAACTATCGGTTATTTTCTAAAAATAAAATTACAATTTATATACTTTTTACATACTTTTCAAATGCTCGTCTTGTCTATCTCTGCAATGTGCATGCGTAGTCTGTGCATCTCCGGGTCAATACAGTTAGGGTACATCTAAAAACTCCCGTCTCATTTTCTTCTCCAGCTTCAGAATCATCCTACATCGCTGCAGAAGCACTGACCCAGTGGTTGCAAAATGAACATGCAAGTAAGATCAAACGCCCTTTACAAAAAAAGGTAATACAGCGATGTAGGACAATTTTAAAGTTGGAAGAGAAAATGAAATGGGAGTTTTTTGACAACCTAACTGTCCTAAACCAGAAAAAAAGAGAGTTTACGTAGACCTAGACAAGACGAGCGTTTCAGATTACAAAGTATATGAATTGTATTAATTATTATTATTTTTATTTTTTTTATAACCGATTGTTTGGCTAGATAAGACTCTTCTTCCTCAGCTGGGATCGTTTAGAGCCCTTTGAAGCTGCATTAAAATAAAAGAAAATGAGAAACAAGAGACCAAAAAATATGCAGATGAGCTGAAGGCCACTGTCAAAGAAACCTGGGCTTCCATACCACCTCAGCAGTGCCACAGACTGATCACCTCCATGCCACGCCGAATTGAGGCAGTAATTAAAGCAAAAGGAGCCCCTACCAAGTATACATATACAGTAAATTAACATACTTTCCAGAAGGCCACTTTTATTGGTCTTATGAAGTATTCTAATTTGTTGAGATAGTGATAAAACTACATCTTGGAAGTTCAAACTCGGGGGCACCATTGAAGTCCACATTATGGAACATAATTTATTTACGACTGAAGAAAGAAAGACATGAACATCTTGGATGACAAGGGGGTCATGGGGCGATGACAAGTACATTACCTGTACATTTCTGTTCTGGAAATGAACTTCTCTTAAAGGGGTCATCGGATGCTAAGTTCACTTTTACATGTTGTTTGAACATTAATGTGTGTTGGCAGTGTATGTACAAATCTGCCCTATAATGATAAAAATCCATGCAGTGGTTTTTAATTAATCTGTAAAAATAATATTCCCTTTTTCAAATTGAGCCATTCTCAGATGTCTGTCTGGCGTCACACCGACAGAGGCCGCTCCCACGATAGTTGATTTACATGAGCGTTTTACCTCAGATCAGCTGTAACAGTCCGCCCTCTTTGTTTCAATGCCGGAGCAGGGATGTAAGTTAGACAACAATATCTCAGATTGAGCGACTGAGGTGTTGTGGTGCTGGATGTAATAATGAACATAGTGGTCGTCATTTACTCCCGACATCTGAGCCACTGAAGATGCAGTAGATTATGTTTGTTTGTGAAGGGAATGTGCCTCCCGATCTACATATATCCGTCTATGTTTGCGCAAATCATTCGTGATCCAAATCATTTGCATTTAAAGCAGCCTCGACAAGAATGAGATGATTTTTGCAGAGCTGATTTTGGCAAGGTAAAAAGAGTGTTGTTCTACACAACCATTGAGAATTTTTAACAAAAGTATATTATAGACTTCTCATTAAGACCCTAAAGAATCATATCAACTTGTGGAAAATGGGCATCCGATGACCCCTTTAAATAAAGGTTGCTGCTATGTTGTAAGAGTCACAGTGTTGCCTGCTGGTGACATTACGAAATACACATGATTACAAGTCCAGTTTATATTCATCATCTGTGACCACTCACACAGTCTGAAAACAAATCAAAACGTTGACAAATCAAATCAAAAAAAGTTTACAGCTGTGCACCTATGATGTACAGCCAGTGTAAATAACCCAAAGATGATATTAGTTTTGCACTTAATAATTGTCTTTTATTTTTTGTGTATAATGATATTTGATTAATCCTACACAACATAACAGCTCTTATTTTGAAAGTGGGTTTTGTAAGTAAAGTGGGTAAGAGTTTATTTTATAGTCCTGTTCTGCATGTACATACTAAATTACAATAACTGAGTAATAATTGGGCACTAAATCTGAAACTACCTTTAAACCTCATATTACTAAGAAGTAAATTCACTATAAGTAAAGTGCAAAATAAAGTGCAAGTTGAGTTCATGGATTGGATGCTCAAGGTCTGTGTGTTTACTGTTGTGGGAGTGATATATTCTTATTTGCATGGCTCTTGACCATTCTGGAAGGTACATACTATATCTAACAGTCAAATGTAAGTACAGTCAGATTCAAATGCTGCACCTCTTTATATGAAGCACTCAGTGAATGAATGAATGATTAACTCAGGTCACACGTTGTGTTGCAGTGGGTGTATGCATCTTGTGTTGCGTGTGTGTGATGGTGTTGAGGTACCGGGGTTGTCTTCGGCGGGGTACGTGCTGGGCGCCACCTGTGTGGTGGAGGAGGTGGGAAACACCAGGATGTGCGTGCAGGATGCATCCTGAGGAGTGTTGAG
Organism: Labeo catla; assembly: GCA_012976165.1. Lineage (NCBI taxonomy): Eukaryota > Metazoa > Chordata > Actinopteri > Cypriniformes > Cyprinidae > Labeo > Labeo catla. The sequence goes on from VONZ01000594.1 coordinate 445,821, forward strand.
CTGAGACGTCTGCAGGTTGAGCGCTGTGCTGCGACCGAACACTGAGCCCATCGTCACCGCATCTGCACACACATACACCCACGCGACTGTTAGCACACAAAAAGCTGTACTTTTCTGACACTTTTCACGATTAGTTGATCATAATCATAATCTTAATCACTGATTCAGCTGTGCAGCCCTATCACTGTTAAGTCTTTACGCAGGTGTCTGGTGTCCGAAATCACACAGAACAAAAGCAGCTCGCACAGAAGTGCATGTTTCACCTGGCATCACCACAAAAGATCCCTGCGACTCCATGGAAACCAGGCATGCACTGAGAATGGAGGGCGAATCAGCAGTGGACAACCCACACATAAGACACGCCTCCCGCAGCTGACGGCCAATAGAATGCAGCGAATGCTCGCCCAGCAGCACACTCCAGTCTGAAAGAGAGAGAGAGAGATAATAAATATTCATAAGGGTCTTTGTTGAAAATATATCTTTCCCACTGACACACCTTTGAGTTCCCCGTGGCCCAGTCTTCCCAAACGGCCAATCACAATCCTCCACGGCAGCGATGTCATCTGAATAATGCTCACGCACCATTCCCATAACTTCTGGAGGCCAATTTTACGAGGGGAAAACTTGGGCCGCCGGGCTCTGCGAGTAAAGACAAGATGCTCCATTTATTTAGACTGGAACTAAAAGCATGGCAAATAGACTCAAATGAACAGGCGTCACCTGTTGGGCACGTCGATGTTGATGACACAGGTTTCCAGCAGCTCCCCCTGCTGATCCGTGCAGGACACCAGGATCCAGCGCTGGTCATGTGACAGACAGTATCCCACGAACAGCACGTTACAGCGTGAAGGAGCGTCTGAACACACGTCACCCACCTCGGACTGTTTACTGCGAGTTGGACCCAGAATGAAGGGTGGAGAATACAGACGCGTGACACTGGGGCTCTGTAACACACACAGGAAACATCATTCACTCAAAAGAACATCATAAAGGCACCATTATTTAAGCAATATATTTTACACAAATCCATATTCAACTTTCCAGCATTATTTATGTCCTGAAATGGTTTTGATACGTGTCTTGCACATGTAACATTTTTATAACAGCTCTAGAGCTAATCTAGGCAAATCTATGTAAATGTGTACTAGAAAAGTGTTTCTCAACTGTTCTTGAAGCCCCTTGAAAATGTTCAGTGTCAGGGGCTCCAGGAACATGGTTGAGAAAGACTGTACTAGGACGGACATATTTAACACATCTTCAGCTGTGTCACTTTTGTTTTATCCAACTGCCCTGCGTCTTGTGATTTTATGGATGAAAGCATCAAAGGTAGCACTTACTTTTATTGATAAATTATTAACAAACATTATATAATGTTAAGTTATATAAGAACTGGTTAAATTCAAATAGCTAGAAATGTGAGATAATGTGCTTGTTAATGTTTACTAAATATCTTACTAAACATTATCTAATGATTAACAGATCATGTAAATAAAAAAATCCTTACAAATGTCATTAAACTTTCAGTTTATATGATCATGCACTTCTTGAGAATCTACAAATGATTTTAATGATATTGAAGTGTGATACGGGCAAAATTAGGAAAAGGTTTGGTGGAATGTGTAGGTATAAGGGTTGGTTAAAAGGTTAGAAGAGTACAGGGGTCAATTTAATATAAAGGAACACAGTTTAATCTATTTATATTGAATTGAATCAATTGAAAAATGTATGTTTTTTTACTGTTGCTTTATTATTCAAGGAAAATCCTGTTCAATAATATACAGTAGTATACAAATGGAAGTTTAGAGGCAATAAAAACATGTTTTTCACCCAAATTGCCATGTGTCATGTCTTTAGCAACCATTTAGCTAAACTTATCTAACCACCCTTTACACAAACATTGTTACAGCAACTAAAGTCCCATACCCATAAAGGTAATAAATGATAGTAAACGTTTTATTAACATTTACAAATGATGAATAGTTTCAACCTTAGATTGGGTATAGCAAAAACATGAACAAATGATTAATAAGTTATTTGTAAAGGTAAATTCAGGTAATTTGGGACACTTTTTGCCATCAAGATGACTGCCCATGAAGGTACTAGCGATTGGTAAATGTTTATAAACATTTACAAATGACGAACAGATTGGGTACTGCAAAAACAGGAGCAAATAGTTACTGCAATAATAATTTGTTAGGATGTGAAAATAAAACAACAAACAAAGAGCAATTATGGGACCTTTACAGACTGTGATTACATGAACATTTTGTGAAGTGCTTAACATTTATAAATGTAAAAAACTGAACTGAAGTTTAATGACATTTGTTAGCTATTCAAAAGTGCAATAGTAAATAAGCATTTAATCATGTGCATGATTATATGAATTGAAAGGTGATTGACATTTGTAAGCATTACCTAATGATCTGTTAAGCATTACATAATGTTTGTTAATGATTTATAAACCATTAGATCATAGATTTTTGATAATACATTAGTAAACATTAACAAGCACATTATCTCATATTTCTAGGTATGTGATCTGTTAAGCATCATGTAATGTTTGTTAATGACTTACTAATGAAAGCAGGGTTGGCAGGTTTCCACAACAAAACCCGCCCAATTGCTACCCCAAGGGGGGTCCCTCGTTAAAAAAATGGGGCGTGAACTCCAAAAGTGGGCAGAACCTCCAAAATGGGGCGGGGTCTCATCATACAAAGACTTTCACCATTGACTCTGGTTTCAGCGAATTGTTATTGACTTGTATTTCAAAATAAAACGTTATAAACTAAACATTGTTTCTAGTTAATATAAAACAAAATAAAATATGCTATATAAATATGCTCAGTGAGAACAAAGCCCAAAGCTCGTGGCCAGTGGTGTTTGGACTGGAACCTCTGCTATATGATATAAATGGGAGTCACCCGCGAGCTCTCACGCGAGCCGTCCCAGCGCAGCGCAGAGAAAAGGTTTTACTCTATCGCTTTTTTTTTACGCAACGTGGGCATCCCGGCGCTTGAAATTCGCAGGGTAGGAGGGGATAATGATGCTGGGTGTAACTAAAAAGGTCCCATTGTCCGGTGAGGTCTGGCTGGGGAGTTACGGAACGGCCTGGGGATCTTATGTCGCATAACCTTATTACCCGTTCATCTACCACGTTGTTGAGCGCCAATCTCGCCGTGCAGTCAGTTTCACTGGTTAAGGTTAGGGTCAGGTGTGGGGTAGGTTTAGGGGTTAGCATTTGTGTAGCATAGTGTAGGAAATCAACGCTGTGTTTGACACAACCAATAAAACCTTTAGAATCAGCTGTGGGGCGAAGTTTGCGCTGAAGTGGATTGGGAGGAAAATTGCGCATGCGTGTCATGTGCCTGTCTGTCAATGGGAGGAAGCCACGCCCTATTTTGGAGCTCCCACCCCATTTTGGAGTTCCTGCCCCCATTTGGAGATCTCCAGGCTGCAGTTATACCCTTCTCCTATAAAGTGTTACCACATCAACTTAATGAATGTTCGTCAAGCAGAGCACAAAACAAGAAAGAGGTATCCCTAAAAAAAAGCCACATCAGATCATGCACTTATACATACAGCATGGTAAGTGCATTGTGTCTATACAATTCTCTTGATGATGACAAGAGTGATTTATCGGGTTACACTTTATTTTGATAGTCCACTTTAGACATTCTACTAACCATAAGTAACTTTGCAACTACATGTCAACTATTTCTTATTAATTTGCAACTACATGTCTACTTATTCTCAGAGGAGACTGTTAGGTTAGGTTTAGGGTTAGTAGAATAAGTTGACATATAGTTGCAAAGCTTAGAAGAGTGTTAGAAAATATAAAGCAGACAGTCTACTAATACTCTAATGACAAGTTTACATGCAGTTGCAAAGTTACTTACTGTTAGTAGAATGTCTAAACAAAATGTGTTACCATTTATTGCTTTTGCATCACAACACATTACTTGCATCCAGTTCAGACACAGTATAATCAAGCCTGACCTCTGGGCTCTTGAGCGTTGACTGTATGGTGGAAGCGGGGCCGAATCCAGTGAGGGACCTGATGTGCGTCTGTCTGGGGAGCAAACGGCGGCTCTGTGAGTATGTGGAGAAGGCTAGCGATCGCAGGTGCTGAAGGTACTCAGGACTCTCACCGCTGGCTGGCTGCAACAGATGCTGACACGGCAACACCTGCAAATCAAAACTAACTACTGTTACACAACTAAAGATTTGTGAAAGATACGTTAGGATGAACCTGTCCTGACCTGTAGCACCAGTGCAGGCTGAATGCTCTCCGGCAACGCGTTCAGCATATCCGTGTAGCAGCGCAACAGTGCTAAAAGCCAAACACTGCTTGCATCCACATCCTCCCCACCCTCTTCATCTCGTGACCCTGCCCCCGAGCACAGGAAGGGATCCACCACATAAAGCACGATGGCTGGTGGGTGGGCGTGGCTGTCCGCTGACTCCGCCAATGTAGGAATACCAATCCGGTCCCTCTCTGCTGAGCTACAACAACAATGACATTAATCTCCAACTGCAATAATTAGTAACTAACAATAGTAATGAATAACGATGACAATGATTTAATAAGTTAGGACATTATATACGCAATTATAAATTGTACATCACACTTTATTCTCTGTTCACTTGAAAAGGATTCTGCTGAACATTTTGAAAAATTTAGGTTTTTCAACAAATTTACTGCTACTTTGCTTTAAAGCAATGCCTTATTCCAACTCTGGCACAATTCATCTAACTCTAATGTAAATAGAATTGAGATGATTGAGTAAATTCTGGTACAGTAATATCATACCACATTGGTGTTAGAGGGATATTTTACATAATCCATGAAATACGATAGTACAATCTATCAAATAATGTGAATTTGCAGTATACTGGTAATTATATCAGTGGTCAGACATGGGACACACATGAATTACACCAGTTCATACAGCATGACGTTCTTAACTACAGTTTGAGACTGAAGTTGTCTGCGCTCTGTGCTGTACAGTAACGTCTCACCTCTCAGCGCTCTCAGCTGACGGTGTGGTGTTTGAGTCACCCGTAACCACCTGTCCCGGTTCTGCACCACTGGACTGGGATGTGGTGGCAGAGATGGGGTTAGGGGTGTTTCCTGAGTTGCTGTCTCCATCAGCGGATACAGGCTGTTGGGTGGATGCTGGTGGAGTGAGAGGAACAGAAGCGGGTGGAGGCTTTGGAGGGATGAGAAGGCCACTGTCCAGCATCAAGGTAGAGAGCTGTGGCCCTGAAAAAGTGCAGTGTCACTTTAAACCACACCCTGTAGAAAAGGTGTGTATAATCCTGCTCCTAGAGGGCCAATGTCTAGCAGATTCCACCCTGCCCCAAAACACCTGCCTGGAAGTTTCAGAATTCCCGAAGGCATTGACTGAATTTAAAATTATCTGCCAGTGGGGTAAGGAAATGACTCTTAAAACAAGATTATTTTTTCTTAGCAAATGCAAAATGCAATTTAATTTAATTTAGTTTTTTGTTTTTTCCCCCAGGAAACAAGACTAAATATCTTACGTCATTTTCTTTATCTAGTAAATGCATTTAGACATTTTGACTAGAAACAAGACAAAAATACTAAGTAAGACAAGCCTTTTTTTTTTTTTTGCAGTGATCACGGTCACCTTTATGGTACAGAGCACTGGCACAATGACTGGTGATTCATTCCAACGAAACGGGAACAGAATAACAGGAGGGGTTCCTACCGAGTGTGTGTCTACAGATGTGTTTGTAAAGTTTGAGTTTGTTGAGGTTTTCCTCCTGATGTTGTCCAGCCCAGAGCCCTAAGAACCACTGGTCATCTGTCTCCTCCTCACACTCCACTGATCCCACTGGGACAATCCCATCTCTGGACACCCGTGCTAGTGGACGATGCTTTCCCAGCCGACACGTCTGTGTGCAAGAGGAGCACTGATGACAACTGAGTTGCCAGACCTCATTAAATTTTTTTGATGGACACAGTCCACAGGTATTTGATTGGACAACAATTTGTAAACATGAGTGCAAGGTGAGCCCTCAACACTTTATACTTTCCCAAAAGAAAAGGTTTGTCAACTTTTAGGATTACACTAGCAGTGAGAGAACCTATATGCTGAAGCCAATTGTGGGATACATTTTTGCAACACACATTTTGTGTACCTGAGGATTTATGTATTTTAACAATTTTTCAGTCTCAGCAACTTTTCTTTTAGACTCAGGACAAATCTAAATTACTCTGCATCTGCTTCATGAGATAATTGCATAATTAAACACAGGTTAGGGAACACTAATCTTGCTCCTGGAGGGCCACTGTCCCACAGAGTTTCAACCTTAATTAAACACACCTGAATCAGCTAATCGAGGTCTCCGGGATTATTAAAAACATCCAGGCATCTATGCTGGTTAAGTAAGGAGCTAAACTCTGCAGGATGTTGGCCCTCCAGGAGCAGGAGAGGACACCCTTGACATGAATGAAACAAAAAGTGCCTCTAATTGAAGAATCACTCATTTAAAACAGGGTGATACATGTCTAGCAGGTCAGAACATGTGAGTGATAATGATATACCTCATAGACAGCACTGAGCTCCTGCAAGAAAGCTTTGGCACTGCTGAGCAGGGTGTCATAATTGGGACACAGTACCAAGAAGGCCACATCCCTCTGACCTCCATAAGGCTCCAGCAGAAACTTCTCCCAGAAGGGAAGAGCAAGCGGAGACAGAGCCAGAAAATCTCGATCGTATCCCAGTAGCACGGTGGGGATCGGCAGCGGCTCTGGGGATTCCTCGGAACCTGACCGTTGTAATAAGATGTTTAGTCTCTGCAAGATTTCAAGATCTGAGCCAAGAAAATATTTTTTATAAATATGGAGAATACTTGTAATGAAGTCTCACCATAAGAACCTCGTCCAGCCATCTTGTGGAACTGCTGCCATGTGAGTGGACCCTGAACATGCTGGATGTTCTCCCAACTCCTGCCCGTCCTCTTCTTCTGGATCGCATCCTGCAGGAATGGCTGGAGTGACAGCAACATCCGCACCACATCTTGGGAGGACAGCTTGCTGATGTCCAACACTGAGGACACGCAGTGTTTTTTTTTAAATCTCTATAAATCATTAGCACTTTCTCAGATCAAGCCATTGCTTATATTCCTGGCTGTGTGATATCACAAAGGCAGGCCCCTCCCTTGATTATTGACTGACACAGTTGTTTTAGCGTAGACAGGAGTAAAAATGAATGTCTCCTAAGCGACTGAGGTGTTCTGTTGTTGGATGTAATAATGAACATAACAGTCATAATTTACTCCTGACATCTAAGCCGCTGAAAACTTTGTGGATTACTTTTGTTTTTGAAGAGAATGCGTCCCCGCTCTCCCTAAATGCATCTATGTTCACGCAAATCATTTTTGATCCAGTTTCACCTACAAAAGAAGTGAGTATTAAGTTTTTTTTAATCTTTGCAAATCACCTTTCCTAATAATGTGCTAGTTAGCAAAGTATGTTAGACTTTTCATTTAGACCCTAAAGAATCATATCAACTTGTGGAAAATGGGCATCCGATGACCCCTTTAAGTGGTTGTTAGGATGTTGCTGTGTGGCTGCTAGGGTATTCTGGGTAATAATGTGGTTTCAGTGTTTTCTGGGTGTTTTTTAGCTGCACTGCTATGAAACTGATTTGGCCTTAAGTCCTGCCTTTTAATGAGTCTTACCATTGGTCTGTGGCCAGGTGTGCAATGCGCTGCTCCTCACCGTAGCCTGTTCCACCTTTCCTCCAGTTGCGTTGTCCACATACTGCAGTCCCTGCACCAGTGCATTATAACACTCTACACATGCATCACTGCTGTCTGTCCACAGCCTGTCTGCTGCCCAGCTCTGCAATAGTGCCCTCTGGCGGCCATGACAGGAACAGCCGGGTGATCTATGCAGAGAGGTCAGGGATGTGATTGGCTGAGAGCACTGCTCCTGTAACAGACCAATCACAGAGGCAGGCGTCTGTTGCTCCTCAGGTCTTCGGCTGGAAGGGACTCGCCTACACAGCGCCAGTCTCCTCTCTGCCGCACGGCCCGCCTCAGACCCACGGCCAAATATGTCCAGCTCATCCTCCAGGAAGAGGCCAGACCCGTGCGCCAGCCTTCGGTTTACAATCGCACTGAAACCACACATGCAGCGGTATTGGTCCTCACAGGTGGAGTCTGGGATATAGACACCAACATCTGCCCCTTTAACGTTCATGTTACAGGCACAGATGCAGCAGCTGTCAAAGTTGCTGTCTTTGAAAATGTTCAGGACCGAGTCAGACAGCAGCAGTATAACGTAAAGACTGTGCGCCTCGGGCAGTGGCGGTCCCGACACAGATGGCTCTACTGAGCTGAGCGGCACACTGGTGGAAGGGGTTGACGCTGGTGAGCTGAGTTCAGTGCCGTCCTGCCTGACAGAGCCCTGCCCACTGGCCGCACCCATGCCGCGGGGAGTGCGAGGGGTCGGCACAGAGAAGCGAGAGGCGGCCGGAGAGGGTAGGACGCCTGAGACAGTGCCAGTGGAGGCGCCGTTCATTGTCATGGAAGTGTAGTCCTGCTCCAGAAGAGCGCCACTGCTGAAGAACATTCATATGAGACTTTCACGGCCATGGCCAAAATTGAATGTCAAATGTCAAACTTTTCCATAAAAACCTTGACCCTTATAAAAATCCTGATTAAATGCAAAAATTATTTCTTTTATTTAATATTTCACACATTGGATTGTGGGTTCAAATAGTATGCAGACATTTCTTCATGCAATTTTGAAAAATGTGACATTTGGACTTACACGTACGCATCTCTGCTGAAAGGATTTTGAGTGGTCAGGCAATACTGCTCCATCTTGGTCATATCTGTCCAGGACGGTCTGTAGTAGCAGTGCTCAGGGATTTTAAGAGCAGGCAAACACTGGCTGGGTAAGGAACGCAGTGGGGTGTACATGGAGCAACCAATCAGCGGCTGGACAGAGGACATATGGGACACAATGAATAATCATAGACATGGAAACAAAATAAAAGGGTAGAACTGTGCTTAGCATGAAATAGGGTTTAACTGGTCAAGCTGCATATACTGTCTGTGTACTCATTCTGGTGCACATGAAGTAAAACGCACATGTACATCCTCGGCCATGTCTTCTTCCATGTCCACCTTGAAGTCTGTGAACTGGCTGTTGAACTGAGAGCTGCTGGGCTGATCGTGAGCCGCTGAAGGGCCGGACGGCTCTTGACTGGGGGTATCACGGTACGTCACAATGGGAGAGAAGGCAGCATGCTGCTCTAGAGACGGAGGTGTTGGGAACATGCGCTGGAGCTCTGCTACTGCTGAGAAGACACATCCAAACACTGTTAGAGATGATAGTTCTCCTGGTATTTTCTGATCTATAGTGCTGCTGGACTTACTTGAGGGATATGGCACTGCAGCTCTCCCCTCAACCCCTTGTGGCCGCTCCTCTGCTCCCACAGACCCAGACTTGGCTGATTGCTGGTTTGGAAATGTGCTCTGGTTTGGGTTATATGGAGAAACGTTCATTAATCTTGCCACATTTGAGACATTTTAGAGTACTGATGGGCAGGTCAGTGTTTACCAAAACCATCATAAGCCGAAACAGTTCATAGTGAGTCTTGGTTTATATTTACCCTGTTGAAAAAAAACAGCATATGCTGGTTGGGTATGTTTTTTTGACCTGGTTTAAGCTTATCCTTAGTTGGTCATGAGCGGGTTATAAGCTGGTCCTGAACTAGTCCTGAGCAACTAGTCCTGCTAAGGACCAGCTCAAGACCAGCTTATAATCATCTTAGGACCATGCATTACTTTTTTTATGGAAACTAATGCATTGTGTTACTTTTGTGTTACTTTTTATCACCTTACTGGGCTTGCTTATTCGTTTTTTAATAACAAAAAAAAACCCCAGATATTTCGCTGTAAATTTAAAAGTAACGTGTTACTTTAGTAGTTACTTGAAAAAGTAATTGAATTATGTTACTCGCATTACTTGTAATGCGATACCCCCAACACTGGTTATGATGTCACAAGCATATCATATTTGCTTATCAGGTTTGTCTATTCCAGCACGTTAATGTGCACACAATTTAGAGGATACATACACAGCCCTTTCAAGAAGTTTCAATATCTCACCGCTAGTTCATCTTCCTCCTCCCCAAAGATATTCTCCAGATCAGAGATGAGCACGATGAGATCCTTCTCTCTGGTCAAGGGAGGGTTTACTTTGGCATCTGATTCATCTGGATTTGACTCTTCTGAACAGGACAGACAGCATGAGTGACATCAGATTTTGTCAGTTATTTGCCATATATCTCAGTGATTACGTGTGAACTGACCTGACTTTGGGGCTGAACTAAAGATGGACATGGCGTCTTTCCCCTCAGGAACCACGCCGTTACCGTTCACTTCCTCTGGCTGCACGAGACAAGACAAATATGTTACAGAGAACTGTTTTTACATGAAATGAAAAGACACAAAATCCAATCAACCCTACAGATCACATCTTGTTTACAAAGAAATAGTTGCTCATTTGCAGACTCAATTTAAGTGCGAGATATTCAGGGTTTTGTTTTAGCATCAAGCTCCTTAATACTTCTGGATTGAAGTTAAATCTGCTCTTAATTCTGATTTGGGTGTTTTTGTTTTTCATTGTGGCATTATTGTATTGAACAGTGTGTTCACCACTGTTCCGTATTCATTTTTAGAATTATCCACTTTTAATAGCTACAAAAATCATAAACTGCAATTAAACCTTAGATTTGCGGCTGGGGTCTCGGCTCAGTCCTTTCAGCTTTTTGGTGACAGGGAAGCTGTACTCAATATCTCCTTCTTTGAAGTCATACGGATCATCAGCGGGATCATCCACTCCAGCCTGTGACAGTATGTCTTTCCTCACATGCTCCTCTGAGATCTTTAGCCTCTTCTGCATCTGCGTGAACAGCCTGAGAAGAAGTCCATTTGAGTGTGTTGATATTGTGAATGTGTGTATGTGTGACTGAGGATAACACCATAAACATACAACTTCTTAAGTACACAAACCAAAGCATTTCTAGCCACACAAGTGCTGTGTTCTAAATGCAGTTCATAACACAGTCAAGTACAGGGGTTGGACAAAATAATGTGAATTGTGAACACCCCTTATTATAAGGTTAATCTAATTTGTGTAGCTTACAGTGAAACAAACAAACATTGTGTTTAGCAGTGTTTAGTCGTGGGTGAAATGAGTGATTGTCAGACTTCCAAAAAACTATGGGAGCCTGTTTACCAGGAGCATATGTAACCTTAACAGCACAGGAAATCTTAACAGAAAACAGTCTTTATGATCATGACACAAAGCATGGCAAGACTTCATCAGTGAAGAAGAATAGCGGGCAAAAACCAAAAGTGAATGATAGAGATCAAAAAACACTAAGAAGGATTGTGTCTAAACAACACAGAGATACTGCAGAAAAGAGAGAGCAAACCTCAATATTCACCTTGAAGAATATGTTTCCACAAAAACTGACTATGAGAACTTCACAAAGCCACATGAAAGAGCTGCAACTGCTAAAAATTTAATCATAGACACCAATGTTAAATGTAAAAAATATGGTGTGATGATCATAAAACCTGGGCAGTTGGAGCACCAAGATAAACATCAACATCTGTCCTGACCAGACAAATCATCTGAGCTGAATATGATCAAACCACGGTCGATACTTTTGGAATGATTCCCTTCTCCAACACCTCTGAAACATCCACTGGAGACTATTCAGAAGTTCAGATGAATAAATTTGTGTTAAAGGCAAATGGTGGTAAAATACCTTAATAAAGAAATATTGCTTAACATTATTTTGTCTAACCCCTGTATTTGTTTGTATTCTCAGTACTATCACAAGGGCCACTATAGCAGACATTTCTTCATCATCACTTTATCACGTATGTACATGTGCACGCTTCACGTCTGCCTTGGCATCCTTGCGTAGAGCATGTTTCTGTCCTATCATGTGTTTGTACCTCTTGAGGGCGGCTCCTTCATTCTCCGGCCGGTTCTCCTCCGAATTGCAGGAAAAATCCGGAGGTTTCATATTATCTGCCTTGGGAACCTTGTAGCTTCTCCACCATTCGTTGGCTTTGTCATTTGTTCCCAGAGGTGTCCCGTACAGCATGCTTTCACTCGTCTCCACATGTGTGGGCCCTGACGGCCCCTCCAGACAGTCTGGGACACCCACAGGGTCCTCCGTCAGCTCGGGTTCCTGTGCCCGTGGGTGGGGGCTCAGCGTGGGTGGCAATGGTGAAACAGGAGAATGAACGAGAGACTCAGGGGCTTTTCTGGCAACGGATGGAGGTTTGGAGTATTTGCAGTCTGACAGAGGCTGGAGTGAAGCATCCAGAGGCATCAGGCCAAGCTCCGGTCCAGAGGAGAGCTGCTGATCCACACACACGCGGTGGTGAAAAGGGGTCAGAGACACGCGTTTGGGGCCCTTCTCAGGTTTATCAGGCTTTTCGACTGACTTGTGTTTTTGGGTGGAGGACGGAGGGATGGAACCGGTGGATGAGCTTGTGCCGTTCACCTGCTGCTGCCTCAACCTAGACCATCAAACATACAGTAAGAGATCCAGACCACAAACAACAATCAAGCACAATGTAAAGAACGTTTACTGTCAGGAATCAAGCATTTATAGAGAAGTCAAACTCTGGAATATAATTTTGAGTGTACAGTTTAAGGAAGTTATTAAATGTGATTTTGCATTAATTTTTTTGAGGTCCATGTTCACTGAGAATCTCAGATTTAATGATTTAATGCAGTCCATGACTAGCTGGTGATTTGTAGGGTTCATCTGTATGCTTTTATACTATTAATATACTGTTGAAATAATTTAATACAGTGTAATTCTTACTGCCAAACTCATCTCTGATGTTCGAAGGTAAAGCAACCAAGACCTCTGTGGCCACAATCAAGATGTCATATTTATATTTGTACAGGACCTGCATTAAGCAGGAGTGAATCAAATGTTTTGACATATAAGAGGTATTCGTACTATAAAAACACACTGCTAATTTCAGATATTAAAATGTCCTCATTAGTCCAAAGCCAGCTGAGTTTAAACTGAGTAATTGAGCCCACTTATTTTTTACAAGCAAGCTAAGGGTGCTCGTATAATTACTGAACATACTGATTTATCGTGACTGGAAAGTAAGAAATCATCATAAATTGAGAGCAGCTGGACTTCAAGGAGAAATGTGTTCCTGTGATGCAGATGAGGAGACTCACCTGGAGCAGCTGCAGAGAACTTGCTCTTTCGGGCTGGAGAAACCCCACACGCTCGAAGACAGACTGCTGCTGGATCACATACAGTCACAGAACATGCTGATTAGTGAATTAACAGGCTATCGATCTGAACAGGAAAAAACTCTCACATCATGTTATGCTCACTTGCACTGAAGTGGATTGACATAACATTCCCTCCAAGCCTCATGGAGCATCTGATTCATCAGCTTCTTCCCAGAATGCATTGGGCTGACGTTTGGAGCGTTCTCTTGGCTAGACACACCAGAGATGGTCGTCTGGTAGACACTGTCTCCTACAGATTACAATTCAAACACACATGTGCTTCATTTACATTTTTGTCAGAAAGAAATACTGCTGAATGTTGGAGATCTTCAGTGTGAAGAACATTTTATTAATCTAACAATTTTTTTTTCCACTATAAATAAATTGTGCAATGGTCAAGTCACTTTTCATATATCACATATCTATATTGCTTTATACAATACGGATTGTTTCAAAGTTACTTTAAAGAAATAAACAATAAAACAACAGAATCAATGATGCAAACTTCTCCCATAAAGCAGCTCTACAGAGAGACTTTTTAGACACGCACTCCAACTTCACTTCAGCGCCAGACGCTAGTCAACCGAGCGAGGTTCAGGTGATGAGGCAGCTTCAGTAGAACAACAGTGAACTGCAGTCAGATGAGATGAGTTGTCAGGCCATATGTCAGTAAAAGCGAATTTACCTGTCCTGTCAGCCGTTAAACTGTGCTCGCAACACATGCGCTTTAACTACATGCACAAATACGGCTGTGCGTGCTGTAGCCTATATCATTTCATATTAAAGTGCAAATGAAACTACGAGCATGCGTGTCAGATCCGTGTCACATTCAGCAGCAGCAGCTCTTAAAGTAATAGCAGCCAAATAACGTAATATCTCAGTTGCTGTGATGCCTATTAATCAAAGAACAAAAGAAAAAAAAGGAAATCAATAACGTTTGTAGATTTAAGGATTCATCTATATTTAATTTAACATTTAGTGTTTGATAACTTTATTCAGTTTCTTTATATTTCCTACTTGCTAAAGGAAACAGGTAAATAATGGGTTTATGTGAAGATTGCTTTAAGTTCACTTAAACTAGAAATTGTTATTTGTTAAAGTCTAACAAATGTTAAAATTGATAGTTCTCAATTATACTGTAATGGCTATAGTTAATGTTTAAACATTAGGAAGAAAGAACAATTTCCTAGAGACATCAGTAATATTGGTATCAATGATACCTTCAGTCATAAAAAATATTTAACAAACATAAAAAAAAATATACTGTATGTTGTTTCTACATTAATTTGATAATTAAATGTGAAATTATTGCAATATAAAACCATATTTAAAAACTTTAATGTTAGGTGGGATTAATCACAATTCATAAAAAAAAGTGTGATTAATTAGTTTTTAATTGACAGCACTAGAAATAAATCTGATTCAGCCTTACGTTTTGTTCTCATCTGATCCGTGTCAGTGTTTCAACTTGATTATATTCCTGAATATTAAGTGTATTTTAAACCCCTAAAGTTTAATGGATGTTAATGGTTTTTCATGGAACCACAGATTCCAATTATGAAGCTTTATTTGAAAGCGTGTACAACAACAGAAGAGGTTTTGTGAGTGTTACCAGAGCAGGGCCGTCCCGGTGAGGTGGGGGGTGTGAGGGGCGTTCCACAGCTGGACGAGTCTCTGACCAACACCTGCGCAGGTGCGTCACTCTGAGCCACCAGCACTAAGGCTTCTGGGTAAACCATCCGCACTCCTCCTGAACACACACATACACACAGGGAAGTGAGGTCTCTCACAACACCAACACACACAATTGCACTTGTGTTGTTGTGAAGTACTGACCTACGATGACCTCGAGTGCGGCGTAACTGTGAGGGTCAAAGGTCAGGTCGCCGTCCTCAGCGACCATCTCTCTGTGTTTCAGCACCACAGGGTAGAAATGACTCCAATCCTCCATGAGTTTCCGCACTGCAGGGTCGCTCATCTTAAACGCCCGACCCGTCAGCGTCCCACACAGGCCATACGGACTCAACACCACTACAACACACACACATACACATGTGACGCTCACCATCATGATGCTGGTTTATGCAGCAGCACATTGAATGCAGTGAGGATGATGGGACGCACCCTGCAGTGAGCGGCTCTGAGCTAGACGCACATGCTCCTCCGTCACATGATACAGCGGCTGATGCTGTGAAACCTCCACGCTGGTGCACACACTGCTGTCGCCATGCAGGAAGAACGAGAAGCAGCACGACAGGTGCTCACTTCACACACACACAGAGAAAGAGAGCACTAAACAGACATGAATGTGTTCATCACTGTATGAGCCTGCAGAGGGCACCAAACCCAAACACTGCTCAAATTCTTCTCAAACGCTCTTCCTCAAGCATTTCTTAAAAGCTCCTCAAACACTCATCTGGTGTGGCATCTGGTGCTGTAAAAGCATTTCCTCTGAGGAGTTTGTTGTGAGTTATTCACATATTTATAATCAGAGATGTTTAGAATTTCTCTTTTGCAGTGACACATGAAGAAAGGCTTGTAGATGAAGATTCTGGTTAGATGCTCACCTGCTGCTGAGGGGTTTCTCCCCAGTCTTGTATGGCTTGACAAACCACTTCCCAATACGAACAAAATCTTTATCCATCAAACATCTGTAAATCAAACACATCAGCCAATATTGCGCATAATGGGCAGGAGTATGAACATGCACATTAAGATGTACAGTATGAGCATTTACAGACTGAGCATGTGTGTACAGTATAAGCAGTGTTTCCCCTGACATTATATTAGGGGGGCAAATTTAATTAAACAATTAAATGCAGAATTTATAATAATAACAGAAATAATAGAAAAACTCTGTTTGTTTGGCAACAAATAAAAAGGTTTAATAAAAAATGCCTGTATTTGATTATCAGAAAAACTAAAACACACAAGAATTTCTGAAAAAAAAAAAAGAAAAAGATTGTAAGGCCATATTGTTCAAAATGTTGAAATTGAGATTATTTTTTCTTATTTTGTCACTGAAATAAATGTTTTTGTTATTACACAGAGAGTAATGTATCGAAAAAAGTACCGGACCGTACCGCACTGTACCATTGGTAATCCCCCCCAAACCTGGAATCCTAGGGGAAACACTGATAAGTATGTACAGTATGAGCATGTACAGTATGACCGTGTGTGTACAGTGTGTGTACTGTATAAGCATGTACTGTGTGAGTATGTGTGTATAGTATGAGCATGTACAGTATATGAAAGTGTTTAGTATGAGCATGTACAGTATGAACACTAGTACAGTAAGAGCGCATGTACAGTATAAGCATGTATGGTATGAATATGTATACAGTATGAGCATGTACAGTATGACCATGTGTGTACAGTGTGTGTACTGTATAAGCATGTACCGTGTGAGTATGTGTGTACAGTATGAGCATGTACAGTATAAACACTAGTACAGTAAGAGCGCATGTACAGTATAAGCATGTATGGAATGAATATGTATACAGTGTGAGCGTGTAGAGTATGAACACGTACCTCTCCAGCAGATTGTGAATCGCCTTGAAAAGCAGCGTCCGACACTCATATGACAGGCCACATTCCCACAATCCCTCCTCCACCACTGTAAGACAATCCCACAACACAGCAGTTAATCACCACTATCTGTACTGTTAAAAAACTACACACACACACACACATACAGCGAGCAGTGAATCTGAGGGTTATCGTGTGTGTTGCTCATCTGTCATCTCATCTCGTGAGCGTTCAGACGTCCTGTCATCAGCAGCACTCAATGTCTGCTCTGAAGGGCCCCTGAGGCCTCTGAGAGACACAGAAACACATCAGATGCTCATTTTCATATAAAACAAGAGGAAACATACAGCTGCAAAACAGCCATTACAGGGCCAAACACGCAGTAACATTAGATACAAAACATCAAATCATGCGGCATCTGAGCGGCAACCCTTTTCTGGAATGCTATTGAATGATTTTAACCAGATGTTTATGAACTAATTCTGAGTCTATGTATGAAGTCAGTTACACAAAGGTTTTCATACCCAGTTGCTGACACTGCAAGCTGCCAACGAACACTTGACGCAGTACATTCATTCCCTTCCTGCCCCAAAACCTGACCCGGTAAGATTTACTCTACCTGATAAATGTGATGGTTCTCCTCTATCTATTTTTTCAAACCAACCTCAAGTTTTTAGTCAAGACCATACAAAGTGTTCCTTTATTATGACTTTACTCACCGGGAAGGCACTAGAGTGGGCTACAGCAGTTTGGGATCATGACCCATGCGTTAAGCAGTCGTACAATTACTTCACTCAACTGATTCATGATGTTTTTCAATATCCTGCTGGCGGCATGGATGCAGATACTCCGTTAACTCAGTTACGCCAAGGCAACAGACCAGCTTCTGATTATGCCATCCAGTTTTGTACTTTTGCTGCACAAAGTGGGTTTAATGATGTTGCTTTGAAACATATTTTTTGTTTAAGTCTGTCTGCTAAGTTACAAGCAGAATTACTATGCAAAGACGACGCACTTGATTTCTCCCAATTTGTTACCCTTGCCATCAAGATTGACAATCTCTTGAGATCACAGCCTAGTCCAAAGTCTAACCTAGCTTATCATGTGCCTACTACTGCTGTTCAAGTACCAAGTCATTCTGATTCTATTGAAGCCATGCAAATAGGACGAACTCATATATCACCTGAGGAACGGAGAAGACGTCTGCTCAACTCAACTGAACGTCTGCTCAACTCAACTGAACTCTGCAGGGCTGCGGCTCTCCAGGACCAGAGTTCGCCTCCCCTGTTCTGTGTCATCTCATCCCCACAAAACCCAGTTATTCTAGGATATCCTTTGTTGTCTACTCATGAGCCACAGGTTTCTTGGAAGGAAAAGGAATTGATCCGTTGGTCACCTCATTGTCATACGCACTGTCTTGAACTGCCCAACAAAGCCACAGTCTGCACTACCCATCTCATCAAGAATCTCTTTCCTTTGCCAGACAACGTCCCGAATGAGTATGCAGATTTAGCTGAGGTATTTAGTAAGGAGAAGGCCACCAAATTGCCACCGCATCGCCCCCTGGGTTGTGTAATTGATCTTCTGCCTAACACCTCTCCCCTTAAAAGCCATGTTTAGCCCCTTACCATTCCAGAAACCCAGGCCATGGAAAAATATATTAAAGAAGCATTGTCGTATAGATTTATTAGACCATCTACTTCTCCTGCAGCATCTGGGTTCTTCTTTGTTGAAAAGAAAGATGGAGGCCTATGACCTTGTATTGACTATCGAGCTCCCATCTTCTCTTGAACAACTGCAGGAGGCCCGGTATTTCACTAAGTTGGACCTCAGATCTGCCTACCATCTCATCAGAATCCGGGAAGGGGATGAGTGGAAGACTGCTTTTGTCACCACCAGGGGGCACTATGAGTATTTAGTTATGCCATACGGGCTCGCCAATTTACCTTCTGTTTTCCAATCCTTCGTTAATGAAGTTTTCAAGGATCTCCTGCATCAATGTGTGATTGTCTACATAAACGATATTTTGATTTATTCACGCTCCATGGAAGAACATGTCGCTCTTGTCAGAACTGTTTTAAGATGCCTGCTCATGAATAATCTTTTTGTTAAAGCTGAGAAGTGTGAATTTCATGTTACTTCTACCAAACTCCTGGGTTACAATATTAGCCATACAGGAGTAGAGATGGATGATCCTAAGGTAAAAGCTGTCATTGATTGGCCCACACCGACAACAATCAAGGAGTTACAATGGTTTCTAAGCTTTGCTCATTTCTACCACAGATTCATCCGTAACTTCAGTTCCATAGCAGCACCTATCACTTCACTTCTTAAAGGAAAGCCCAAGAAATTGTGGACAGAGGCAGCTACATCAGCATTCAATCGACTCAAGTCCAGTTTCACCACAGCTCCAATTCTTAAGCATCCTAACCTTAAACTTCCTTTTATCATAGAAGTTGATGCATCTGACTGTGGAATTGTTGCTGTTCTCTCCCAACGCCATGGAACACCAGGCAAGTTACACCCTTGTGCATTTTTCTCAAGGAAATTATCCCCGGCAGAAAGCAATTACGATATTGGCAACAAGGAACTACTATCTACCATGGCTGCTCTTGAAGAATGGAGACATTGGTTAGAATAGTGTTTCTCAACGGGGGCAGTACCACCCCCCAGTGGGCGTTCAGAGAGCATCGGGGGGCGCTGCAAGCAATATTTTTGAAAGGGGGGTGCTGATTCGTTCTTGGGGAGCGTTTGGTTAAGACGAGTTTACACTGAAGATGTATAAGCTTAAACTTGGAAAAGAACCTAACGCCGTCTCTACAACTTATCGTTAGCACAAGTGCATCAGAAATAGAATGTGGCATCCGTTTACTGTAGCGCTCGCGCTCAGTTGTTACTGAACGACTGATTATAACGGGAGCTATGTGCTTTAACACAACATGTCGAGCTGTTCGCGGGCAGTGTAGTAGTGTTACATTAGTGTTAGCTGCTAGTTTAAAAGAATACTCCCGCTTCTAGACTAGACAGTGTATCATTTCCTTAGCAAACCACACTGACAAAAAAGCAAGATTTGAAATTTAATTGAACATAAATATATAAATCAGGACAGCACTAAAATAGTAACTATTTTGAAAATTCTATAACCTTTTCACTTTTATTTTGCCTCTGTCCCAACTTTTTTTGGAGTGTGTTGCATACTTAAAAATCAAACAAACAAACAAACAAACAAATAAATAAATAAAATAAAAATAAATAAATAAATAAATATGTGTTTATATTCACAAAATACATTTAAGTTGGTCAGTGGAAACTTTGGAAATCTTTTTTCTTTGTACTTTTGTCAATTAAATAAAAGTTAAATAGAATTAACAAATCACAGATTTTGTAATTTTACAAAATGTCCAAACTTTTATAGAATTAGGGTTGTACTTAGTTTTTGTAATCAAACTTTTAAATATTCTATGAAATATAGTAAAGTAGGGTTTACATTTCTTCCATTTGCATGTGTAAATGTGGTATTTACCAACCAAATAACAATGTCCACTATGTCAGAAAAAAGGGAATTCAATATATTCCCAAAAAACTTGGTATTTTCTAAAACTAAGGGATAAATATTAATTTGCACTGAAAGCTAATTGTGTCACGAATCTGGTCGGTGCTCTGCGGACTGCTCACCACCAGATGTCACTCTCACCTTTCCATTTCACTCTGACTGTTACGTTGCACTTCGGACTGCATCTCCCATCCTCCACTGCACTGATTGCGTCAGCCCCCGTGACCAATCAGGCTTCCTATAAAGCCCCGGACTTCCCCAGTTTACGTCACGGATTGTTGAATTGTTGTATTTTTGTATTCCCTTAGTTAGCGTTACCTAGTTTCTTGTTCCAAGTTCCTGGTTTTTGATCTCCCGCCTGGTTTTCTCGTTTACGTCTGTCTAGCCGCCTGCCTTGTGGATTATCGCTCTTGTTTATCGGATCACTCTCTTCGTCTGCCTGTGACACTCCCGTTTGCTCCTGTTTGACCCTGCTTGTTCGACTATGTATCTGTCTCGTCCATTAAATAAAGGCTGGCAAGTGGATCCGCTCGCCTCACGTCTCTCATTCCTCATAACAGAACAATCCGTCACCACAGGATCCAGCAGCTTCACCCCCGGACATTCAGACATGGACACCGACAGAACTCTATGCAGAATCAAACAGCGATCACGCACACTCGAACAATATACCCGTGAGTTTCTTTCAATTGCAAATCATTCCACTCTCCCGGACTGTATAATAATTGAGATTTTTTGCGACGGCGTGAACCAGCCCCTCCGTGCACGACTGAGGCCCGCGCTCGTCACTGGAGGCTTTTTTAAACTTTGCACTGTTGTGTGTGGGTTCGCCATGCACCGTGGGGTCCCACCCGCAGATTGGCGGTCATGCCGGAGCACCATCCCACAAACACGTTTGCCGCCTGGATCGCTCGTGAAATGGCGGCCGTGCAGGAGCGCGCTCAAGCCATGGCGGCGGCCGTGGAGAGCGCTCATCTAATCGCGGCGACAGCTGCGCCCGTTCACAAGATGGCGGCCGCGTCGGAGCGCGTTTATGATACAGCAGCAACAACAGAGCCCGTGCACAAAATGGCGGCGACTGCGGAGCCCGTTTGCAAGATGGCGGCGGCGCCGGCGTGCGCTCACAAGATGGCGGCGACGGCGGAGCCCGTTCACAAAATGGCGGCGATCACAGAGCTCCGTCACGTCACAGCTGCCATACAAGAGCCATTCAAAGGTACAGCTGTATTTCCTGAGTCAAGTCAAGTTTCCCTGAGTCAAGTCAAGTTTCCAAGTTCAAGTTGCAGCTGTATTTCCTGAGTCAAGTCAAGTTTCCAAGTTGCAGGTCAAGTTTTCGAGTCAGTCAAGTTGCAGCTGTTTTCCTGAGTCAAGTCAAGTTTCCGAGTCCAGTCAAGTTGCAGCTGCATTTCCTGAGTCAAGTCAAGTTTCCAAGTCAAGTCAAGTTACGGCTGCTGTTCCAGTGTCAAGTCAAGCTACGGTCCTTGTTCCTGTGTCAAGTCAGGTCAAAGCTGTGTTTCCTGTGTCAAGTCAAGTCAGAGCTATCGCTCCTATCTCAAGTCAAGTAACAGCCATCTTTCCTGAGCCAGAGCCACTGCACAAGATGGCTGCCACGCCAGAGCCACTCCACAAGATGGCCGCCGTCTCCAAGCCCCTCCACAAGATGGCCGCCGTCTCCGAGCCACTCCACAATATGGCTGCCACTCCAGAACCTGTGGTCAGCACCCTGACGCCACCTGTGGTCATGATGGCCCATGTGCTGGACACACCTCTAATGACAGTATGGGCAGCTAAAGTGGCGCTCTTTCATGTCACGGCGGCTACCCCTGAGTCAAGTCAAGACACAGCTGCCGTTCTCCACGAGTCAAGTCACGTTACAGCTGTTGTTCCTGAGTCAAGCCATGTTGTTCCTGAGTCAAGTCACGTTACAGCTGTTGTTCCTGAATCAAGCCATGTTGTTCCTGAGCCAAGCCATGCTGTTCAGGAGTCAAGTCTCGTTACAGCGGATCTCCATGAGCCAAGCCAGGTTACAGCAGGTCCTCATGAGCCAAGCCAAGCTGCTGCTGTTTTTCCAGAGCCAAGTCAAGCTTCAACCGCTGCTCCAGAGTTAAGTCAGGCTACGGCTGTAGCTTCCAGGTCCAGTCAAGCCTCCAAGTCCAGTCAAGCCTTCAAGTCCAGTCAAGCTTCCAAGTCCAGCGATGTCAAGGCTGTTGTTCCTGAGCCAAGTGAAGTCATTGTTAACCTTCACAAGCCAAGTGAAGTCAGGGCCGTTCCTCCTGAGTCAAGCAAGGTCACAGCTGTGGTTCCTGAGTCAAGCAAAGTCACAGCCGTGGTTCCGGAGTCAAGTAAAGTCAATGATCCTCACAAGTCAGTTCAAGTCACCGCTGGTCTTCACGTGTCAGATCAAGTCACTACTAAACTTCACGAGCCAAGTCAAGTCACTGCTGATCTCCAAGAGTCAAATCAGTTCACCACTGATCTTCACGAATCAAGTCAAGTCACAGCCAATCTCCACGAACCAAGTCAAACCACAGCTGAGCTACATGAGCCAAATGAAGTTATTACTGCTGTTCCAGTTCCCTGTCACGTCTTGTCTATCTGCCCAGAGCCTCACCAGGTCTCGTCTGACCGCCCAGAGTCAACTCACGTCTCGTCTGACCGCCCAGAGTCAAGTCACATTATGTCTGCCAGTGTGATGGCGATCACCATTCTCAGTATGTGGGCCGCACACTACACTCCAGAGATCACATCTGTTCTCAAGCCTGCTCCAGAGCTCCCATCTGATCTCAAGTCTGCTCCAGAGCTCCTGTCTGATCTCAAGTCTGCTCCAGAGCTCCCGTCTGATCTCAAATCTGCTGCAGAGCTCCCCTCACTTGGAGAAGCCATGCCAATGCCTCCTGAGGTGTCAGCCTTGGCTGTAGATCCTCCCACGGAGGCGGCATCCCTCTACAACCTCTCTGCTTCTCCCCTTATTCTGTCTGCCTCCTCTGTCTCTGCTGTTCCTAGGTCCCAGGCCATAATGCGGTTTCCTGCTCCAGAGCTCCCGCCTGGTCTCAAGTCTGCTCCAGAGGTCCCGTCTGGTCTCAAGTCTGCTCCGAAGGTCCCGTCTGGTCTCAAGTCTGCTCCGGAGGCCTTCCCTGTCGGAGAAGCCGCGCCAATGCCTCCTGAGGTGTCAGCTTCGGCTGTGGATCCTCCTAGGGAGGCGGCGTTATCCTGTGGTCTCTCTGCTTCTCCCCTTATTCTCTCTGCCTCCTCTATCCCTGCTCTCCCCAGGTCCCAGTCCATGACACGGGTTCCTGCTCAGCCCTGGAGGGCCCTGGCGCCTCCTGTTCCGCCCGGGAGGGCCTCGGTGCCCCATGTTCTGCCTCCTGTTCCGCCCTGGAGGGCTCCTGCGCCTCCTGCTCCGCCTCCGCCTCCGCCCTGGAGGGCTCCTGCACCTCCTGCTCCGCCTCCGGCTCCGCCCTGCTCCGCCTCTGCCTCCGCCCTGGAGGGCTCCTGCTCCGCCTCCGCCCTGGAGGGTACCTGCTCTGCCGGTCCTGCCTCAATCACTGGGCCCCCCACATGGACCTGGCCCTCCAGCCCTCGCCCTGTCTCGCTCCCACCCCACCGCTCCCCTGGACTGTTGTTCTCTTAGAGCGTCTGGAAGCCGCTCCTTGGGGGGGGGCTATGTCACGAATCTGGTCGGTGTCCCGCTGTCCGCCCGCCACCAGATGTCACTCTCACC